>CM076579.1:1626873816-1627342379 GCA_034641835.2 Pinus albicaulis
AATAAGTTAATGATGTGATTTAGAATGTAGAATATCTATGTATATATATTGTTGAGCTGTGGTCAAGGACGTTGCTATGCAAAAGACCCAAGTTCAAAGCCCCTTTTGAATAAAAGAACATTTCTCCTCTGCAATATATCTGTGTGTTATATGATCTTTCTTCTTGTGCCATATTCTGCTTCTACACTAGTTCTCTGAAATATAATATTTTTGCAATGGTTTTTATTTGAGTCTGGGAAACAACATGCAATACTATCTTTTGGTTTTGGAATTTTATTAGATTTAGGTGTTTGGCTGGAGTATTGTTTTGACTACATTGATTGTTTGGCAAAGGTGGGCTATTGTCAATGATTTGGAAGTGGCTAAAAAGATGACAGAATACATAATGCTGAATACCATTGGAGTTTCGAAGGAATCACAGCTGCGGGCCACTCAAATTTTGCACTCTGTCAGCAATAGTTATGCAGGGGAGAGGACGTTTGACAGACAAAGATTCTCAAGCACAGAGCAAGAACATAGATTCTTTCACTATGGGTATACTTTAATGTCAGAGAGATGGGATAGCCTTCGACATGCAGTCAGCCTCAATCACCGCTTCACTTTGCCTGCATTTGAGCCAGAGTTTTGCAATTTTTTTGGTCAGCACACCACTCCTCGACCAGGTAAATATCATTTGCTTCCTCTACCGAATACAACATATCACTACACATATTTTAAGCAGTAAGAAATTGATTTTGAGATTGAAGACTAATATTTGAAATGGTAAGTCCAAGGTTAGCTTTTGGGGGAATGTGACATGGGAAAGAAGAGTCAATTTGAGAGCAATGATTGTAGTTCAAGTTTCAACTGATTATTAGTGGAGCAATTATAATTTAAAATATAATTGATGATTGGGTCTTGAAATAAAGCAAATGGTAATGCAATCCAGCAACTCAGATGTGTGAGACTGACACAATTGAGCCATGCTCGGCATTGATTTCTCAATTTGTGGGGTAAGTTCATGGTAGAAATTGGCAACACATATCTATTGTCATACTTTAAATGCCAAAAAAAACATATCATCTTCTATTCTAATAACGCTCTTCTTGTAGAGAAGAAATAAAAAGCCTGGTAAAGAAAACATGGATAGTGGAACTGAGTGGATGCCTCTATTTAAATGTTTGAAATGAAAATACTTGGCAAAATGGATTGATTACTCAGGGATGGTCTTCTGTATGAATGCAGCTTTTGCATGGCTAAAATGTGAAGGAAAGGAGGATGTAGATTGTGAAAAGTTATTGAAAAGCAATGGAATCGTGTCTCGCGGTGGGAGGCATTTTGGTGCACCCCTAACATATGTGAGGCTGAGCATCCTGGACAGAAATCAGATCTTCAATATTCTGTTGGACAGGCTGTCATCTATTCATTGATGATTACTTGAATCTCATCATAATCCTCTTTGATTGCTCCACTGTTCATTCTTTTAAGGAGTAAATGTATGAGCAGCGTCGTTGTAATTTTTGTTGCAAGACGAATTACCTATACATGCATACAGTACACATTTTGAATGCAGTGGCCCTTTCTTGAAAGAAGGGATGGGATACTTCAATCCATTGTGCCTTTTTATAATTATTATAACATAATAAACATCATCTCACTAAAGGAGACGTATCAGTCCACAGTCCATGCCTTTCTTATTAAAAAAATAGTTGTCAATTTCTTTTTTCATTGGCAGACACCAATCATTTACAAGTTTGCAGCACTACCAGACTTTATGTGGGTGGACACAATCATTTATCCATTTACTTGTGAAAACGCCTGTTTAAAGACCAATTACAACACGCCAAAGTGGATTTTATCGTTGATTCTTTTGTGAAAGTTGCAGCATGCCGAGGGGCGCATAATCGTAATATATCTGAAATCATCGACAAACCGACTAGGTGATTTAAATAAGTTCGGACCCTGTCTTTCTCCAAAGCTTTAACTCAAAATATATTGTGGCATTTGCACGTTCTTCAATGTTGCCATCACCGTCACGTTCTTGGAATTATACAGCATGCATGCTAGAATTCTATAGAATTTGGTGACAGTAGTGGTGAGAGTGAAATAATTGCATTTTTTATTGGATTTTGGACTTCAGTGATGGTTACTTTTATTGATTTCACTTGAAGGGATTACTTTCTGTATTAGATAGGTATGGTTACTTTTACTGTTATCACTTGAAGGGATTACTTTCTGTATTAGGTAGGTAGTTCTACTTGAAGGAATTACTTTCTGTATTAGGTAGATAGTTTTATGTGAAGAAATTACTTTCTGTATTAGGTAGGTAGTATTAGATAGGTATGGTTACTTTTACTGTTATCACTTGAAGGGATTACTTTCTGTATTAGGTAGGTAGTTCTACTTGAAGGAATTACTTTCTGTATCAGGTAGATAGTTTTATGTGAAGGAATTACTTTCTGTATTAGGTAGGTAGTTTTACTTGAAGGAATTACTTTCTACAAGTTTAATCACAAAACTTAAAACTTAATCTAAAAAGTTGAAAAGTTGAAAAAATCGAACATAAAACATCTCTAAAATACTTTAACCTGGTACTTCATATAAAAATTGAAATACTTTAACAAATACTTAACCACAAAAACTAATTCAAAATTTGGTACTTTATATAAAAATTGAGAATGGTAAAATGAATGTTCACTAATCACTTTTAAAAAAATCAAAAAGCATTTAAATTTATCCAAAAATCCATTTAAAAAGATACATTTTCAGCACCGACGTTATAAAAGTTATGAATATTAAAATCTGAATTTTAACTATTCTGAGTTTTACAATCACTGAATAAACTTATTAAAATCAAATATGATTTTTACCCATCACAATTATATTATTCTGAGTTTTACAATCACTGAATAAACTTATTAAAATCAAATATGATTTTTACCCATGACAGTTATATTATTCTGAGTTTTACAATCACTGAATAAACTTATTAAAATCAAATATGATTTTTATCCATGACAATTATATTATCTAAGAACCATTCTTATATTCTTTTTATGTAATTAAAAGATACTATATCATTACTTTTTGTTTTGGTAAATACATTTTCAGCTCCGACGTTATATTTATAATTTTAAAATTAAATAAAATGTTTTAATATCTGATTTATTTAAGATTTATAATAAAATAATAAATTAGTAAATATTTTTATGGATTTTTTTAATATAGAAAAATAATGCATTATGTATAATAGGTAGGTTTTTATTTTGGATGTGTGCTTAATAGTTAGGATTTATCTTTGTTGTGTTATGTTTATATGACAATTATTTTATATTATGTTTATAAAAATTGTATATTGACACATAGATATGTGAATTTTCTTCTCAATTTTTAAATAAGAGGATAGAATTTAATGTGAGGGAGACCAATTTTATACAGACATATGATTGGGTGGAGAGTTGTAGTATAGTTGAACATATGATTGGGTGGAGAGTTGTAGTATAGTTGAACATATGATTGGGTGGAGAGTTGTACTGTGGTTGTACTATCAACAATATCACAACAGTTTGAAAATCACAAGCCATATCAACAGTAGCACAACAATTTGAAAATCACAAGTAAGGTAGTTTTAAGTTTTTAAGCACTGTGGTATCAACAATAGCACAACAGTTTGAAAATCACAAGCCATATCAACAATAGCACAACAATTTGAAAATCACAAGTAAGGTAGTTTTAAGTAAAGTAGTTTTAAGTTTTTAAGCACTGCGGTATCAACAACAATAGCACAATAGTTTGAAAATCACAAGCGGTATCAACAATAGCACAATAGTTTGAAAATCACAAGCGTTCAAAGGGTGAAAATGTGAAGCTGGGTTACACTTTTTGTCCTTTTTTGAGAAAAAATTTTCATTTTTTTCGGTTCTTCAACTTTCTGCAAACTATAACAATTTTTCTGTGTAGAATTTCATTTTGTGATAAAAATAAAAGTTGTGAGAAATTTTGTTAGCTTTCTATTACTTATTTTTTGAATATTTTTTATGCAGATTTGATATGTAAACTTAACGTTTTTTTGAGTGTGTGTTTCTTAACAATCAAAGGATTCATAAGAAGTCATGTTATGACGCAATGTTGTATTCATTGAAAATTTGTGTTTTTTAAAAAACAAAATGTGTTATAGAAATCTAGACAAAGTCTACTATTTTTTCGTCACATTTACAAAGCTAATGGATGCATATCATAATTACTAGAATTTTTTGAACTGGTTCAATACGAAAAACTGCGTATTTTGGATATGTTTCGCGTCACAAGAAATTTATTAACATATAAGTTATAAAATAAAAATCTAGAAGCTACCCATTAGAGACAACGGACCAATGTAATGCCCCATAATTTTTTCAATTTTTTTTACAATGTTTTTTGGGAGATAAAAAATTTTGATTTCACTGAGTCACAATGACCCTCAGAAATTGTTTGCACCCATTTTATTAGAAAAATAAGTAAAATTAATAAACGTTTATGAAATTCCATAAAAGTTATATTTCCTGAAAGTAGATTCAATTCTGAAAATGCTTGTCTTGGTTCTGACAGTTAATTAACAATCTTTCATGGATTTTAATCAGTCCAAAGTTGCAGAACCGTTTTCAGAGCCTGGTTTTTGCGTAATTGGTGACGCGTTAGTTCGGCCGAACTTTAGTCCAAGTTCGGCTGAACTATGTTTTCCACTTAAGGCTCATCAAATCTAACATCTTAATATTTCGGCCAAACTTTTGATGAAAATTTCGGCCGAACTATTGTATAACTTTCCGTCGGCCGGAAAATTTTGCGAAGACCCCTACTAAAACACATTTCGCGTCAATATAAATTGCCGCGAAATGATTCACAATTTTCGCACATTTCGCACACTTCATCTCATTTTACAAATATTTTGGTTTGGGTTCAAAAAATTTTCTTCAAAGTTTGGGTTTAAGAACATTTCTTGGAAGCAAATTGATTTTTTGGAAGAATTTCTTGGAGGTTTCTTCAAAGTTTGGGTTTAAGAACATTTCTTGGAAGCAAATTGATTTTTTGAAAGACATTTCTTAGAGGTATGTACGTGTTTTGAGTTTAAGTAAATCTTTTGAGCTTCGTTTCATTTTTATAAAACATTTTTCTCTCGAATTTTTTAAAGTGTGTGTTTTGGATTGGAGTATGTATTTTTTACAAAAAAATTACACTGAATTTTTTTAAATTAAATCTTTTCTGATATTTTTTGTAATTGATTTATTGTCTATTTTTTTGAAGGAAATTTTTTGAACTTCATACCCTATTATCATGGGAAATCGAAGAACTTGTGCGATAAAATATGATCGAAAAAGAGACCCTGAGGCACGTAGAGAAGAAACGAGACAATCTCGCAAAATAAAGATAGAAGCCCTCTCAAATATTGAAGACGAAAATCAACCTCAAGCAGAAATTGAAGCAGGTATGTAAATGTAAATATTATGATCTATTGATATATTTTTAAAATTTTCCCAATGTAAAATGTGAAGCTTAATTTTTATTTGATGAACTAGTTTGAAAAATATTTTGTTTAATGTAAACATACATAGATATTCCTCAAAATATTGAAGAAGAAAATCAACCTCAAGCAGAAATTGAAGCAGGTATGTAAATGTAAATATTATGATCTATTGATATATTTAAAATTTTCCCAATGTAGAATGTGAAGCTTAATTTTTATTTGATGAACTAGTTTGAAAAATATTTTGTTTAATGTAAAGAGACAGAGATACTCCTCAAAATATTGAAGAAGAAAATCAACCTCAAGCAGAAATTGAAGTAGGTTGTAAATATAAATATTATGATCTATTGATATATTTAAAATTTTCCTAATATTTATTGACATATTTATTAATTTAGTGATTTATTGAATATGTACTATTTTTTCGAATATGTACAGATGAAATCACTATCGATAATGCGATGTTAGAAAATGTTGACACTCACACATATGGAGATAAAAAACCTGACCATGTTATACGATATTGTGTCAACCGCATTTTTGAAGAGTATTTCTTAAATGAGCAAGTGACAGTTCATGCTCAAATGTTGAAAGGTCTCCTATCATTAAGGAAATTAAAAGAAGCGATGACACTATTGGGTATTCGAAAATCAACCAAAGATAAAAAAAAATGAATGAAGAGGTGATAAAAAATATGAGTAGTGCTATAAAGTCAATTAAGAGATCTAGAGATAAAGATGTTTCAAATATACGTAGAGGAATACAGATGGCAATAGTTTCACCAAGTACTCAAGAGAATCGTTTGATAACATCTATGGCACGACCGCTGGCAACCTCGCGAAAAACTCTGCATAAACATCGAAAATTTCGACTACAAATAGATGTAAATGATGAACTCGCTTGTTGGAGATCTATTTGTAGGCAACCATACAAAGATAGACATGGAGAAAATGTTAAAAAAATAATATATGAATATTGGAAGAAAAATTCGCGTGTTTCACCAACTTCAAGACATGTGATGCGAAGAAGAATAGCACAAAATCAGTACGAAGAACATGAAAAACATCTCTTGGAAACCACTCAGATAGAGTTATTCAACAAGTTCAAAAAAGAGAATCGTCAAATTCATGTTTCACTCAGTGCTTTTGTTCAACAAAAACCATGGTATGTAAAACCTATCACCGTATGCGACACTTGTTGTTGTCATTATCATGTAAAATTTGAGTTATATTATGACACATTCCTTGATTTCGGTAGAACATTATGGAAGGATTCACCTCCTCCTTCCACTATCCGTGAATTCATATCTCAAATTCTATGGGAAAGAGAAAGCGATGAACTATTTTAGAAAAAAAAAATGTGTTGGTGGTAAAAAATGTGATGATTGTGGAAATTTGACTAAATTTCAAAACAAATATTGTATTGATATAAATGATCAATCATTGTCCAACATTAAAGTGAAATGGAAGAGATATGAATATATCGGTACATCGATTCAAGGTGCAAATAGTGTTAAAAGAATCGAATTACGAGAAGACAAAATTTTTCTGATAGACTTTTTGAGAAAGTTTGAGGCAAAAATTTACAAATACACCAAGCATTCCCATAGAGCTCGATGGCAAGACCTGCAATTCAAAAAATCTCGTGAATTTTTTCCACCAGGGACCATTTTGTCAGTGATTGATTTTGTGGAAAACTACACATTTGTTCCACAAAAATAAATTCAGAGTGAATACTATCATTCTGACCAAGTCTCCATGCTCGTCCATATTCTATATAGACATGCTGAACAAAATGTCGGTCATATAGAAAGCACGAGTGAAAATCGACATATAATTAAAGAATATCACTTTTATATCAGTGACGATCGTACACATGATACATGTTTTGTACAACATTGTTTTGGAAGAATTTATGATTCATTAAAAGATCGTGGAATAACATTCAATGAACATTGGATATGGTCAGACGGATGCGCAGGTCAATTCAGATCTGCACGATCATTCTTTTGCTTGTGTTGTCTTCATAAGAAAACATGCATTAAACATTGTTGGGATTTCTTTGAGACTGGCCATGGAAAAGGAGAACATGATGGTGCAGGAGCATGCATAAAACGAGTACTTCGAAGATATCAAATGAATCACTCTGCATGCCGACTTGTGAATGCTGAAGATGTTGTTCAATGGTGCATCGCTACTCTAAGCCATGAGAATAACCTATCAAGAGAAGTGCGAAGGTACATTCAATTTAATCTATATTGGAAATCTAATTTTAAACATTGCACATTTATCATGCAATGATTATTTTTAATTGTATTTTGATATCATATTTACAAATTCTTTTTCTAATTTTCCATATAAAGCTTTTTCTGGCATATTGGAATCGAAGACGTAGATATATCAATTGGAAATGACGTTGAAATAATAAAAGGGACTCAAAAATTGCATTCAATTCAAATAAAGTTGTCCACAAATGTGTTTGCATTGGATAAAATAAAATATTCTTGTTTTTGTGATGTTTGCATAGACAACACAAAATCCAATGACGTTTGTGAAAACAAAATGTACGTGAACGATTGGAAACATACAGAACTAAATACAAAGGGAAAAATGTCAGTTGCAATGTTTGAAGAAATGCAATCAGAAGAAACTACAATATCATCCGAAGGTGATCAAGTTTTTGATCTTGTTAGAAAAGGTAACATTTGAATTACTTTCTAATGATTTAAAGATCTAGAAATAAATTTAAATATGCATAATCAAATATTAAATTTATTTTATTGTGCAGGAGATGTTTTTGTTGTAATTGCACCTATTGACAACAATGAAAATGTTAAGTATTATTTGATGTGTTACACTGAACGAAAAATGAAATTATTACAAGACTATAATGATCACGGATTTCAGTATGACAGAGGGTCTATTATACTGAAAGGTTATTTTTTCAGACAAACTCATCAAAGTGGAGACTTTGTTTACTTTGAAGACTATGAACCTGATTCCATAAGTTTTCAATATAGCCACTTGGTGTGTGCAGCACGCATAAAGTTGATAGAAGTTTAATCAAAGAAAAAATCGAAAATTAAGAAATGGAAAATGTCAAAATCCAATCATGAACGGATTATTGAGGATGGAATTCCATTAGATTTTTTTTGAGTGAAGTGTCTAACAATTTATTTTCTTTGGATTAAATATGTTATAAAACTTCTAGTACTCAACTAAAAATTGAGCTGCTTATGTTATTTGTGGTTTGCACATGTTACAAATTGTTTGGGTACAAGCACATTCTCTAGTATCAACTGAAAGTAGTTTTTCTATACATGTGCATTGATGAAAAATGTTATATATATATATATATATATATATATATATATATATATATTCTAGAATGAAATTAATTGTTCTTGTATATGTTTTTCGACCATATGGTACAAATTATTTCACTTTATTTTGTAAGGTCAGATTCAGTCCCCATATGGCCTAGCCTCCAAGGGACAATATAACAAGTGGTTGTCCCCACTTTCCCGAATCTCAGCTTTTAAATACAATTTTACTCTTTATGATAGGCATCTTACATGATGTCCTAGCCAAGGATAGATTCTCTTTGTTTCAAGTTTCCGGTAAAATTTGTCACCGAATGACCTACTAAGATATTATAAATACTAGCTTTGTAAGATCATTTGGCATTCTGAAAAATTCGAAAGTCTTAGACTGTCAATCAATTTAAAGTATCATTCACCCTAGGGAGTGTAAAATATTCAAAGTAGGTTGCTGACGATGCTCACTCCTAGCTTGAAGAAGCTCCAATGACCAATTCTTTAATGAATTCCAATGCACTAGACCAAATTTGGTGACCTACTTGGTTTTTCACCCAAGAAATTCCAAGGTACTCTTCTTACCTTTGGCCCCCAAAGCTACAATGGAGTTATAAGAAGGTGAAGAAATTTTTTTTCACTGATAGGAATTTGGTCACTTCCCTAATCTCCATTTATCAAAAAGTTCCTATCTACTACATTATCTAGCATGTACTCAAGATCACTATTTCGTAATTAGAATATCACAATATCATAAGTTCTTACAAAAATACATGGAATGCCATTACAACACTCATCTAACAATGGGGAGCTCAAAACCTAGAAAGCTCCTCGTCCCCTTAATAATAATGTGTTTAATTTAGTATTTTAGGTGAGGATTAGGTGTGAATCTTGTTTTCACATACACAAATAATTAATTGTTTAATTCCATAAATTTGATTATTCACCAAAATACATGTCATACCCACTATTTTTCTCTCCTACAAATTCCCATTATTTTATTAAAATATGATTTTATCTCACCCAACTATTACATGTTCCTAAATTTACTCCTAATTGTTCCCTATGACCTAAATCTACTCCTAATTGTTCCCTATGCTGCTTTTCCCTTACTTATTTTTAGAAAGTTATTTTCCTAGATCCATCATAAGTATGGATCTATCAAGAGCTGAGAGGGATCAAATATCTAGAGGTGCAAACCTCTTTTTTGAGTGCAAAACTTGAGGAAAGGTTTGCACCTTGAGAGATTTGATCCCTCTCGGCGCTTGATAGATCCGTAGTTAAGATGGATTTAGGTTGGTTTCAGTCATGTGCAACCAAGGAAAAAATATCGATAATATGAAGAACATATGATTAATTTTATCAATAATATTTAAATACATCTAATATTAATATAACCATTTTAAATATGCTAAATATGTTTGAGATTTATCAAGTCATTTTAATTTTAAATTTTCTTAGTTACCTCAATTTGTTGAGATGATAAATATTGTAGAATAACTTTAATAATGGAAAATGATCAAATAAAATTTTTGAATGCAAAGTGACAATGTAATAATATTGACTGATAGAATGTGAATAATTAGAATGTAATCAATTACAAATAGAATTTATTGTGATCAATCTTAAACTATTTTCTTCTTCTATTCTTATTGTCACCCTTATTAGTTTTGTCATCTTTCCGTATCGATTATATTAAAAAGAAAGTAAAAATCATAAATCATAAACCATTTAAATATTTAACTCGAACTCTTGTAGTAAAGACCATACCTTGTCTCTCTTGCTCTCCAAAATTATTAGGTTTAATTATTATAACACAAAAATCATTCTACATTGTCAATAATTTTTTGTGCTTACATTGAAATCAATGAACACTATTAATCCAATGACTTTACAAGTAATGTACCATCATACATGCAATTATATCAAATCAGAAATCAACATATACAATGAAATCAATGGGCATTGTCTTGTTACAAATAACATTTCAATTTACCACATGTGCAAATGTAGGTTGAAATCATCCAAAACTTTAAGTTGTAGATTGAAACCATCCAAAACTTTAAGTTTTAAAACCCTAAACATTTAAAGTTCATTAAATATCACATGCCAATTGTAGTTCAGATGAAAACATTACTTCACATTCACATGCCAAAAGTACTAAAACCATCCAAAAATTATATAATAACAATGTAATAAAATATGTCCAAAAATTGTAAATCTCACAAGTATCAAACTGTATCAAATTTAACAAATTTTAAAACCATCTAAATTTTGAAATCAAATCACTGTAAATCATGTCCATCAAATGTAGTATCTAGTGTCTGGGTCTCAGTCCGCGCCCTATCCTGTGAATAGGAAACCTACATACACAATGCACATGTACTTGAACATTAAAATTTGAAGTTTTAAAATTGAATGAGAATATATATATCTAGAGCTTCATGTAAAAAACAAATATAACAAAAAAATCATGCAATACCTCGTAAGGTTCCATCTCCATTTGATGAAAAAATTCTCCCCTAAGAACATCTGCAGTGGTAAACTGTACAATATACATGTACAGTTATATATATATATATATATATATATATATATATAATCTATATAAATTAAAAACTTTCAAATGAAAATGCACGTGTACATATATAAACTTATTTTCAATAATATTAAAAAAAGGAACTAAAGACAACTTGTTCAAATACTGTGGATGTTCCTATCTCCATCGCTAAAGTCCCTGGATTAAAGAAATCTTCTATAGGAACCTAAATTCAAAAAATTTTAAATAACTCAAAATATAGATTTCTATATATATATATATATATATCAATTTTTAATGGAACTTTTTGAGGTAGAATGTATATATATATATATATATAAATTTTAAACATAAATTTTAAACTTGTGAAAAATTGTCCATACTTGTGGCTCATCTCCCAATGAATTAGAAGGTATATCTCCTAAAGAAGAAGAAGGTACCGCCATCCCAAAAACATCAGACGGAATCGGTACCTGTTAAAACATTTTATCAAATTATATATATACATACATGTACATGTGTGGCAACAATTATTTATTTTAGAGTCACTTAAAAAAAACTAACATACATGTGCCAACATATCATGATGGTCAGACCCATCTGCATCGTTTGAACCGGAGGTCCCGAACGTAATATTAACATTTTCATCACGCATCATGCCTAAGAACTACAAATAGTGTTTTAACATATAATCATACATTTTTGTTAGATTAATGTACACATACAAATAAATGTATACATGTACATACACATGTATTTATTACAAATTGTACACATGTATATGTAAAAATAATTTCAAACCCTAAGGTCACTAACACATACCGTTCCGGTGCCCTCTTCGTCATGAAAAATTAGGTCTTGCAGACCATTGCGACAATTTATTGCATATGTTCGGAGATCTTCAACATTCATGTTGTAAATCTCCTCATCTGTACGATAAACAAAATTGGCACGTGCATTTTCAGGTGCTCTTTGTCGATTTAAACAAAGATCGACTCCACTCAATCCGCTATGAACATTGTCGATCATAAAATCTCTTGCTTTTCGACTTATTTGAGAAGTCACATCCATCTCTGATCACAGAGTTTCGACTCGAAACGGTCGACTCACCAATGGCGGCTCAGGGCGAGGAAACTCCACATCTCGCTTAGTGCCCTTACGTTGATATAATCGACCTCTCCCCGGGCCAAACAATTATGAAGGAAGGTCATTGTAGTCGGGTTTCATACCCAAAAAAAATTCTGCATAAAACATTTGTGCAAAATAAACAGGAACCTCGTTGTTCCATGGAAGCCTTCCAAAGGCCGCAAGATGTCGATCATACAAATAACCATCTTTGTCTGGGTGCTTGAAATACTGCACCTTCAACATTTTTCTTTTTGGCCCTTCCTTATAATTAAACATTGACTTGGCCTCTGCTCTTGTAACTTTTTGTTTTATGTCCTGCCATTTATTAGGACCTATCACTGTTTCTTTTCTCTTTCTCATCAGTTCTACAAACGAATCAGTCGTTGGCCCCAAATTTCTGTACACATTTACCATTTCACCTAATGAATGTGTAACTATTTCAAGGCTTTTTCTACTCTCAGCAGGTAGAGACAAATCCATGAGATCACTTTGCAATTTTCATGAAGGCTTTCACACCTTTGTAAGGTGCATTCTACCATGTTGGTTTCCCATGGTATATCAGTAATCTCAGCCGGATAAGTTGTGTTGGGTTGACAGCCTTCTTCTTGAATGTAGCGAGCTACCCTGCGTCTATTTTGACCACAAGCTCGTACATTTTCGGCCTCTGCATAAATATATATATAATTTCGTATATTAGAAAAAACACGTGTAAAAAAAGTTGTACAAATTTAATGAAAAAATATTGAAATTGATGGCAACCCTGATGTTGTTGGCTAACATCTTCTCCAACAGGACCCTACTGAGAACTAGCCCCAGAATGACGCTGTTGAGAATTAGACCCACAGTGACCCTGTTGAGAACCAACAGTGGTTGATTGGCCTTCGGGGGAATAAATATCACCCCCTTCCCGCAACCTGCTACCACTCATACCTCGACCGGTTGAACCTTGGCCACGCTCCATGGATGGAGTTGAAACCCTTCTCCTCTTACCTCCTAAAAATTAAAATATGAAACTTATTAACAACTATTTTAACTCACAAAGTTAATAAAAAAATCAATTCCATATGTACACACATGTATGGAGATTTAAGATTATATTTAAATACCGTGAACATTCCCCAATCCCTGAACCTCCATATGGGATTCGACTGATCTTCGTTGTTCATCCTCCATGATATATATCTGTTGGTCGACATTTACACAAAATAGATTTCAAAAAATCAATTTGTAATTTAGTGTACACAAATTATGTAGAACACAACTTTCAAAGCAATAATTGATCATGTGTGAAACTAAGTTTAATCGAAAAAGATATTATAAAAATGATAAGTTCACCAAATTGCGCTTTACATGGTGGGAACACACTTGGTATAAAATTTACTACTTATACACTTTAGTTTGTGGGAGAAATGACACATGTACATATTTTACCTTAAAGTTGTTGTGTTTTACGGATATTAAATTGAAGAACTTCTATTTAGATCCATTCCAGAGATTGACTGTAGGGGCATTTACTAGATATGTCACCTTTCATAAAAGATGAGATCCAGAGGCTACCTGGCTCTTTACAGACTCTGCCTATAGAACTTGTAGAAGTAAACACTAGAGGCATTAACAATATCAAAGAACTTTTTCATGCTCAGACATGGGAATGTGTCTCTTTCCCTACGCAAAAAAATAGTTCAAGGTAGTTAATCTTCATATACATGTCATCAAGAAAGTCAATGTGATCATCCCTAACTTACTTTTTATGAAATTAGGCTTGGAATATCATTTTAGAGCTCAAATTTTTAGGAAGGATTTAAGTATACACGTTTCAAGAATCACTAGAAGAGGTTGATAAAGAATAAAGGAAGACAAAAAACTAACCAGTGGTGTACTAAATGTATTTCTTGGGAGGTAGATTGTCATATGGACTTTTGGTAGCTAGAACTTTTACTAACAGATGGTTAGATTTCTTATCTAATTAAGGCCTTGCATGTATTTTGATGTTTCATGAATTTCTTTGCAAATTCAAAGTATGATGCATGTTGCATGAAGCAAGATGTTGAAAGTAGAGTTACGTTGACACACTTAAATGCAAAAAATATGGAAATTTGTACATGACCTCTATTATTTGACCTGAGAGTCAGTTGTTTGAAGAGGCATGTTTTGTCGACTTGTGTTTGGTTGATGGTTTTCTATGTCACCAATATGTAAGAGTACATGGAGATATTCACATGATGTGAATTTTTTTTCTTTGAAGGAGAAAAATGATATGTCAGCGAGCTATGTTTCTTGCATGATGTGTTTTCAGTTTGATGGTTTTGTTTGTGACAAGACGTCACAAGATTTTGAGAAGGTACACTCTTGAGCGAGAGCCTCATGATTACAACCTAATCATGCGAATCAAATGGGAGTGAATCGTTATTTTGAAAAAAAATAGGATTCTGAGCTACCTAGGACTCGAACCATTATTTTTAAATTTGAAATATCATGGTGTGTTGTTTCAATCCCTGAATCCACAATCCTAACATAAATTGTTTTATTCTTTTTTTGCAGGATTTAGTTGGTTATATTAAAATTTAGTTGAATTTAAAATTCTTGGCTTAGTGGCATGAACCAAGCATATTGTACATATTAAATTCAAGGAATTTCACTCTCCTAATCATTTCTAAATCACCCATATCACCAAGAAAACATGTTTTAAAAGAACATACTTTGGTATGGGAAAGACCTTCAATTTCAAATATTATAAGAAGGTTTTTGATATGGTTGAGAGAATGTGGAAAATAAAATCAATAAACAAATTATTTTTCAAAAAGTATTACTTTCAAAGTATCAACAAGGAACATGTACAATGGTGTTCAATGAATTAACGCTATTTATTTAAATTCCATGATGTATATCTTACTCATAATTTTAAAAAATTATTAAATAATGATCTAGATTGGATAATTATATTATTTTTCATATATTTTGATGCTTATAGAGTGAAAAAACTTAAAGAATCAACTTGTAGGGTCATTTTAATGGTGGGTGGAGAATTGGGGTCTAAAACCTTTTGGAGTCATTTTGAGGCATTAAATGACATTTCTTGGGGTCAAACGATTATCCCTTGTGCCGAAATCTTGACCATTATTCTACACTTTAAGACATATCCAATGGTGCAAGAAAAACATCAAACGAAGTTCATTCAAAATTTATGCCTTTAGTAAGTTGACCTATTATGTTGACCACCATGGTACGAGAGAATGACATCTTAGCCCCATTACTCATGCATGGCAAGCTAGCTACATGTGGAATTTTAACAAGACTCTAAAAGGTCTAAAATCACAAACCTCGTTAATGGTTAACAGAGTCAAATCTTACACCTAGTTGGCTATCACACTAGGTTAAATACTTGGCCACTAGGAGGAATAAGAGTTTCATTTTGTGTTATTTTATTTTGTTCCATAGTTGAAAATACAACTAGGATTGTGAAGTTAGAGAGAAAAATGTATGAAGTTAAGTTTTTATAGCAACCTTACACGCTAAAAGTCTTAGCTAACTCTAGAGAGATTACCTCTTTCTTTGTACTGACATATTTTCCATACCAGAAAAGAGAGTAGAGCATGTTTACATTTTAGTGTTTTTTTTCTCCCATAAGGATTTCCTAGGGAAAAAGGAGTCTTGAGCATCATTAATTTTTAGCGTTTCTTGTCTCCTATATAAGGATTTCCTAGGAAAATAATTGTGTTGATTGTCTAGAGATATTTATGTGTGTGTTTCATTATGTTCTCTATTTCTTACGTTGTGTTTCATTATGTTTTATATTTCTTACATTTCACATAAGATATATAAAATAACTTGCACATGTTCCTTTTGTGGTTTGAATAACCATAATGTTTATAAATGTTGGAAGAAGACATCCATGCACATTGAAACTTTCTAAATAAATGAGGCAAAAAGTCAAAGGCCCATTGGACAAGGAAAATGATGTTGAAAATAACATGCAATTGTTTATTACTCATTGCCATAAGAAAGGTCACCTTGTGTACAAGTGTTGGACTTTGTATCCAACAAGTCATCCAAAACATTTGAAGAAGGTGGAAAGAGATAACGACAAGAATGGAAAAGAGGATTCCATAATCAATGAGGGTCAAGATGATTCACATGATGAAGTGCAGCTAAAAGAAGCACCATTGAAATGGTTTGCTAACAGATGGTTAGATTTCTTATCCAATTAAGGCCTTGCATGTATTTTGATGTTCCATGAATTTCTTTGCATTTACTCAAAGTATGGTGCATGTTGCATGAAGCAAGATGTTGTAAGTAGAGTTATGTTGACACACTTAAATGCAACAAATATGGAAATTTGTACATGAGCTCTATTATTTGACTTGAGAGTCAGTTGTTTGAAGAGGCATGTTTTGTCGACTTGTGTTTGGTTGATGGTTTTGTATGTCACCAATATGTAAGAGTACATGAAGATATTCACATGATGTGAATTTTTTTTCTTTGAAGGAGAAAAATGATATGTCAGCGAGCTATGTTTCTTGCATGATGTTTTTTCAGTTTGATGGTTTTGTTTGTGACAAGACGTCACAAGATTTTGGGAAGGTCCACTCTTGAGCGAGAGCCTCATGATTACAACCTAATCATGAGAATCAAATGGGAGTGCATCCTTATTTTGAAAACAAATGGGATTCTGAGGTACCTAGGACTCGAACCATTATTTTTAAATTTGAAATATCATGGTGTGTTGTTTCAATCCCTGAATCCACAATCCTAACATAAATTGTTTTATTCCTTTTTTGCAGGATTTAGTTGGTTATATTAAAAGTCAGTTGAATTTAAAATTCTTGACTTAGTGGCATGAAATCTTGACCATTATTCTACACTTAAAGACATATCCAATGGTGCAAGAAAAACATCAAACGAAGTTCATTCAAAATTTATGCCTTTAGTAAGTTGACTTATCATGTTGACCACCATGGTACGAGATAATGACATTTTAGCCCCATTACTCATGCATGGCAAGCTAGCTACATGTGGAATTTTAACAATACTCTAAAATGTCTAAAATCACAAGCCTCTTTAATGGTTGAAAAAGTCAAATCTTACACCTAGTTGGCTATCACGCTAGGTTAAATACTTGGCCACTAGGAGGAATAAGAGTTCCATTTTTTGTTTTTGTATTTTGTTCCATAGTTGAAAATACAACTAGGAGTGTGAAGTTAGAGAGAAAAATGTATGAATTTAAGTTTTTATAGCAACCTTACACGCTAAAAGTCGTAGCTAACTCTAGAGAGATTACCTCTTTTTTTGTACTCACATATTTTCCATACCAGAAAAGAGAGATTAGAGCATCTTTACATTTTAGTGTTGTTTTTCTCCCATAAGGATTTCCTAGGGAAAAAGGAGTCTAGAGCATCATTGCTTTTTAGGGTTGCTTGTCTCCCATATAAGGATTTCCTAGGAAAATAATTGTGTTGATTGTCTAGAGATATGTATGTGTGTGTTTCATTATGTTCTCGATTTATTACGTTGTGTTTCATTATGTTTTTATATTTCTTACATTTCCTATTGTCACACTGTACATTTATATCTAAAGAGTCCAAAACCTCATTCAAGACCATATTTTTTGTTGATGTAGTTTGATTGGTTATATTGCATTGATTTTGCAGTTGTTGCTGTGGGTCTCACCATCTAGTGATTTTAGGTAAAAAATTATTTACATGGAATTTTGAAGTATTCTTGAATGTTTATTATTTATCACTACTAGCCTTGGTGATTTAGTTGTTTGTTTGATGCTGCTTGGTTACCCATATTTAATATTTGTTCATGTTTAATTCATTGTTAAGGCTTTTTATTGGCCTATGAGGATGTATTTTTCTCAAATCCATAATGGCTAAAAGAATGAAATTTATCTATGAAAAAGAGAGGTCATATGGAAAACAAATTGTTTGCAAGTGTTCTTTTGAACCCATAGAACTTGCAACCCCAATATGGATACAATACTAAGTAATACATAGCCTCCTCATCTAACTTAGCCAGGGATTTGCAATACTATATTTGAGTTGGCTAGCTCCATTTCAAGATATCATAATGTTAGATTATTATCTCTATATATTTTGATTATGGTAGTAAAATGTTACAAAAAACTGGAAACTACAAATAATATTATTCTAGATATATGTAAAAAGGACATGGTAGAGAAAATCAAAAAATATTAAACTTTTCATAAATAGTTTAAATATAAATACATTTTCTATTTTTGATTGTAAATTCCAAGGCTTAAAGCAATAAATTTTCTAATAATTTTTTTTTAATAAATAAATAAAAAAGAAGAATTTTCAATCAAAATCACATCCAACATATAGTAAAAATAATAAAAACAATTTAAAACTTCATACACTATGACATTACTATGGAAAAGAACATAAAAATATATGTAAGCAAAAAATCCTTTTATATAATAATGGAGAGCTTCAAATATACAAGAAAAAAAATCTTTCAGCCTCCTTGTATCCCAGAGAAAGAGTTGCTCAAACAATTATATTTTAAACAATTAAAACTTGAGGAAATCATCTATTTCTGAATTTCAATTAAATATAAAAAATTAGTCAAATATTTCAAATCTGTTTTTTGGCTAGTTGCAGAGTGTAGGTCAATTCTAGCTAGAGAGAGACTCCAAGAAGGGGTTTCAAGATAGAGCAGGTTTCCAACATTCCAATCAAGAAGGGAGGCAAATATTTCCAACAAAAGAGGCAAGAACAAGTTCCCTAGTGGTAGTGCTATGCAACCCAAATTAGTCAGTGCATGTTGCATGCAAGAGTGTGAGTAGCTAGTAGTCTCCAAAGAGATTTTCTAGAGGTAGAAGGAGTTTCCCAAAAGCAGTACTACACATTTTATTAGGTAGGACTGCATCTAGCATGGAGAAAATCATCTGTTTTTGAATTTCAATCATATAAAAAATTAGTCAAATATTTCAAATTTGTTTTTTGGCTAGTTGCAGAGTGTAGGTGCAGTTCTAGCTAGAGAGACTCCAATAAAGGGTTTCAAGACAGAGCAGGTTTCCAACATTCCAGTCAAGAAGGGAGGCAATTTCCAACAAAAGAGGCAAGAACAAGTTCCCTAGTGGTAATGCTATGCAACCCAGTTAGTCAGTGCATGTTGCAGGCAAGAGTGCGAGTAGCTGGGAGTCTCCAAAGAGAGTTTCTAGAAGTAGAACGAGTTTCCCTCCCTCTCAAACTACTCCCTCTCACATCTTCCTATTGAAGCAAGCCTTTAGCCCATTGAAAACTTGGTTATGACTAGGCATTTTATGTATAAGAAGGAAGTTGAACCACATCGAAGCCAAGAGGTTCACAAAAATTGCTTTTAACTATAGCCAAAGCCCCCACCTTTGGCTCAAGAGGAGATGACATCAGGAAAAATTTTAGGGGCTAATATTAGTAGGTGGGCTAATTTTCCATGCTTTTTCCAAAAAAAGATTAGTCAATTTCATTTTTTTTCTAAAGTGATTTGCCAAAATTTTACAGTAAACAATTATTCTACCTTAAAAATGGCCAAAAATATTATCTCAACTAATATAAAATCATTGGAAATCTAAATATTTCTACAAAAATATCACAATTTGCATATTAGGGACTAGTAAGATTACCAAGGTTTCTAAACTTTAAGATAAAGTAGCATCCTTGATGTTATTTTTTGGCTAGATTATTAGGTATAAAGTAAGAAATAATTTTGCAGTATATTGATAATATTAAAAATAATATTAGTTCAAGACTATTGGTCAGTTCCCAAAATAATGTGAGATGGAAGCATTTGATACATTTGCCACACTCAAAGAGTTGAAAATGAAAAACAATTTCTCTTATATTATCTATCATATACTCACATTTGATCTATGAAAACTCTTCTTGTTTTTTAAACATAAAAACAAAATAGTAAAAAATTCAGACTAATCTCTTACTTCTTAAAGTACAACAAATATTTTTTAATTTTTCGAAATAATAATTAAAAAAATATTTAATTTCAAAATAATTATTATTTTATTATTTATAAATAAAATTAACAATAAAATATGTTTATAATGAACTGTTGTGAATGATAATATTAAAACTGTTGAATAATTTTAATTTTACTCCAATCATTATATAAATTAATATTATTCATTAAAAAAATACCTTTTAATATTTTAAATATATTGAAACCTCTACTATCAAAATTTCAAATAATCATTTTTCTTCCTTCTTATACAACACTATGCCAACACCATGCTAACAAAATTCAAAGAAGACACAACTTCAAAATTTTACAGAGTTGAGATCTCAGATGCTACCACATCAAAACATTGTGGATCTCATAGAGTCATCTAGAATCATTGTTACAAAGTGCTAGCATGATAATCGATGGAAAGGCTGAGAGGATGGAACAAATGTACACAAAACAAATTTCTATTCATAATAGTTTTTCCATATATAATTACTGAGTTTATTTTTTTTCGTCCTTTTATTTTGCTGCATTAACGGCAGAATATCAAAGGATGGGAGGAGAACTAGGGACATTATGTTCACAGAACCAAACAAAACAAATTTCTATTCATAAAATTTTTTCTATACATAATTACTGAGTTTTTGTTTTTTGGTCCTTTTATTTTGCTGCATTAACGGCAGACTATCAAAGGATGGGAGGAGAACTAGGGACATTATGTTCACAGAACCAAACACCGTAAGATCAGGGTCATGTTAAGAAGATTTATGGTGATCTAGTAATGATAATAATACGTGTTTCTTTTAGAAGACTATGCAGTAGGAAACCTGCCTACTTACAGTGGGCTCTTGATGAATGGACTTCTATGCTTACAATTTGAATTTCTTTGCATACAGACAGTGAGATAGCAAGTGAATCTTGCCACCTTAAAAATTATAAAGCCAACCACCTGTAACACACAGTCTCAATGAACTATATATATAATCTGTTGAAGAATAACTGTTGTAATAAGAATTTTACATGGGATTCTACTACATCTCCTGCATCCATAGTCTCTACGCATATTAATCACCTACTGCTATGAAAGTGGATGAAGAACAAATGCTGCTCTTCTACTATATCTAGAACTGCCAACAAGGGCTGCATTCAATTCTTATCGCAGTTGCATAACAGATCACCATGGTTAGCTGTGCAATTTGCATAAGTTTTTTCCTTATACAGTGACAGAGCTTAAGAGAATGCCTTTTGTATTGTTCTTTAGTGTAACTTGGGGGGTGAAATTTGAAGTGTATAGTATGTGGGGTAAGCATAATATAGTTGTACAGGAGGGCTACATTGTCCTCATTGTCATCGGAATTCCAGCATAGGTAAATTTGCTCGATAAAACTATATATGGTGGAGGCCATTGCGTTCATTACTTTAGCCTCCTTGGACATAGGTTATACATAGTTTGTAGATGATGAAAATTTTCCCACATGGGGGGGTGACTCCTTGTTGAACTATTGCAGCAAGTAATGCAAACGATGAGCACTTGAGTCCAAGACCTATTGGGTTTGTGACAAGTTCACTGCATGATTATGAAATCCATTAACCATTACATTCACTACAGAGTTAATACATTACACTACACAACACAAAATTTTAATACATTTTTTTTAAATCGGAGCACAAAATGTTTTCGAGCGTAACATACCTGACGTACACAACACAAAAATACATTTTACTACATTTTTCATACACCACAAAATTTTCATACATTTTTTTAGCTCGGAGTAGAAAAAATTTTCGAGCGTAACATACCCGACACAACAGTCGACGAACATGGACAGCAGGAGCACCAGGGCGAACGGCAGGAGCACCAGGGTGGCAGCCAGGAGCAACAGAGCCGAAACAGTTACAAACACCGATAGCGCGCGAAATGAAAACAGTAAACCATAAAACTTTGCGGGTGATTTATTTATAGAAAATAGTTCGGCTGAACTATTTTCATCTTTGCCCGCGCCGTCAGTGTGCCGTCAATCTAAAACGGAAACAACAAGTTCGGCCGAACTTTATGAAGTTTGGTAGAACTATTATAGAAGTTCGTGAACGTTGTAAAATGTTCGGCCGAACCATTGTTGAAAAATATTTTACTTTTAATTCTCAAAAGTGCTTGACTTCACGTTTCCGCCGTAGGAAAAGAGTGAAAAATATGACATGATGAATTTTAATTCTTGATTTGATAGCCCGAGTTAAGGAGATGGAAATACGGATGGAAAAACTGGCCAAGAAAATAAAGTCAAAGAACCGATGGATTCCTACGGTCATTTATTTATCCTCTGTGATTACCTTCCAACTTTAGGTAGGTGGCACCCAAAGAACCCACTTTGGTTACGCGGTGCCGATGACTTCTTCCACAACATCATTAACTTTGAATCATCTCTGACATTAGTACAACCTACAAATGAGAGAGCTATGAAGAAAAATGGTAAACCCAAATGGAAAATGTCTTTAAAGACAAATGAGATTAACAGGGTTGACAAATATGGTTGAAAATCTTAAGTCAAATAAATTAAGCTTAGATAAATGCAAAGACACATGAAAAAAATGCCATCGGAATGAATGAAGAGTTAAAGAAGGCACACCTTAAAAGGAGTTAAATTTGAAGGATCGGATATCCTTACATAAAAATTATCCTTTGGAGATAAAGTCATTGAAGCCATCCATGATGTATGGCCTTTAATTCAGGTATTTTTAGCAAAGAGAGTTATTACTAACGATGACAATTAAAACCTCAGAATTGGGTTGGCTAACAAACCCGAGAGAAAATTTGTAAGGCGAGTCACCTTCCTCAACGGTAAAACGAGACGGGGTTGGAAGAACTCAATCTTTGACCATAACTACAACTATCCTAGAAATTAGGAAAGAGTCACAACAAAGAAAAAATTTGATGAGACAACTCGAAGAAAGAGTGTAGGAGGGATAATCTTTGACCTTAGTTATGGATAAGTTCTGAAGTTTGAGAAAAAAAACACCTAACACATTATGGGTAATTAATGATAAGGATTAATGCAACCAGAATGACTACGATAAGAAGATGAAGATTTTTCCAAGGCAATTGATAAACCCAACAGATTAAGGCATATGTTTAGGAAAAAGTATTTGCGAGAGTTTTGAAAGGTTTATTATACTTGCAACATGAGATAAACCGCTTGTTTTGTCATCAAGCCCAGCCTTTACTATATATCATTTAATGAGAACTTGGAAATTAAAAAGTAAATTCTCTAAACATGAGGATTGATAGTCGGTCAAAGATTTATTGTGAGATGAAAGAGACGGATGAAAAGGACTAAAGCTGTTTTCTAAATTACGGTCAAACAGTTTATAGCAGGTAAACAATTTTGGACTAAGGGTTAAAGTATCGGTTAGAGAGTATCAGTGAATAAAGAGTACTTGAGAGTATCGGACAGGAAGATCGATTCAAAAAATATCTGGAAGCCGAAAGAGAAGGACACCAGAAATGAATTTACATCCTATCTCAAAACTATTTCTATTTCATTGGATAAATAGGACAAATTTCGATTTGTTAAGAAAGCACTACTATTATTGTAAAGATATTTATTTTCATAAATAATTCCTAGAATGACTTCTAGGATATATTGCTAAAAGAATTAACTGTATAAATACTTCATCTTTAGAAGTATTTTTGGGTGGAATAAGTGAGATACTTCATTTCTTCTTGTACTTCAAAAGCTTTTGTGTGTCAAAATTCTAGCAAAATTTGGATCAATCAAACGTGTATACTTTGATTCCTGTGATGAGCTATTTGGAGTGACGTATTCCTCATGACGTCATTGTTTTCTTTCTTTGTTACATACATCCCATTTATGTTTATTCTAAGTACGAATGTATAACTAGAAGCATTACTACGAGGATTTGTTAAAAGCACCCTATTTTTAACTAGTTATCATTTATATGTTTTCTCTGATTTTCGATGTAGGAACCTTAATTTTCCCTCTCTCGTTTGACCTCTTCCTACCACCTCCTTTTTTTGGATCAAGGATTCTTACGTGCCCTTTATCTCAATCCCTATTACAACCTCATAAAAACAACTTAGGATTCTCAAAGTTAACTCCCCATCTTTCCCTGAAAAAATTTGACCTTTTGACCTTGATCCCGATCCTGTTTGTGATTTTGACTCCTTAGCCCAATGAATAAATATATTTCCCACTATCCTTTCTTTCAAGTGTTTTCCCACAAATCTACCAAAGCCAAACCAAAGATGCACTTTCACCAACTAGCCTAATATTTACAAATTAAAATAAATTTAAAACTTTAGAAAAGAAGGCCCTCTGAACCCTAGGAAGACTAGATCCTAGAAGTTTGAAGTAGGTTTGTGGTTACCTCTAGAATTCTTTGACTAAAAACAAAATCACAACTTTAGAATTTCTAGGTAACATTAGTGACCATCTTAGGGACTAGCAATCCTCGGTCATAAAACTAGTCTTAAAAGAAATATTTATATTCATCCTTTACTTTAATATTTCTTTTTATAAGTGTCAGTAATGTTGACAATAATTTTGGCTTCTGGAAAGTTTATTACCATATCTAGCAGATCCTAAGCTTATTTATTATAGTGAACAACCTAGATCAAATTGGTAAAAATAAAAAACGGTTAGAAGATTTAGAAGGCGAAGTGAGTAAGGTCAATTCATTACACAAAAATTAAGTAAATGAAATGTGATTTTGATCTGAAATTTGAGCATTCTTTATTTGAAGAAAATAAAGTGATTTGAAAATTGTTGTTTTAGACCTATTTTTATTTTATTCTGAATCTGAAAACAAAAAATATTAGAATAAATTCTAAATCAAAGAGGATGGAAGATCAGACTAAAATTGAAGAAATTAATGTTACTATTCTCAAAGATATTGATGAAGCTATTGAATTAGCTCAATTTTTGAACTATGCAAAAATACCTCCAGTTTCTCGATTTATACTGCAATAATACTAGCTAAAAAGATTCATCTCTTGTATGCTATTACATCATATATAAATTCCACTACCAACTTATCCCTACAGATCCATTTATCCCTAAATTACCTTTACAACCTAAATTACTATTTCTACTCATACATCACTATATCCATTAGCTCACCTTTGATTTTTCAATACCTACATCATCCTTATTATCTAAGTAGTTTCATATGCATTTGAGTTTCCCACTTCCCATCACTTCAACTACAAATTTTTACAGTTCCTTGGTATAATTTCAGCCTGACTAAGAAGTTATACTTTACTCTAGTCCAAGCTAAACTTAGAGCTATGGCTGCTACATATGCTCCTCTGGTCTTACCACAACATATTCATGACCGTACCTCAAGACTATCGAGTAATATGCCACATTTGTTCCCCATACTATACATCTCGACAACACATAAATAAAATGACTCATTTACTGAACTTCGGGGAGATTGATGATTCCTAATGTTAAAATGAGGTTATTTGCACAAACATTGTGGGGAGAAGTTAGTGGTTTAGAGGTCTTGTTTGTTGGTAGTGTAACTGATTTAGATGTATTTCATAGATTGTTTTAACAAATGAAAAAAGAATCCATGAGATGTTATTCTGAATTTGATGCCATAGAGAAGAGCTCCAAATGAGTCATTCCAAGACTATTGCACTAGATAATAACAGTGTTTACAATTCCATCACCGCAAATATTAAACCCACCCACAGTAATGTCTTATTCAGATTAACATGGATTTGGCGGTAAGTGACTTTATCAGTTATGTGAGAAGAAATGTAGAAACCTTAGAGAGAATACGAAACGAGATGTTGTTAGTGTAAGTAAAGAGATTTGTGAGAAAAGCTATACTAAGAAAAGAAGAGTGACCATTAAAGAAACTTAATTTAGACTAAGAAATGAACATGTTAGCTAGAAAATTTAGATAGGGATGGATATATTGAACAACATAGATAGGAGACCTCGGTGGGATAACCAACAACCAATCAGAAAATCCCAATTTTAGAAAAAACACAAATCTGGAAAAGAAAAATAACGGCCCAGTTAAAAAGAAGGCCCCCATTTCAGAAGAACTATCTTTGAAAGTTCTCGAGAATAATGATGATGATGAGGATCAGAGTAAATCTAATGGGAATAGATGATAATAATACTATTTTCTCACTCATGAAGATCAAGAATTATTTGAACTCAACGACTCAATTAATTAATTGAATCATTTGATTATAAACAAGGTTATGATTATACCACAAATGAAAAACTGAGTTAATATAACCTTACCAAAATAAGAAAAAAAATGAGTCTTCTACCGAAAACTTTCCAAACTCGAATAAGAAAACGGTAGAAGCTCCCAAACAAAGTTAAATTCTCCCAAGGGAAAATAAGCAAAACTCAAGTTCTTCCCAAAACATTTCTAGTCCTAAGCCATCAGAATCTAAATTAGCTGATATTACTAATGAAGTTTCTCAGATTATACAAAATATTCAGAAATATATTCTTGCTAAAAAGCTTCTAATTCTAGATCCTAAAATACCCCTCTGCGATCCTAAATCGGTGGATCCAAAACTTTAACACCCTTCAAAAACATTTCTTTGATAATTCTAAGTGCGAAAGAACATCTCTTGCTTCATAGACAATCCACAGAAAAAGGAATTTAGGGCTTAGGTAAAACACAAAGAAATAAAAATAGAGAATGTTAAACACTTGAAATGGAAAAGCATATAACTATAGAAAAACAATACAGAAGCCAACACAAACTATAGTTACCAAGGAAGAATTGATTCAAATCATTAATCTCAACCTACATTTTAACGTACAATGAAATTCACCAAAATGAAAATACCAATTCCTCTCTTCAGGTGTTAAAACATGACTTGTATAAATCAACCATAAATGAAACATTAACATGAATGGAAAGATTATCAAATCTAAAATGATGATCGGCCCGAGTTGTTGGCCCGGATGTGAATGGAAAACATGCATATGGAGTAGTTCCTCCATTTTATATTAGTCTTTCCACCATTCTGATCAATTTATAATGCCATACTAGATTAAAGAAAACCCATAATATAATGCCTAAATCCATAATGAAACTCTCAATCTAGAATATCAAAGAGGCCCCTCTGAAGATTTATTCTCATTTGATTCAAGTAAGTTAGATGCCTTGGTTTAATCAAAGATTTGTGTGTAACACTAGTTCAATATCTGGTAAGAGTATATTAATGGAAATTGTAATGTGATATCCTACTTATGAATGTTCTTTTTCGCTCATGGGAGAAAGAAGTTACAGGATCTCTACAATTGGACATGTCTTGCTACTATATCGAGTTTCTAAACAGGCCCTAAAAAGTTATCTCAAGGAAAAATTGATAAATGGTCAATAGTGCGAAAAGATCTTATAAATTACCCATTTTACTCTACCCCCACCCATGTGATTCTTTTATCTTATTAACAACTTTGAAACTAATGAAATCAACTAAACTAATAGAGAAAAAAATAAAGCACCAAACAATGATAATATTTTCATGAATCTCTCTTAGCATTTAGACTTTGATGGTTCGATAAACCTGATTAGGGCGAGCAGGAGTTTGGATAACCAACATGGAGACTAATCACTCGAAGCCCATGCTTTGGGCTCTAATTCTCAAATGTACCAATAATATGCATTTGAGTGTGAAGCCCTCATCCTATGACTCGTCAATAGGAACTCGGGAGGGGAAAAAGATGTTGAAAATCATGGGAAATTGAGTTGATCATAAAACAAGTAAATGGAGTTTATTTTGTTTATAATCCTAGACTAAGATAAGACAACGATACATTTAGCGATGATTTATTGGAATGTAAATTTAATATACCTAGAAAAAATATCTGAGAGCTCATTTTCTAACCTTTGCTAGACATAGAAATTACCATTACAACCTAATCACGGATATCTCATGAAGTCAAACATAGGCCAATAATTCTAGAAAACCTGTAGAAAGTGTGGCAATTTTTCTACAGGATGAGCAGTTACAAGTTTATGAACAATATGAAGGTGAATTTAATTTGTAAGATAGACACAAATTGTATTATAGATCAAGATTTTGATTGTAAAATAGGTTGTAGTGCTTAGATGTAAATAGAAAAAAGTTTAATAGACCAACTAGATTTAGTCGATCGATATAGATAACTTAGAAAGTAGAAATTGAAAAGACTGTTGATGATGAAATAGATATGTTGAATCTTAAGGATATTTTCTTACCAAAGGTTTAACTCCCTTATAAGATCTTTTGACTCAAATGATGTAGCTAGAAAACCCAAAATGGAGCCAGAAGTTAGATCTAATATAGAAGAATGCAATATTAGTACGAGGTTAAAACCTGAAATAATCAAACTTTCTACCAAAACATTACGTCGACAAAGAAAGAGAGGAAAAATACATAACTCTTTAAAGTAATATCAAGATGTTTCTTGGATTTATGAGATCTCCAAATCCTATGATCCTAGCATAATCCAACATAAAATTCCAATAAAAGAAGACCTAAAGCCATTTAAACAAAATTTGAGAATATTTAACCTGTTTTATTGCCCTCATGATGAAGAAAAGAAGTGAGAAGAAAAGAGAATGTATGATGCACAAATAATTGCACCAATAAGATATTCTGATTGGGTTTCAATACAATTTAATAAGAAAGCAAGAGATTAGATTATGTGTCAGAACTTTAGGAATCTAAACAAAGTATCCTTAAAATATAATTACCCTTTACCTAAGATGAATCATACATAACTAAAGGGTAGTTGGCTCTTCTAGGATATAAGCTTTTAGATATGGTTTTAGATCTAATAGATTTTAGTCAAAAAAGAAGATTCAAGCCAAAACAACATTTACTACTCCTTGGGGCACTTTTATGTATGTAAAAATTCTTTTTGGTCTAATGAATGCAGGAGAAACCTTTCAAAGGGCTATGGATATAGCCTTTGCTAAGGAAATACATGATTTCTTAGTAATTTACTTAGATGAAATTACTGGGCTTTCCAAAATTGATAATGAACACTTGGATCATTTGAGACAAGTTTTTATTAAATGAAGGAAATTTGGCATCTCTTTAAACCCTAAGAAACGTTTATTTGGATTATAAGAAGGCAAGTTACTTGGACACATAATTTCTAAAGAAAGAATTAGAATAGATCCTGCTAGGATATAAGAAATTCTTAACATTAGTCCACCAAGAAACATCAAAGAGTTGGAAGCTTTTCTAGGTAAGTTTAATTTATTTAAGAAGATTGATATCCAATTTAGCAAAGATAATTAGAGAACTAAATAAAATGCTTAAAAAAGATTCAGTTCTTAAATGGAATATTGAGGCTAAACATTCATTTGACTCCATCAAACAAGCCTTAACCAAAACTCCAGCCCTAATAAGTCCTGACTTTAAGAAAGATTTCATAATTTTTTCATTTGCTTCAGAACATACCATTGTTGCAGTTTTATTGCAGAAAAATGACCAAGAATTTGAACAGCCCATAGCTTTCTTTAGTAAGACCCTTAGAGATGCCCCTTTGAAGTACAAAATTATGGAAAAACAAGCCTTAGCTTTGGTAAAGGCCATTAAAAACTTCATAGTTTATATTCTCTACTCTCATATCATTGCCTATGTCCCAAATTCTGTAGTATGTTGGAACAACTAATCCTACATGGGTAGGTGTGGAATGCGAAAAGTCACAATGGAGTCCAAGTGACCTTGGAATATGAAACCAAGAGTCACACCATTGTACTATAAATGTACATCTTTGTATAATGGAAAATAAAAGAAAGCCTCACGCTTATCCTTCATTGTGTGTTGAGTTTCTTGTTGTGTGTGTTTATCTTTCTCATACACCATGTGTGTGTTTAACATGGTGTTTAACATGGTATCATAGTGGGCGATTGTTGGCCCTGCACCAAATTGAGTGAGCCATTTGTGTTTATGGCCTATGCATATCTGCAAAATTATTGGCATTTTTGCAGCATTTAGAATTTTTCTACAACAGACTTTTTTGCCGCATTCATCATTCAAAGATTTTATGCAGCATTCAGAAATCTGCGTTGAAAAGAGGAGCAACATTCAGAAATTGGCAGCATTCAAGCATTGGCTTTGAAGAAAGGCAGCACTGCACATCTGAAGGTTTTCATTCTCATTTTTCCTGCAATTTTTCTTGTTAAAATACACATTTTTCAAGAAGTACATTTAGATCTTTTGTTTAAAGAAAGGTTTACGAGGAGAAAAATTTCTGAGTTTTTCATTGAAAAATCTCTGCAAGTTTCTGGGTTTTTAATGGAAAAGATTCCTGAATACTGTTAAATTCTATAATGGAGTAGATTTTTGTATATTTGAAAAAAATCTACTGCTGTTTTAAAGTCTTTGGTCTCAGTCTTACTCCTCTGCTGCTGGAAGAAAATCTACATTTAAAAACAGTATCTTAACATTAAAAATAAAAATAATAATAAAAAAATCTCTGCAACATCGGCCTGTCTCAATCCCTCATAGCACTCCAATCAAATGCACCCCCTCGCCTATCTTCCCCTACGACTCCGCACACTCCACTCATCAATCACTCCCTACACTCTACGCGGACTCTGCACTCAATTCCTGCAGCTGCATCTATGCTCCCACACCTTTTGGCCGGCCCTTTTCACCCTTACTACATCAACATCAATCTTTGCCTTTCCGCCCTTCCCTTACCCCCCTTCCTATGGCCTCACCGCACTAACTCAAAACAGAGCCGCCCCCTCTCACGCTTACATGCGACCTCTGCCCCTCCCCTCTACGGAACCATCCAAACCTGTGTCCAGATTTTTATTTCATTTTTTTTTTTAATTTTAAAACTTTCCAACTCCTCGCTATCTAACGCATCTGCACCTATCCCTTCCGGCGCCAGCCCCCCTCACATTCAACCCAGCTTGCTCGGCCTTTGGCCGCTCCCTTTTACCCTGCTTTCACACTACTCTTTACGCCTCCCCCATCTCACTTTACGCCCCCTATCCGCTCCCCCTATCCAACTCTACCTTCCCCTATCGCGCGTGCCCAAACCTCCCTTCCCCTCCCACACAGCCTTTCAGCCCTCCTTCTCCCACCTGCAAATGCTCTTCCCATCCCTCCATAACTCGACTTTCTCAATTTTTTAAATTTCAGACTTTTAAATTCTCATTTAAGCATTAATTTTTAACTAAACTGCCCCCCTCTCTTTTTAATTAATACCTCTCTTCTTAATTTTAAATTCCTTATCCCTCCCATTTATAATCTAAAAAAAAATCAATAGTTACCTCCCCCCATTTAATCCCAGTGTTTATTTTTTAAATAAAAAAAAACTCCCTCCCCTTTTAAATTTGATTTTTAAATTTTATTTAATCCCTTTCCCTTTTGATTCCCCTCCCCTCACAGTTTTTTAGATTTACCCATAGTTCCCCCTCCTCCCAAACTTTCCCAATCTCCAAATTTTAAAATTTTTAATTATTTTTAATTAAAAGAAAAAAAAAATAGCAGAGAGAGAGAGGAAAGAGAGAATATAAACAACAGAAATGAAGGAAATGACATATCAGTAAATGGATAGTATACATAGAAAAAATTTCATATTTGACATTTTATGATTTGTGGCATCTATAAGAGGGTGATTTTCTGAAGAATTTTACATGAGAAGACAAGTTTGCCATCATTTCAAAACAATTATTTGAAGAAAAAATTCAGCTGCATAGTGTTTTCAGCTGCGCATTTACAAAATATTTTGCAGAAATATTGTATTGAAATGACATTGATTTTCATCTTCATTCAAGACTTGAAGTGTATTTGAGTTGAAAAATTGTTGATTGCCCTCCATAATTTGAGGAGCACACTTTGTACTTTGAGAATTCTTTGGAGTCATTTGTATTTGTTGTTGAATCAGATTGTAAACGGGTGCATTTTCGGTTGAAGTCGACACCCTTTCATTTTTGAGCCTAAGTTGTTGAAATGGCTAAAATAAATAGAGGGCAGCGTGGTATTGTTGAATAACCTCATTCATTCAAATGTTGATGAAATGACGATAAAAAATGAGCAAGGATGCTCTTTGTAACATTCAAACTTGTTTACAAGATGCACAAGAAAAGATTGAGTTTTTGCAGTTGGAAACTCAGCTTCAGCAAGACTAACTTCAGCAAAAGAGTCACCATTCTGAACATGTTTCTGTTCAGAACATTGTGAAAGACTCCCATCAGCAGCAAGTCAATAAAGTTGCAGTTGATTCCCATTCAGTGCCTTGTACTAGAGCAGATGTACATGCAGATACAGCAGCTCAGCCTACACTTCTCAAGCCCATCATCATACCTTGGGAAGAGCTTGTCCACAACAAGCATAGAACTGGTCTTGGATATGACAAGGATGTGTCATTTCATATTGAGCTACTAAGCCCATCATATTTAAGGAGTGCCGAGATTCAACATGACGGTTCACTGAGCTATTCCGGATCTGCTCCACAACAACATCAGATTGTAAAATGCCAACACTATGATCGAGTTGGCCATATGAAAGATCACTGTTTTGATCTTCATCCATGCAAGCATTGTGGTCGACACAACCATTCTTCACACAGATGCTTTAGAAACAAGCCTCCTGCAAGAACCAAGATTCATCTTGGATGGATCGCTTCTTGGAGCATCAGCAGCCGAGAATATGTTTAAGTCGCATGTCAGAACATGTTCACGGATATTAAGCAAACTTGCAGTTGAGTTTTCTCCATCATCTCACCTTTTCACGGAAAATGTTGGTCATGTACAAGCTTCGACGACAGATCAAGCGAGCCTGAGCCACAATCTCTCATTCCATGTTGAGAGTTGTAGCCAGCAGTTCAAGCGAGCTTGAGCCACAATTCGTCATTCCAGATTCAGAGATGTAGCCAGAGACACGGATGCCCATGAGCATGCCTTCGGTTGGTGGACAACCTTAAACCATCATCTTTGGTTGGTGGATAACCTAAAACCATCACAGGTAGTAGACCTCCCTTCTTTTAGGTTGAAGGTCTCCCTTTTTTATGAGGGACAATTCCTCTAGCAGAAGCCTTCATCTTCTTGCTAGTTTTGGTTGAGTCTAGAAATGCTTGAGAAGCATTCCCGAGTTGTTAAGCCCCGTCTAAAGCATCGGAGGGTAGTATTGGTACTCCTTCTTTTAACGTTGAAAGGTCTCTGCACTTTTTGGGGACAATTCCTCCTAGCAGAAGCACCTTGAAGCTTCTTTTGAGTTTTGAAGGAGTTATGGAAGGCCTGCTCAAGTTTTGGATACAAGTGTTGGTGGTCATCCTTAAACCATGTCACCAACATTTCAGAGAGTTGATTCGACCCAAGTGTTGCCATGTATACTTTGCAGATTTGTATTACAACTCTTTTCTTGGACTCACACATACCCCTTCGGATTAAGGGGGGATGTTGGAACACCTAATCCTACATGGGTAGGTGTGGAATGTGAAAAGTCACAATGGAATTCAAGTGACCTTGGAATGTGAAACCAAGAGTCACACCATTGTATTATAAATGTACATCATGTATAATGGAAAAATATGAAAGCCTCACGCTTATCCTTCATTGTGTGTTGAGTCTCTTGTATGTGTGTTTATTCTTCTCATACACCATGTGTGTGCTTTAACATGGTGTTTAATAGACATTCTTACTTAGGATGGTCCTGATGGAATAAGAGGTAAGTGGATTTCCACTATCTTAGAATATGACATAGAGATAAAACCATAAAACTCATTAAATGTCAAGGATTACCCAGACTTATGGCTGAATCTAACTACAATGCCCTAAACATAAATTTTATTGCCCAAGTAGATAATCAGGAAGAGATGGCGACTCCAATGATCAGTGAAACCTTTTCAGACTCACCTTGGTATACAGATATTATATTTGAAATCCTAAAATTACAAGCTCTTCCTGGATTGTCAAGAACCAAAGCCAAATTTTTAAAACTAAAGGCAGTAAGATTTTGTATTTTAGACAATGTACTTTTTTGGAGAGATCATAGTGGGATTTTATTAAATTGTTTATTTAAGGAAGAAGCTGACAAAATACTTGAATAATTTCATGGAGGTGACTGTGGAGGACATCTATATTGGAAAACTACTGTAGACAAGATCCTGAGAGCTGGTTTTTACTGGCCTGCTTTGTTTTCTCATGTCAAAAAGTATGTAACTTCGTGTCCTAAGTGCCAAATTTTTTAAGGTAAGAAGAAATTATTACCCCTACCCTTAAAGCCTATTTAAAATAAAATGCCATTTCAACAAAGGGGTTTAGACTTCATTGGTGAAATTCACCCTCCTTCTTTAGGCCAACATAAGTGGATTTTGACAGCCATTGATTATTTTACCAAGTGAATTGAAGCCATACCCTCCAGACAAGCCACAAATACTGTCATAATTTCCTTCCTAGAAAGTAACATTCTTTCAAAATTTGGATGTCCCCAAAAGATAATCACTGACAATACAACAACATTCAAATCCAAGAAAATGATTGTCTTTTTCCACAAATACCATATTACCTTAGGTCATTCTACCGTATATTACCCCCAAGGTAATGGCCTAGCTAAATCCTCAAACAAGAGCCTTGTAAATATAATCAAAAAGTTACTTGAAGACAATAAAAAGGCTTGGAATAAGAATTTAGTTAATGCCTTATGGGTAGATAGACTTACTATTAAAAAATCCATTGGTACTTACCCTTACCAGCTTTTTTATGGAATGGGTGTTGTTTTTCCATCCTTCCTAGGTGTAATAGTGATGAAAATTACCCAAGAGTTACAAGTTGAAAAAAATGACATTCAAAGAAGGATCAATCAAACTATTCACTTGCAAAAAACAAGGGAAGAAGTTTATAACAAATCTCAAGTCATTCAGGATAAGATCAATAAATTTTTTGAGAAAAAGACTAAAGAGAATGATTTCTACATAGGAGATAAAGTGTTAAAGTGGTATTCCAGAAGAGAAGACAAAGGAAAACTTGGAAAATTTGATTTTCTGTGGAAAGGACCTTATGTGATTTATGGATATAGAGGTAATAATGCTTTCTTTTTGAAATAAATGGATGGAATAGATGTGCAAGAAGGACCAGTAAATGGTAGAATGCTAAAGCACTACTACTCTCCTGAGTTAAAAAATAGTTAGTTTTTATTCACTTTGATCATTGTACATATACATTGCAGAGTTTAGATTGGATTGGATATTTCCCTAACAAATTTGAAGCCTGGAGAGAAGGCCCTAAGCCTTGAGAGGTAAATATCATAAGTATGAATAAATTGCAGATATCAAAAGACATTTACAGGGTCGTCACAGTCAAATTCCAAAGCTACTAGTCTCAAAGTTCTTGATCTTTCACTAGGAAATGTCATCCCCATGTGGAGTCACTGTTAGGGTCCTATAATAATAGGGTTCATAAATTTTGAATTGACTTTGATAGTATTGTAAATATGTACATACCTTTCTTTCTGCAAGTTGTTTCCCATATTTTGAAAAAAATGAAAAATTATAAAAAGCCAAAAAGGGGGTAAGAAGTCCTAAAAGAAAAATCAAAGGACTTAGAAAAATATAGACCCCAAAAGAAAAAGAAATAAGACCTGAAAGTGAGCAAATCCAAATGCCACTACTTTTACTTTTACTGCAAGAATAATGATTATGTGCAGAGTGTCAATAAATGTCATAATCCATGATCAGTTAAACAGTTTAATCTTAACTTTTCATGCTTTCAATTTCATATTTTAGATAGAGAATAAAGATTTGTCAAACATTTTAAACTTGACAAATCAGTAGATAGGTAGAGAATAATGAGGAGCTCAATAGTTCAATCTGAGCCCTCGGATGAAATAAGGTAGATTTAGATAGTTGTATGCTTTGAAAGAAAAACGTTTTAAGGTTGCAAGCCTAAGTGCACCTACAAAATAAAGAAAAAATGTTAGAAATAAAGTTGGGTAGGTAGAAAGAAATTGAGAAATCATGTAATAAAGCATCATTGGGCAAAATCACTATTTTCCCTTCCCCTACAAGTATTCAGTGTTGTAAACTATCAGTCAAAAAGACTTAGAGACTTTTTCTGACTTTTTTTGGGACCGGACCCAAGGCTCGATGACTGGTTAGTTAAAAATATTGAATTCCTACATTAAACCCTCATTCATCAACATTTACCCTTCATTCATACATCTTAATCCCTTTTCCTAAGTGAAGACATATTTTTACTTAGTAAAATTGAAACCCCAAAATAATTAACTTCATTCCATTCAAAATCATTCATAAAACCCTCAAAAAGCATTTATCCTAAGTATAAGTGAAGTAATACAACAAAAATGAGCAATGTTTTATTTTTATACTTTACTTATAGGTAACATATGCTTTGTTTTCATTTCACTACCCTTTTTTCATATTAACACCTAACCTATTCTATTAAATCCCTAAGAATACTCCTACCCGTATATATTAATTCCCTTATATTTAAATAAACTCACAAAACCCATTATTTGAAGTTTAGATCAATGTTAAATATTCCCATGTGTGAAAAATATAAAAACCCCGCCCGATTTTCCCCACTGGTCTAAACATAACGTTATTTAAATAGCTTGCCCCTATAGTTTGAAAACTATTCAAAGGTTGAAAACTATATAATATATACTATCGCGCCCACATATAAAATTTGAAACATTTCACAAATGTTTTAAGTAAAAATATTAACCCGCCACATATTATACAAGGCCTAAGGTTTAAAAACCTTGTTCAAGCACCTTTGTTATAATGTTTTATCTCGCTGCATATGCAAACATCCTGGTCGCACCTCCCATTCCAATGCAACTCCCAATCAATCACGACCGTTCACATTGATCCCCCAAATCTGAAGGCTGACATCTAATATCGCATGGAAAAGATGCTCAATCATCCAAACTCCAAACATGCGAGAAATGGATGGTTTCGCAGTTTTATCTCTCCTCCACGTGGTCTAATCCTATTCGATCGCGTGGGTTAAGCCCAATACATCTTACCACCAAAAACATGTGCGATAACCACTATTTTTTGATCAGTTGAATCCCGAAACCGCTGCGCATACCTGACATGACAATCATTCAATGCATAACTAATGTAACCAAAATGCATATTAAACCTTGGAAACTACATTCATCCCTCTATCTTCTACACATTAACCCAAACCCACTGCACTGCCTTCACGACTGTAAAAACACCCTTTTAAAGCCTTTTTCTGCCATTTTCATGCCCAAAACCTGAAAGATTTACCCTGCAAATCATTGAAGACAGTCAAGGAGCTATGCATTGCTCTAGACAATCTACAGAAGTTATCAATTCAGTAAAAACCTCAAAAATTGTTCCATAGTCCGATACCTACCTATTACAGGTATTTTTATAAAAAATTTGAACCTTCAATCGATTTTAAAAGATTTTAAAAAGAACAAGTACTCTCACAGTTCAAGAATCCATTAACAGAAATTGCCAAAAAGCCCCCAAAACAAGCCAGACCCTGTCAAAATTTGACTAGAAACCCTATTTCTCTGTTGCGCACAATTTTTCAAGTAATTTGTGAGTTTTTCATACTTTGATGAACTGTTTCAAACTTAAATCAAACTAGAAAACCTCTAGAGGTTTCCTAAGCCTCTGTAACCCTTTTCAAGAGAGTTTTTAGCCCAAATTTCCATTAAAATACTCAAGAAACCCTTGTTTCTTGTTTTAACCAGTTAAAAGCCTATAAAAATCTTTCACAGACCTAATTGAGAAGGAAGCCCAAAGAAAAAAGCTATACTTTGACAAATTTGTCCAATAAACCCTCTGCTAAAGTAAATTGCCTTAGCAAACTGTCTAAACTTGCAGAAGTAGATCAAAATACCTAAAAAGCAAAGTGCAAGCAAGCTTGAAGCTTCTAAAGTACCTAAACCTACCCCTGCCATGACTCCAAGAACTACTATTGTTTTCAATCCTTTGCAACCCCCAGTCATTGATATTGAACACATCCCACTAGCTGATACTGATTACAAGATAATAGATCCCATTGTTGAATTTAACCTGATAGATATCCATAACTGGTGATATGAGAAGTCTTTAGATGATCAAGAAGAAGTCCATATTTGGGAATATCATTTGCCCAAATATGTTGTCCCATTAACTCACCCCTGTCAGGAGGTCATTAGATTGTGTCAATAGTACTATGTTCCAGAGCAAAAAGCCATTGTAAATGCCAATAAAGATGTGTTTTTTTACCATCACTACACGATCAATTAACGATATGTTGCAGCTTCAGCTTGATCCCCAAGTAGTCCCTTTGTCTATAGAGGCCCTCACCAAGTTATATATTGGCCTATATTTTCCCAAAAGGTTCATGATTTTTCAGACATTTATGTCTCTTCATGTAGAAATTCCTAAGTTAAATCCTCCATATTCTACTGCTAAATTCCTTCAAGGTTCAAGACATGTGATTTCCATGCTTTCCTTCATCCTTGGATATTTTACTGATGAGCACATTGATGAATCCATCTTGGGATCCTTATCCACTTTCTCCCCAGGTCAACACCCATGAATAATGTTTGATTATGCTGGTTTCATTGCTAATAGTATTCATTATCAATTGACCAATTTGCAAATTGAGGGAGTATTCACATATACCTCCTACCTTTTCCATATGTTTCTATACTTCCAATCATATAATTTTTCATTTACTCTCCAAAAACTTGACATAGAGGGAAATCCTCTATCTGTCATTTTTTGGACATCCTTTCTCAGGAAATAATGTACAGATTTTAGTTATTCAGAAGTTTCAGAGTTATTTTTACATCCAGTGATCACAATGTTGACCAAGATAGAGAATCCAAGAATAAACGAAGAAATGAAAAAAATATTGCAGTTATTAGAGTAGAGTAAGGTTGGTGACTAGTATTTGTATGAAAAATATATTGAAATTAAAATCTTTGGGTCAAAATTGTTACCTTACAAGTTACCCAAACATCCTTCAATGAGGATCTTTTCCTTGGAGTATATCAGGCAGATCCTAAACTCTGATTGCATAAATTTCACGGCAACCAAGAAGAAGACCCATTTCAAACTTAAGAATCAGATTGGGCCATTCATATCCAATCACAGGGATGCAGAGAAAGAAGCAGCTAATCAGTTATTGGAATATAAATTTGAAGAGAGTTTTCCTTGGAACTATGATCCACAAGGGATCTTGAGTAAGCTAAGGGTTAAATGCAAGTTAACACCCTTTATCCATGAAGCTAAACCAGAAATAGAATAGTTTTCCAATCAGATTGAATGGACTGAAAACACTTTAATAGATGCAGTGAAAAAAGATAATACTAGTCATACCTTAGAAACTGCAAATTGGCCAGATAAGTCCATTAAAAGAGTAAGGGAAGAAGGAGCCTATGTAGCAGAAACTACAACTGAAACCAAGTTCAAGCTCATATATAACAAAAGGCCCAAATTAGATTCAACATGTAAAGGAAAAGTGACAATATATGTGGAAGAAACAGAGCCTTTAAATACCAATACAGATTTTCCAGAGACAAATGTCACTACTGTGATTGTCAATAAGAAAAATAATAAAAATCAGAATGAAGGACAAATCAATAATGAAGATATGCTGTTGATGGAAAGACAACAAAGCATGGAAGCCTCTTCCTCACAGGCAGCTGAGGAAAATGATTTGGATATTAAAGAGAAATATAAGAAGATCAAACTGAAGAATGAAGAGATAAAGAATAATATTTATTCTCAATATCTCAAACAGAATCCAAGTGTAAAAAAGAGGCTCCTTTCTGCATTTGATTATTCTAATCAAAAGCAAATCATGTCAGTGTTGCAGCCCATAGTCAAAACTCCTAAGACAATGGATTATTATATGAAATTTGATTTGGAGGTCCAGAAAAATAAAATCCATGCTCTTGATCAAATTGAGTTCCATAGGTATACTTCAAAGATGCTTTATTCTACTGTCACAAATAAAGCCATGAGTGCTCAAAAGCTCCAAAATTCCATCTCCAACATGCAAGATCAAATGAAGTTGGATAAATCCTCATCGTATGCCAAGGATCTAAGGATAAAAGCCTTCGAAGAACTAGTTTTGCAGATGGGATATGACCCTGCTAATATCAAAGCAGTAGAATTATTAGTGAAGAAGAAAAATGAAGATATAGCAGCTTTGAGGAAACAACTCAAACTTCCTCAAAGTGAGCATCCTCAAACAAAAGAAGTCATACAGGAACAGAGTGAAAAAGATGACATGATGAATTTAATTCTTCAATTGAGAGCCCAGGTTAAGGAGATGGAAATATAGATGGAAAAACTTGTCCAAGAAAAGGAAACAGTGAAAGAACCAGTCATTCCTACAGTCATTCCAGTTATCACTGCAGCAGTGCCTTCAACTTTAGTTGAAACATTGGCACCCAAAGAACCACTGGCTACTACAATGCCAGTGACTTCTTCCACAACATCAGCCACTGAATCATCTACAACAGTAGTACAACCTACATATGAGGCCAGCAAAATAGTGAAAGCAATGGAAGAAATGTCTTTAAATACAAATGAGATTAACAAGTTGACAAAGATGGTTGAAAATATTGAGAAGTCAAATAAGTTAGCTTAGATAAATGCAAAGACACATGAACAAATTGCCGTCAGATTTATTGAAGAGTTAAAGAATTTGAAAAAGGAGTTAAATTTGAAGGATCAGATATCATACATCAAAAATTATCTTTGGAATAAAGTCATTAAAGCCATCCATGATGTATGGCCTTTAATTCAGGTAATTTTTGAGAAAAGAGAGTTATTACTAGCAGCCCAAGCATAAACTCAAAAGAATCAAACTGAGTTGGCTGACAAACCAGAGCAAGATGTAAGGCTGATCACCTTCCTCAATAGTAAAAACAGACAGGAGTTGGAAGAACTCAAAATCACAGCCATAACTACAACTATTCTAGAAATTTAGAAAGTCACAACAAAGAAAAATTTGATGAGACAACTGGAAGAAAAGCATGAAAGTATGAATACTGCCATAACTAGATTTATGGTTAAGTTTACAAGTTTGAGACAAAAAGGACTACCTGACATTATGGTAATTAATAAGAAGTTCATGCCTAAGAATGACTATGATAAGAAGATAAGAGAATTTTTCAAGGAACAGGTAAATAAACCAACAGGTCAAGGCATACCAACAAGAAAAGTGTTACTCAAGAGTTTTGAAGATTTATTCTACTTGCAACATGAGATAAAGCACTAGTTTGTCATCAAGCCAACCTTTGCTAGATGTACTAAAGCTAATGAGAACTTCAAGAAATTAAAAAATGTATAAATTCCTAAAAATGAGGATTGGCAGTCACTCATAGATTTATTGTGAAGGATAAAAGTGAGATAGATGAAAAGAGGACTAAACTATTTTCTAAATTATAGTCAAAATAGATTTTATAGCAGTAAACAGTTTTTGACTAAGGGTTAAAGAGTATCAGTGAATAAAGAGTATCTGAGAAAGAGTATCAAACAAGACAGATCAGATTCAAAAAATATCTAAGAGCTAGCAAGGAGGACACCAAGGCAGCCAGCTGCATCCTATCCTCAAAACAGTTTCTATTTCTTTTGGATAAAATATGACAACTTGCTGATTTGTTAAGCAGTTGTCTCTATTATTATTGTAAAGATATTTTGTTTTCCTAAGATAATTCCTAGAAGTCTTCTAGGATATTTTGTAAAACATTATGTATAAATAATTCTTCTTTATAAGTATTTTGTGTGGAATAAAATTGTTGGGATTGTTATAGTCATTTCTTCTTAGAATTCAAAGCTTTTGTGTGTCAAAATTCGAGTAGCAAGGCTGGATCAATACAAATTGGCATCATACTTCAGGATTCTTGTCATGAGCTATTTGGAGTGAAGTATTTCCTCACTTGTCATTGTTTTCTTTCTTTGTTACATGCATCCATTTATGTTTATTCAAAATCTGAATGTATAACTAGGAGCATTACTACAGGATTTGTTAAAAGCACCCTATTTTTAACTAGTTATCATTTATATGTTTTCCTCTGATTTCTAGTGTAGGGAACCCTTAATTGCTCCCTCTCTCGTTTGACCTCTCCCTGCTACTTCCTTTTCCGGATCAAAGGATTCTTAAGTGCCCTTTATCCCAATTATACCACCTCATAAAAATAACTTTCCAAGATCTCCGAGGGTTATCTATCTTGCCCTGAAAACATTTGACCTTTTTCCCTTGATCCCAGTCCTGTTTGCTTGATTTTGACTCCTTAGCCCAATGGAAAAATAGATTTCCCACTATCCTTCCTTTCAAGTGATTCTTCCCACCAAATCTACCAAAACCAAACCAAAGCTGCACTTTCATAACTAGCCTAATATTTAAAAATTAAAATAAAGTTAAACTTTAAAGAGAGAGCCCTTCTGAACCCTAGGAAGGCTAGATCCTTGAGTTTGAAGTAGTTTTGTGGTTACCTCTAGAATTATTTAACTAAAAACCAAAATCCCATAACTTTAGAATTACTAGAGTGATAACACGTACAATGATGCAGGATCCTTCCTTTGAGCATGAATTTGTTACATGCTATAATAGTTGCGTGAACACAGGTTAATAAACTCCTCTTCCATGCTTGCTTTCTTTTTTCTTGAAATTTTTTCACTCGGAAGGACAGATGTAAAAATTTATTATACTAGTGTCACTACTTGGAATGACTGACTTGTACATATGAAGACTAGAATTTTCGTGGTGTGAAAACACTATTTTAAACGTTTTGTAAGATTTATTATACCAATTGATAAAACTATAAATATCAGATATTATCAAGGGTGAGAAGAAGTTTCTAGTGGGTCTGTACTCTCTTTATGAAAGAAAACCAATATTTTTGGAGCTATAGATTTATTAATGTATTAGGTAGTATATGTCAACCTTTAGATTTTGTACTTGCTTGAATCCAAAAGTTGTCATATACTACCCAATACATTATACATTAATGAAGCTATAACTCCAAAAATATTGATAATCCTTACAAAGTCCCCTTGGTCATTGCTATCGATGATGTGTATTCCCATATCCTCATGCACCAACTCTCATTCACCAAGAACAACCCACCGTCTTTCTACCCTGACTCGCCCTAGCAACCTCCTGTCTGGAAATAAGAGATGGGGTGGTGATTTCGAGATCCCCTCGTCTCGCTGAGCTAGGCTTAGCAGAGAGGGAGGATCGCCCACGCCGTGGGGATGACCTCTTTATTGAAGAACCTACAATAGTACAGACGCTAGCAAAGTTACGAATGCTAGAGCAGTCAACCCCTGTCCATGCAAGCTTAGCCACTGACCACCTCAGTCTCCCCACCTAGATTTAAGACTGCCAAGCACCTGAGATTGATTGTAAACAACCACTACCTCTCCAAATATGACACATTTCATCAACCAAACCTCCTCCACTCAACCACACTTTCCCACCAAAGAAGCGGCTTGATAGAGCACTGAGATTATAGAAATTCAGGCTTAGAATGGTCCAATTAAGCCCCGCCCTTCCAAAAGTGCACCGAGGAGCTTCTCGTGAAGAACACCAACAAACAAACATTGTAAATTGAAGGGAAGTGACTCCCTTTCCCACCTACACACTGAAAACCACACTCTCAAACTAAAAACAACCCATTTTTCTAACCAACCGCGAGTGAGGGAGCATCCCTCATAAAGCTCTCGCCACCTCCAAAAGTGTTGCCTGTGATACTACCTCGAGCACGCACCAGGGAACCACAAACCCACACCTTCTAATTCCCAATTGAGCCAAAAATACCAACCAGTCTATGTCACCTTAATCCATACCTTTCAAGAACAGAAAAGCTCGGGGGACCCCTCTTGGAAAAGATGCAAGACAAGAGTGCATAGCTCAGATTTAGAGAGGAAACTCTGCAAATGCCACCATTCCCAAAAGACCTGACTCCACTTGCTTCTCTTTTGCGTCGAGAACTGAGCAAGGGCATGAAACTAAATCAACACTCCAACAAAAATGTCTTTGTAATAGCCTTCGCCTCCCACACTCGACGAGGCATTAAAATGTTTCATGCAATCGTCATTACATTACCCCGTACGCCTAATGAATTGAGAGGGCACAGAGGTTGGTCATTCGTCCACTAGCCATATGATTACTAACATGAGCCACGAGGATCAATGCATTCCAGGATTCACACCCCCATCGTGGATATTTAATTTACTTTTTAGTATCATAGAGATATGTAATTTCTTCAGTACTCTCTCTCTATATATATATATATATAGACATGGGCTTTGTTGTTTACTGGGATTGAAAGCTTTAAAGAGAGTTGCACCTGTCTTCGTCGTATTTTGTTTCCATGTGGACCTGAATTACTTTTCTATCCATCTTTTACATCAATTAGGAAAATTTAACAGCACTTAGACCTCACACCTAATTTAGCCGAATTTTCCCCCACAGTATTATGATTTGGTGTGTCGTCCTTCTTGGGAAAGCCTTTTGTGCATTTGACGAGTTGCATCAAGGTAAGGCATCCTTGTTCCAAGCTCTTTTTTGATCGCTGGAATTTGTAACTAGCAATACTTCAAATTGGCAAAAGATAGCTACAGACTTGTTAAATTGATCAAACTTAATATGTACGGATTATAATGTCCGCTTCATAGAAATCGTGGCTGAAACGAAGGTTTGGAGCGCTACTGGCCTATTCCACAGAAAGTTTCCATGAAGTGTTTGGTTGCCTTTTTAGTTTGAGAAATTGATAAAAGGTAGGGTTGAATATCTGCTCTGATCAGGTTTTATTGGCATGAAATTTTGCTGTTTCTGAAGAAATCCATGCAAAAGAAAAAGAATAAAGATGTTTTATGGAATTATGTTTCAGGGCTTTCCAGTTTGCAAGATAGATGGTAGCTCATAATAATATGAAATGATAGGTTTGCAGTATAAGTCTAGTTACTTTCATAATTTATCGTCTTCAACAATCTTGAAGAACATATCTTTACATTCTTTTAGCGTTTTAAAGTTTATCAGATGGCTTGAACTTTATGCTAGTATGATATGGTGATCAGGCTTGCGATTAAGTGAGAAGTTAGCTTTAGTAATAATAAGGTTGTTGGACTTGTGTTGAAATGTTACTTTCAACTGCCGTGTGTTAGGAATCTGTAATTTTAGCAGATTGGTGAGACTAAAACTACATAAGCAACATTATTTCAACCAAATTTGGGATTCTAGGATCTAGCCCTCCTAAATTCAGAGAGGGATCTCTCCAATAAGTGCAAAGATGAATTTGTCTTTGAAATTTGGGGTAATGATATTAGGCTAGTTATGAAGGCCAAGGGTTTTGTTTGTTTTTTGGATGGTTGAGCATGAATATTACTTGAGGGGAAAGTTCTAAATGCAAAACAGTTTCAAAGGTGAGAATTTGCAAGTGAATAGAACAGCTTTGGCTAAAGAGATAGATATAATGCTGGTTTTTAGTCCATTGGGCTATGGAGTCATAACAGGGCTTTAATTTAGCAACAACATCAAGAGTGATCCAAGGGGCAAGTCATTTATATCACAAGACTATTGAGATTAGAATGATGGAATGGAAACAATAAAGTGTTGGAGGGGTGGAAACTGATAATAATTTCACAAAGGATTTATAGTCAGTCCAAACAAGAAAAGACTCTTAAGTAATTGTTTAAAACCAACCAAGAATAGGGCTAACCATTGACTTCTTGGGAAAGTTTGTATTAAAGCAGCTTAATTGACAAACAATCCAGTAATCCACATAATTACCTTCAAAAAGTATGAAAACATATAAGGGAAACAAAGTGTAACTTAAGATCAGATAAAGTACTTTTAAACCTAGTCTGCTTTCAGTCAACACCAAGGGAAACTTTTAGAATCTGCCCTTGGAGAAAAGAAGCTAGAAACAGGGCAAACCATCACTTTTATAGTCTAACTTTAATAAGAAAATAAGGAAAATAACTTTCAAGAACAATGTTTAAAGAAAACAGTAGGACGAGGGAACTCCAACATTGCTAACTGCTGAAACTATATTAAATCATTCTTAAATAAACAAATTGGAGGAAAACATTGAGATAAAGCTTTTCAGTTAGAGAAGGTTACTGATAAACAGCAGGTCGTAACTCTATAAATGTTGTTCTTTATCAGAGAATAGTGAACAACATGACATACATAGAAGGAAAACAATAACAAAGAAAGGGGCACTTCACCAGTGATATAGACTAGGATCCCAAGAAACAACTTGTTATTGATGTCAAACCAGTTACAGTACTCAGGTCCAATGTTTCAGTTCAGTAATCATCTTCACTATTCAGCCTAACTAATCTATCACAAGTAAAGCTCCAAGGGCCAGTGAACACTATTTACAATCAGAAGTTTAAGCTCAAATATATTTCAAATTTCTACAACCAACCCCTCTCTCATCTTCTGTAGTAGTATATATAGAAGAATGAGGACGTGAGATCTGATAAAAGATCTCTAATTACAATTAATACAGATTTAATGGCTTCTTGGCCTTTAAGGGGCTCAATGAAGAAACTTACATGGGTGCACTCTGTATTAAATGTTTTACATAAAGTTTAAGCTCGATGGGAGCTTTTGTTGACCTTTGAGGCTCTGTGTGGCATCGAAGTAACTCTGCAGATGTTTGTCATTAATTTCCTTGGTAGAGTTTCCTCTTTGGCTGTGTTTTGAGACAAATATTTGATCTTGATCGATAAATTCGGCCTTTAATTGAATACTTTGAGGCACATGTGGCATCGTGGTAGCTAGAGGGATCAATTTGCCTCAATTGTGGCGGTGGAAGTTTTCCTGTCGATAAAACACTTCCGATTTTCTTTTAAACTGTGTTTTAAATCGGGGATTAGGCTTTTGATAAACTCTTATCCGTGATCCCCGGAAATATGTCTTCCATCCTCTATCCTAGTTCATTTTGATCTTCGTCACTAATACTCTCTGAATGTGCCCGATTCATGGTTTTTTCTGATATACAGGGCTGCACAGGGTTATGTGGCATCAATGCTTCATGAACAATTGATGAAAACGTGTTTTAAACACCCTGTGATGATTTTATTTGGTGAATTGAAGGCAGGAAGATCGTCATCCTCTGCCTTCGAATTTTCTTCAAAAATGGCGAGAAAACAATTTAAACCCTGCAAAATACAAACAAATATTAAAAAATCATGCATATATAGGTTTATTGTTGCGAAGGACATGTGGAGGAAGCGTGGCCATTGGATGGCATCATCCAATGGTCAAGATTGATTGGGAGAAAAAAAAAGGTAGGCGGAAGAATAATTTAAATCAGAGCCGTCGATCGTGCAGAGATCGACGGTCGGGAGCAGAAAATGGAAAGTCAAAATGGAAAACGTTGACTGGGCGATCGAAACAAGGCGATGGAATATGGGTCGTCGATCTGCAGATCAGATCAACGACAGAGAACTATTGAATGTCACGTCGTAGCCTGGTTAACTGTCAGGCATCTTCGGTGAGAGATAGCCGTCAGATGGGCGGCCCCAGATCGGACGGTGGATGCCAATATTGCGCGGGGTCCACGTCCAAACTTTAACGCGCAATGGATGGCGGTTTTATGAATAGTACCCGGGCCACGTGTCAACGGTTGAATGGAATCGCTTCCAATCGGGAAAAAACCGCCCTCGCCCAAAGGCGGTGCGATGAATAATGCACGGTTTTTGGAATGGGTTAGTGGATGGCGGGGACCACCGGGGTGACAGGCTCCGCACCGTCGATATGCAGATCAGATCGACGGTGGAGATTGATTTGAATTTCAGACTAGTGGAAAAATTATGATATAATAAAAAAAAAAAAATTAACATAACCAAAGGTTTATATTAATTTACGATACGGCTTGGCACCCGACTGCGGGACCTTTGGGTGTATTGAGGATAATACGACTGGGGTTTATGGAGGAAGGGGCTTAAGACTTAACCCGAGGGGGCTTAAGTCTATAATGTATGAAAAATGTGATTTTTATGGATTTCCAATGGTTTTCAAGGGAAATTGAGGGTTCTGATATAGTTTAAAAATGAGTTTTAAACTATGTAAAGAGGATTTTCACGAAAGGGAGAAAAGGAATCATGAAAATGGAGGAGTTTTATGGAGAAAGGGGAGCAAATGAAAGTTAGTTTTGGAAGAAGGGGAAAAGGGAAATGGTGCTTGTAGCAGTAATCTGTCTTGGAAATCTGCAGGATTTCTAAATGAAATATGATAACAGCGGTGAAGTTTTGGATAGAGGATAGGCATGAGGCCTTCAAGAGTCTTCAAGAGCCAACACTTTTTAGTACTAAAATTTGTTCCTTGATGGCTCAACAAGTCTTAGCCACCCTTTTCTATTACAAATATTATAGGTGGCTAACAGTGGCTCCACTTGGGGATGGTGCCTTCTTGAAGGCATCAAGAACTTCAGACTTGCACTCTCTGGGAGGCTGACCTGTGCCACATCCATTATGTTCTCTGGGAGGCTATACTGTGCCTGATCCATTGGGCTTCCCTTCCTTTGCTGGGATGATCTGTTCTGAAAACATATTAACAACCATAAAAACAATGGATCTTCATCAATACAAGCTTCTACCTACCCAATCCTATTGATCTAACATTTTCTCTTGATTAGAGTGCACTTGGATTGGAAAACTCTTTTACAACATTTTATTTCTTTTGTAAACAGGAAATCTAATCTATTTCTACTCCTTACTTCTCCTTGAACTTAGATTAAACAGTTAAGTTCAGATGCTTCTCTACTTATGCTACCATTTGTTGGGATTAAACTGTCCAACAGATTTTTATTCTCTAAATTCTAAAACATAAATTTAAAAACAGTCAAGTCAAGATTAAACTGTTTGACTTGCTGTGATCTATGGCATAAAAACAAGCTGCACATAGACATTTATTTTGCAGAAAATTTAAAATAAAATGGAAGGCTTAAGATCTGAAAGTTTCTCATCATGGCCTTCTCTTTTTACAGCTTTGTTTTGGCTCTTGTTTGAGCTGCCTCTTCCTTCTTTTCTGGTTTAGATTTTGAGCTAATTAGAACCAGATTTACATCTTTTTTGACTCAGAAAATAAAACAGATTTGAGTCATCTCTCTTTGGAAACTTAGGTTCAGATTTTGAACATGTTTGAATCTTTTATTTCTATCCTAAACTATCTACTGATAAGCCAAGATTAAACAGTTTGGAAAATCAAATTCACTATCCTATCAGCAGAAAATTTAAAACTAATTAGTCAAGATTAGGCTGTTTGACTAACTAGAAGTGTGTTTTGTAGGAGTGGCATTTAAGCTTGCACACTTTTAGATTTGTTTCTCTTTTTGGTATGGGGCCATACCTTTCTTGTTTTGACAATCTGCCCTCTTTTCTTTCTTTTTTTTTTATATTTTTGAATCTTTGATTTTTCTTCAAAGCAGAAAACAACAACTAATCTATATGCTCAGAACTGAGCTTTATTGACATTCCTATCTAACCTATTCTAAACATGGAGTATTTACATTTATCATATGATACGAAAATTCCAATGCAGCCAGTTGAGTAAAGTCAAGAAGAAGTAGAAACTCTGGATGCTTGTCAGAGGTATCCATAGAACATATTGAAGATTAACCTTCAATATCAAGGCTATCACAGAAGGTGACAACTTTTCATGTCTCTGGCTCTTGCAAAGGATCACTGCTTGATAATTTGAGCCAGTTGGGATTTCCACACACACTTCCATAGGATCAACAAAGAAAAGATGAAGGTTCTCTTCCTTTTGGCCCTCCACAATTGGTAGATTATCTACTTCCAAGACATCAGCTTTGAGGACTATCTCTTCATTATGTAGCTTGGAAGTATCATCATCTTTAACCTGCACAATAGAAAACAGTGAAATATTTTCTTTCTCTAAACATATGCTTGCTTCTAATATACATTCAAGTTCTTTGGATGACAGTTTGACATTAATGAAGGGAGAAGTCTCTTCTTGGGAAGATGGTATATCCACAGCAGGATAGTCTTGTATTTGTTTCTTTCCCTCTTCTTCATCATCATATGAACTGGAGGACTCATCATATTTGGCAGTGTTTTCATCTTCTAACCCTGGTATGCTTGGATTCAGTGGGCTGAACTTTGTGAAGAGATTATTATATTCATGAGTGGGGATGTATTCAATGGTTTCCTCTTGCTCAAAAATTTCTCCATTGCTCTTCTCTTCACCTTCTGAGTTGAAAGGCTATTGATTCTTAATAAAGTGAAAGCTTTTTATGATGGATCAAAAAGGATGATTGCAGCTTTCAAGCTGATGATGTTGAAACTCATAACACCAATATAATGCTGGTTGCCCTGCATGATTAGTTTCTGCTTGAAAATAATCATCATCATAAGACTGATTGAAATTTGAAAATTTATTAGAATAAACATTTTCATCAGTCAAACATATTGGGATATCAGTAGGTCCTTCTTCATTCTGATCTACAAAAGAACTTTCTAAATCTGTACAACAAAGTTCTCTATGTGAATGGGAAAGAGTGTTTGTTTTGCAGAAAGTTTTAGAGGCTGACTGTTTATAAATAGTCTGATCTATTTCCTTCTCTATCAAAGGGGAAGATGTTTCCATGTCCCTTTGAACAGAAGTGCAGCAGTTCTCTATCTCTTGTGAAGACTGATTTTGAGGCTGGATGTCTTCTTGAGGCTCAGCTATAAGGGATGATGAATTAATTTTTGAGTTTTCAGGGATATCTTGAGGGATGTTCTTTATTTCTTCGATCATCTCTTCCTCAATTGATTCATCTATGTTCTTAAAATTTTTCAATAGGAGATTAAACTCATGAATAACATTTAAATATATGGGGGGTATCTTCGGGTTCCTCTGATGGATCATAATATATTGCACCCAATGATAATGATGTAGTGTTTTCTTTATAGTTCTAATAGAACACATATTCAAGGTCTCTTAAAGAAAACAAACTACTAGATCTTAAGTATTCATACCAATTCCTAGCTTTTCCTTCTAATGTTAACATGAACATTTTCATTAGGTAGTCTTCATGCCATTCAACTTTCAACCTCCATACATGTATATGAACTTTGATGAGATGTAATAGAGGGTCATCAAACTTTTCACCTTGAAAAATAGGTAGGTTGTCATCCCAATTCACCTTGGGCATCTTATGTGGAAACCCAGGTATATGATCTCTACTCATTGGGGCATATCTTTGTTGTATTCTTGGAATCATGTTTGTAAATCAGGAAAGAGGTCACTGTGTCTGGTCAATCAGTTCAGGGTTTTCTACCAGTGGAGTCATTTGGTCTTCTTGGAGTTTCAGAGTGTGGAGTCGCCAGGTGGAAGATTGTTAGCTCCTAAGGAGGTAAAATGTTTTATGGTCCACCACCATGTTTATTGAATACCAATCTAAAATATTTTTAGGCTTTCTGAGTTCTTTTTCAATTGTGTGGTTTCTAAGAATATACTAACTTTGTTCAAAAATTTTCTATGGTTAAGAGACAAAGACAGTCTACTCTTATGACTAAGCCAGCTGATTTTTCAAGGTTAGATAAAGTCTTAAGAGAATCCTAGGTTTTACCTAGTTTGTCACTGATTCAAACAATTTTTACCATGATTACCTTTCTTGGTAGTGCTTGAAAAGGCTGCTTTTTACTCACAAGTTTTATGAAGTGTTTAAGGGAAGTAGTCCCCAGCGGAGTCACCAGAAATGTTAATTACTGGTGGCTCAGCTGGAAAACCGAACAATTGTCATAAAACCAAGGGTTATCTAGAGTTTTAAGATGTTTTTGAACCTTTATTAACTCAGAAATCCCCAGCGGAGTCGCCAGAAATGTTAGGAATCTGTAATTTTAGCAGATTGGTGAGACTAAAACTGTAGAAGCAACATTATTTCAACCAACTTTGGGATTCTAGGATCTGGCCCTCCTAAATCCGGAGAGGGATCTCTCCAATAAGTGCAAATATGGATTTTTCTTTGAAATTTGGGGTAATGATATTATGCTAGTTATGAAGGCCAAGGGTTTTGTTTGTTTTTTTGATGGTTGAGCATGAATATTACTTGAGGGGAAAGTTCTAAATGCAAAACAGTTTCAAAGGTGAGAAGTTTCAAGTGAATAGAACAACTTTGGCTAAAGAGATAGATATAATGCTGGTTTTTAGTTCATTGGGCTACGGAGTCATAACAGGGCTTTAATTGAGCAACAAAATCAAGAGTGATCCAAGGGGCAAGTCATCTATATCACAAGATTATTGAGATTAGAGTGATGGAATGGAAAAAATAAAGTGTTGGAGGGGTGGAAACTGATAATAATTTCACAAAGGATTTACAGTCAGTCCAAACAAGAAAATCCTCTTAAGTAACTGTTTAAAACCAACCAAGAACAGGGCTAACCATTGACATCTTGGGAAAGTTTGTATTAAAGCAGCTTAATTGAAAAGCAATCCAGTAATCCACATAATTACCTTCAGAAAGTATGAAAACATATAAGGGAAACAAAGTGTAACTTAAGATCAGATAAAGTACTTTTAAACCTAGTCTGCTTTCAGTCAACACCAAGGGAAACTTTCAGAATCTGCCTTTGGAGAAAAGAAGCTAGAAACAGGGAAAACCATCACTTTTCTAGTCTAACTTTTAATAAGCAAATTAGGAAAATAACTTTCAAGAATGATGTTTAAAGCAAACAGTAGGACAAGGGAACTCCAGCATTCCTAACTGTTTAAACTGTATTAAATCATTCTTAAATAAACAAATTGGAGGAAAGCATTGAGATAAAGCTTTTCAGTCAGAGAAGGTTACTGATATACACTAGGTCCTAACTCTATAAATGTTGTTCTTTATCAGAGAATAGTGAACAATATGACATACATAGAAGGAAAACAATAACAAAGAAAGGGGCACTTCACCAGTGATATAGACCAGGATCCCAAGAAACAACTTGTTATTGATGTCAAACCAGTTATAGTACTCAGGTCCAATGTTTCAGTTCAAAAATCATCTTCAATATTCAACCTAACTAATCTATCACAAGTAGAGCTCCAAGGGCCAGTGAACACTATTTACAATTAGAAGTTTAAGCTCAAATATATTTCAAATTTCTACAGGGTGAAAATGTCAAGCTGGGTTACACTTTTTGCCCTTTTTTGAGAAAAAAATTTCATTTTTTTTTTCGGTTCTTCAACTTTCTGCAAACTATAACAATTTTTCTGTGTATAATTTCATTTTTTGATAAAAACAAAAGTTGTGAGAAATTTTGTTAGCTTTCTATTACTTATTTTTTGAAATTTTTTTATGCAGATTTGATATGTCAACTTAGCGTTTCTTTGAGTGTGTGTTTCTTAACAACCAAAGGATTCATAAGAAGTCGAGTTATGACGCAATGTTGTATTCATTGAAAATTTGTGTTTTTGAAAAAACAAAATGTGTTACAACAATCTAGACAAAGTCTACTTTGTTTTCGTCATATTTACAAAGCCAATGGATGCATATCATAATTACTAGAATTTTTTGAACTGGTCCAATACAAGAAAATGCGTATTTTGGATATGTTTCGTGTCGTAAGAAATTTCTTAACATATAAGTTATAAGCTAAAAATCTAAAAGCTACCCATTAGAGACGACGGACCAATGTAATGCCCCATAACTTTTTAAATTTTTTTTACAATGTATTTTGGGAGATACAAAATTTTGATTTCACTGAATCACAATGACCCTCAGAAATTGTTTGCACCCATTTTATTAGAAAAATAATTAAAATTAATAAACGTTTATGAAATTCCATAAAAGTTATATTTCATGAAAGTAGATTCAATTTTGAAAATGCTTGTCTTGGTTCCAACAGTTAATTAACAACTTTTCATGGAGTTTAATCAGTCCAAAGTTGCAGAACCGTATTCAGAGCCTGGTTTTTGCGTAATTGGTGACGCGTTAGTTTGGCCGAACTTTTAGTCAAAGTTCGGCCGAACTATGTTTTCCGCCAAAGGCTCGTTAAATCTAACGTCTTAATAGTTCGGCTGAAATTTTGATCAACAGTTCGGCCGAATACTTGTATAATTCTTCGTCGGCCGGAAACTTTTGCGGAGCCCCCTACTAAAACACATTTCGTGTCAATATAAATTGCCGCGAAATGATTCACAATTTTCGTCTATGTTTTCCGCCAAAGGCTCGTTAAATCTAACATCTTAATAGTTTGGCCAAAATTTTGATCAACATTTCGGCCGAACTCTTGTATAACTCTCCATCGGCCGGAAACTTTTGCGAAGCCCCCTACTAAAACACATTTCGCGTCAATATAAATTGCCGCAAAATGATTCACAATTTTCGCACATTTCGTACACTTCTTCTCATTTTACAAAGATCTTGGTTTGGGTTCAAAAAATTTTCTTCAAAGTTTGGGTTTAAGAGCATTTCTTGGTTGATTTTACAATTTTGGGTTTAAAGAATTTTTTTGGAAGACATTTCTTAGAGGCGGCGTGATTTTGGCAAAAAATGTAAAAAATTTCTTGGACGTACATTCAAAAGACATTTCTTGGAGGTATGTACATGTTTTGAGTTGAAGTAAATCTTTTGAGCTTCGTTTCAATTTTATAAGACATTTTTCTCTCGAATTTTTTAAAGTAAGTGTTTTGGATTGGAATATGTAATTTTTGCAAAAAATTTACACTGAATTTTTTTAAATTAAATCTTTTGTGATATCTTTTGTAATTGAGTTATTGTCTAATTTTTTGAAGGAAATTTTTTGAAATTCATACCCTATTATCATGGGAAATCGAAGAACTTGTGCGAGAAAATATGATCGAAAAAGAGACCCTGAGGCACATAGTGAAGAGACTAGACAATCTCGCAAAAGAAAGTTAGAAGCCCTCTCAAATATTGAAGAGGAAAATCAACCTCAAGCAGAAATTGAAGCAGGTATGTAAATGTAAATATTATGATCTGTTGATATATATTTAAAATTTTCCTAATGTAAAATGTGAAGCTTAATTTTTATTTGATGAACTAGTTTGAAAAATATTTTGTTTAATGTAAACAGACAGAGATATTCCTCAAAATATTGAAGAAGAAAATCAACCTCAAGTAGAAATTGAAGTAGGTATGTAAATGTAAATATTATGATCTATTGATATATTTAAAATTTTCCTAATATAAAATGTGAAGCTTAATTTTTTATTTGATGAACTAGTTTGAAAAATATTTTGTTTAATGTAAATAGACAGAGATATTCCTCAAAATATTGAAGAAGAAAATCAACCTCAAGCAGAAATTGAAGCAGGTATGTAAATGTAAATATTATGATCTATTAATATATTTTTAAAGTTTTCCTAATGTAAAATGTGAAGCTTAATTTTTATTTGATGAACTAGTTTGAAAAATATTTTGTTTAATGTAAACAGACAGAGATACTCCTCAAAATATTGAAGAAGAAAATCAACCTCAAGCAGAAATTGAATCGGGTATGTAAATATAAATATTATGATCTAATGATATATTTAAAATTTTCCTAATATTTATTGACATATTTATTAATTTAGTTATTTATTGAATATGTACTATTTTTTCGAATATGTACAGATGAAATCACTATCAATAATGAGATGTTAGAAAATGTCGACACTCACACATATGGAGATAAAAAACCTGACCATGTTATACGATATCGTGTCGATAGAATTTTTGAAAAGTATTTAAAAAATGAGCAAGTGACAGTTCAAGCTCAAATGTTGAAAGGTCTCCTATCATCAAGGAAATTAAAAGAAGCGACGACACTATTGGGTATTCGAAAATCAACCAAAGATAAAAAATGAAAGAAGAGGTGATAAAAAATATGAGTAGTGCTATAGAGTCAATTAAGAGATCTAGAGATAAAGAGGTTTCAAATATACGTAGAGGAATACAAATGGCAATGGTTTCACCAAGTACTCAAGAGAATCGTTTGAATCTAACATCTATGGCACGAGCACTGGGAACCTCGCGAAAAAATCTTCACAAACATCGAAAATTTCGACTGCAAATAGATGTAAATGATGAACTCGCTTGTTGGAGAGCTATTTGTAGGCAACCATACAAAGATAGACTTGGAGAAGATGTTAAAAAAATAATATATGAATATTGGAAGAACAATTCGCGTGTTTCACCCACTGCAAGACATGTGATGCGAAGAAGAATGGCACGAAATCAATACGAAGAACATGAAAAACATCTCTTGGAAACCACTCAAATAGAGTTATTCAACAAGTTCAAAGAAGAGAATCGTCAAATTCAAGTTTCACTCAGTGCTTTTGTTCAACAAAAACCATGGTATGTAAAACCTATCACAGTACGCGACACTTGTTGTTGCCGTTATCATGTGGAATTTGAGTTATATTATGACACATTCCTTGATTTCGGTAGAACATTATGGAAGGATTCACCTCCTCCTTCCAATATCCGTGAATTCATATCTCAAATTCTATGTGAAAGAGAAAGCGATGAACTATTTTACAAAAAGAAATGTGTTGGTGGTAAAAATGCGATGATTGTGGAAATTTGACTAAATTTCAAAACAAATATCGTATTGATATAAATGATCAATCATTGTCCAACATGAAAGTGAAATGGAAGAGATATGAATATATCCATACATCGATTCAAGGTGAAAATAGTGTTAAAAGAATTGAATTACGAGAAGACGAAATTTTTGTGATAGACTTTTTGAGAAAGTTTGAGGCAGAAATTTACAAATACACCAAGCATTCCCATAGAGCTCGATGGCAAGACTTGCAATTCAAAAATCTCATGAATTTTTTCCACCAGGGACCATTTTGTCAGTGATTGATTTTGCAGAAAACTACACATTTGTTCCACAAAAAGAAATTCAGAGTGAATACTATCATTCTGACCAAGTCTCCATGCTCGTCCATATTCTATATAGACATGCTGAAAAAAATTTCGATCATATAGAAAGCACAACTGAAAATCGACATATCATTAAAGAATATCACTTTTATATCAGTGACGATCGTACACATGATACATGTTTTGTACAACATTGTTTTGGAAGAATTTATGATTCATTGAAAAATCGTGGAATAACATTCAATGAACATTGGATATGATCAGACGGATGCGCAGGTCAATTCAAATCTGCACGATCATTTTTTTGGTTGTGTCGTCTTCATGAGAAAACCTGCATTAAACATTGTTGGAATTTCTTTGAGACTGGCCATGGAAAAGGAGAACATGACGGTGCAGGAGCATGCATAAAACGAGTACTTCGAAGATATCAAATGAACCACTATGCACGCCGACTTGTGAACGCTGAAGAAGTTGTTCAATGGTGCAAAACTGCTCTAAGCCATGAGATTAACCCATCAAGAGAAGTGCGAAGGTACATTCAATTTAATTTATAGTGGAAATCTAATTTTAAACATTGTACATTTATCATGCAATGATTATTTTTAATTGTATTTTGATATCATATTTACAAATTATTTTTCTAATTTTCCATATAAGGGTTTTTCTGGCATACTGGAATCGAAGACGTATATAGATCAATTGGAAATGACATTGAAACAATAAAAGGGACTCGAAAATTGCATTCAATTCAAACAAAATTGTCCAGAAATGTGTTTGCATTGGATAAAAGAAAATATTCTTGTTTTTGTGATGTTTGCATAGACAACACAAAATCCAATGACGTTTGTGAAAACAAAATGTATGTGAACGATTGGAAACATACAGAGCTAAATACAAAGGAAAAAATGTCTGTTGCAATGTTTGAAGAAATGCAATTAGAGGAAACTACAATATCATCCGATGGTGATCGAGTTTCTGATCTTGTTAGAGAAGGTAACATTTGAATTACTTTCTAATGATTTAAAGATCTAGAAATAAATTTAAATATGCATAATTAAATGTTAAATTTATTTTATTGTGTAGGAGATGTTTTTGCTGTAATTGCACCTATTGACAACGACGAAAATGTGAAGTATTATTTTATGCGTTGCACTGAACGAAAAATGATATTATTACAAGACTATAATGATCACGGATTTCAGTATGACAGAGGGTCTATTATACTGAAAGGTTATTTTTTCAGACAAACTCATCAAAGTGGAGACTTTGTTTACTTTGAAGACTATGAACCTGATTCCATAAGTTGTCAATATAGTCACTTGGTGTGTGCAGCACGCATAAAGTTGAGAGAAGTTCAATCAAAGAAAAAATCGAAAATTAAGAAATGGAAAATGTCGAAATCCGATCATGAACGGATTATTGAGGATGGAATTCCATTAGAATTTTTTTGAGTGAAGTGTCCAACAATTTATTATCTTTGGATTAAATATGTTTTATAACTTCAAGTACTCAACCAAAAATTGAGCTGCTTATGTTATTTGTGGTTTGCACATGTTACAAATTGTTTGGGTACAAGCACCTGCTCTAGTATCAACTGAAAATAGTTTTTCTATACATGTGCATTGATGAAAAATGTTATATGTATTGGATATATATATATATATATATATATATATATATTCTAGAATGAAATTAATTGTTCTTGTATACTAATTGTTCTTGTATATGTTTTCCAACCGTATGGTACAAATTATTTTACTTTATTTTGTAAGGTCAGATTTGGTCCCCATATGGCCTAGCCTCCAAGGGACAAGATAATAAGTGGTTGTCCCCACTTGCCCGAATCTCAGCTTTTAAGTAAAATTTTAATGTTTATGGCAAACATCTTATATTATTTCCTAGCCAAGGATAGATTCTCTTTGTTTCAAGTTTTCGGTAAAAGTTGTCACCGAATGACCTACTAGGATATTATAAATACTAGCTTTGTAAGATCATTTGGCATTCGGAAAAATTCGAAAGTCTTATACTGTCAATTAATTTAAAGTATCATTCACCCTAGGGAGTGTAAAATATTCAATGTAGGTTGGTGACGATGCTCACTCCTAGCTTGAAGCAGCTCCAATGACCAATTCTTTAATGAATTCCAATGCACTAGACCAAAGTTGGTGACCTACTTGGTTTTTCACCCAAGAAATTCCAAGGTACTCTTCTTACCTTTGGCCCCCAAAGCTACAATGGAGTTATAGGAAGGTGAAGAAATTTTTTTTCACTAATAGGAATTTGGTCACATCCCTAATCTCCCCTTATCAAAAAGTTCCCATCTACTACATTATCCAGCATGTACTCAAGATCACTATTTCTTAATTAGAATATCACAATATCATAAGTTTTCACAAAAATACATGGAATGCCATTACGACACTCATCTAACAATGGGGAGCTCAAAACCTAGAAAGCTCCTCGTCCCCTTAATAATAATGTGTTTAATTTAGTCTTTTAGGTGAGGATTAAGTGTGAATCTTGTTTTCACATAAAAAAATAATTAATTGTTTAATTCCATATATTTGATTATTCACCAAAATACATGTCATATCCACTATTTGTCTCTCCTACAAATTCCCATTATTTTATTAAAATATATGATTTTATCTCACCCAACTATCACATGTTCCTAAATTTACTCCTAATTGTTCCCTATGTCCTAAATCTACTCCTAATTGTTCCCTATGCTGATTTTCCCTTACTTATTTTTAGAAAGTTATTTCCTAGATCCAGCATAACTATGGATCTATCAAGCACCGAGAGGGATCAAATATCTAGAGGTGCAAACCTCTTTTTTGAGTCCAAAACTTGAGGAAAGGTTTGCACCTCGAGAGATTTGATCCCTCTCGGTGCTTGATAGATCCGTAGTTAAGATGGATCTAAGTTGGTTTCAGTTGTGTGCAACCAAGGAAAAACTATCGATAATATGAGAAACATATGATTAATTTTATCAATAATATGTAAATACATCTAATATTAATATAACCATTTTAAATATGCTAAATATGTTTGAGATTTATCAAATCATTTTAATTTTAAATTTTCTTAGTTACCTCAATTTGTTGAGATGATAAATATTGTAGAATAACTTTAATAATGGAAAATGATCAAATAAAATTTTTGAATGCAAAGTGACACTGTAATAATATTGAATGATAGAATGTGAATAATTAGAATGTAATCAATTACAAATAGCATTTATTGTGATCAATCTTAAACTATTTTCTTCTTCTATTCTTATTGTCACCCTTATTAGTTTTGTCATCTTTTTGTATCGATTATATTAAAAAGAAAGTAAAAATCATAAATCATAAACCATTTAAATATTTAGCTCGAACTCTTGTAGTAAACACCATACCTTGTCTCTCTTGCTCTCCAATATTATTAGGTTTAATTATTATAACACAAAAATTGTTCTACATTGTCAATAATTTTTGTGCTTACACTGAAATCAATGAACACTATTAATCCAATGACTTTACAAGTAATGTACCATCATACATGCAATTATATCAAATCAGAAATCAACATATACAATGAAATCAATGGGGATTGTCTTGTTACAAGTAACATTTCAATTTACCACATGTGCAAATGTAGGTTGAAACCATCAAAAACTTTAAGTTGTAGATTGAAACCATCCAAAACTTTAAGTTTTAAAACCCTTTTGATTATATATTGTGCAACATTAAAACATTAAACATTTAAAGTTCATTAAATATCACATGCAAAATGTAGATTGAAACCATCCAAAACTTGAGTTTTAAAAACTTCACATGCCATGCCAATTATAATTCACTATCCAACAAAAACATTTAACATTAAATGTCACATGCCAAATGTAGTTCAGATGACAACATTACTTCACATTCACATGCCAAAAGTACTAAAACCATCCAAAAATTAAATAAAAAAAATTATATAATAACAATGTAATAAAATATGTCCAAAAATTGTAAATCTCACTTGAGTATCAAACTGTATCAAGTTTAACAAATTTTAAAACCATCTAAATTTTGAAATCAAATCTACTGTAAATCATGTCCATCAAATGGAGGATCTAGCATCTGGGTCTCAGTCTGCGCCCTATCCTGTGAATAGGAAACCTACATACACAATGCACATGTACTTGAACATCAAAATTTGAAGTTTTAAAAATGAATGAGAATATATATATCTAGAACTTCATGTAAAAAACAAAATATAACAAAAAAATCATGCAATACCTCGTAAGGTTCCCTCTCCATTTGATGAACAGGTTCTCCCATAGGAACATCTGCAGTGGTAAACTGTACAATATACATGTACAATTATATATATATATATATATATAAATTAAAAACTTTCAAATGAAAATGCACGTGTACATATATAAACTTATTTTCAATAATATTTAAAAAAGGAACTAAAGACAACTTGTTCAAATGCTGTGGATGTTCCTATCTCCGTCGCTAGAGTCCCCGGATTAAAGAAATATTCTATAGGAACCTAAATTCAAAAAATTTTAAATAACTCAAAATATAGATCTCTCTCTCTCTCTCTCTCTCTCTATATATATATATATATATATCTCAATTTTTAATGGAACTTTTTGAGGTAGAATATATATATATATATATATATATAACTTTTAAACATAAATTTTAAACTTGTGAAAAATTGTCCATACTCGTGGCTCATCTCCCAATGAAGTAGAAGGTACATCTCCTAAGGAAGAAGAAGGTACCGCCATCCCAAAAACATCAGACGGAATCGGTACCTGTTAAAACATTTTATCAAATTATATATATACATACATGTACATGTGTAGCAACAATTATTTATTTTAGAGTCACTTAAAAAACACTAACATGTGCCAACATATCATGATGGTCAGACCCATCTGCATCGTTTGAACCGGAGGTCCCGAACGTAATATTAACATTTTCATCACGCATCATGCCTGAGAACTGCAAATGGTGTTTTAACATATAATCATACATTTTTGTTAGATTAATGCACACATACAACTAAATGTATACATATACATACACATGTATTTATTACAAATTGTACACATGTATATGTAAAAATAATTTTAAACCCTAAGGTCACTAACACATACCGTTCCGGTGCCCTCTTCCTCATGAAAAATTAGGTCTTGCAGACCATTGCGACAATTTATTGCATATGTTCAGAGATCTTCAACATTCATGTTGTAAATATCCTCATCTGTACGATAAAAAAAATTGCTTTGCATTTTCCTTGTCTTTGTGATTAAGCAAGATCGACTCACTCAATCATTATGAACATTACCGAAGGCTTCTTCCCTTTTGCTTCTAAACTTGTTACAAAGCCAACATCCTCTTTGATTGAGGTTCCCCATTGAAACAGTGTGACTCTGCAAATAAGCGGCTCAGGGCGAGGCAACTCCACATCTCGCTTAGCACCCTTACATTGATATAATCGACCTCTCCCCGGGCCAAAAAATTGTGAAGGAAGGTCATTGTAGTCAGGTTTCATACCTAAAAAAATTTCTGCATAAAACATTTGTGAAAAATAAATAGGAACCTCATCGTTCCATTGAAGCCTTCCAATGGCCGCAAGATGTTGATCATACAAATAACCAGCTTTTTCTGGGTGCTTGAAATACTGCACCTTCAACATTTTTCTTTTTGGCCCTTCCTTATAATTAAACATTGACTTGGTCTCTGCTCTTGTAACTTTTTTTTTTATGTCCTGCCATTTATCAGGACCTATCACTGTTTCTTTTCTCTTTCTCATCAGTTCTACAAATGAATCAGTCGTTGGCCCCAAATTTCTGTACACATTTACCATTTCACCCAATGAATGTGTAACTATTTGAAGGCTTTGTCTACTCTTAGCAGGTAGAGACAAAGCCATGAGATCTCTTTGCAATTTTGCATGAATGCTTTCACACCTTTGTAAGGTGCATTCCGCCATGTTGGTTTCCCATGGTATATCAGTAATGTCAGCCGGATAAGTTGTGCTGGGTTGACAACCTTCTTCTTGAATGTAGAGAGCTGCCTTGCGTCTATTTTGACCACTAGCTCGAACATTTTCGGCCTCTGCATCAATATATATATAATTTCTTATATTAGAAAAAACACGTGTAAAAAAATTTGTACAAATTTAATGAAAAATATTGAAATTGATGGCAACCTTGATGTTGTTGGTTAACATCTTCTCCAACATGACCCTCCTGAGAACCAGACCCAGAATGACGCTGCTGAGAACCAGACCGACAGTGACCCTGTTGAGAACTAGCAATTGTTGATTGGCCTTCGGGGGAATAAATATCACCCCCTTCCCTCAACCTGCTACCACTCATACCTCGACCGATTGAACCTTGGCCACGCTCCATGGATGGAGTAGAAACCCTTCTCCTCTTACCTCCTAAAAATTAAAATATGAAACTTATTAACAACTAATTTCACTCACAAAGTTAATAAAAAAATCAATTCCATATGTACACACATGTATGAAGATTTAAGATTATATTTAAATACCGTGAACATCCTCTGATCCCTGAACCTCCATATGGGATTCGGCTAATCTTCGTCTTTCATCCTCCATGATATATATCTGTTGGTCGACATTTACACAAAATAGATTTCAAAAAATCAATTTGTAATTTAGTGTACACAAATTATGTAGAACACAACTTTCAAAGCAATAATTGATCATGTGTGAAACTAAATTTAATCGAAAAAGATATTATAAAAATGATAAGTTCACCAAATTGCGCTTTACATGGTGGGATCACACTTGGTATAAGATTTACTACTTATACACTTTAGTTTGTGGAAGAAATGACACATGTACATAGCTTACCTTAAAGTTGTGTTTTACGGATATTAAAATGAAGAACTTCTATTTAGATCCATTCCATAGATTGACTGTAGGGGCATTTACTAGATATGTCACCTTTCATAAAAGATGAGATCCAGAGGCTACCTGGCCCTTTATAGACTCTGCCTATAGAACTTGTAAAAGTAAACATGGATTCATGAAAACAATATCAAAACGTTTTCTTTTTGGGCATGAGATGGCTCTCTTTCCCTACATAAAAAATGTATCAGAGTGGGTCTAATCTTTCTTTATGAAGACATATATTGAGCAGTCAATGTTGTGATCATCCCCAACTTGTTTTTTGTAGAGATTGGAAGAATGAGATCCTCTCTACAACTTTGGTGGATGGAGTTTGAATGGAACAGGTTTGAAAGCCAACACAAGAAATGGCATCTTTTTTGAATAACGCACTAGGTTATACAAACAAATAAAGTGGGAAAATGTTTCTACGAGGTTGTCAATTGATTTGTTCTTAACTTGCCATTTCCTCTATGTTTTCTCTCTTGCCACAGTTTACCAAATGTTTACACTTATTAGTTGCTCTCTTTTTCAATTTCCCGTGGATTCCTTGAATTTTTTCTCCTACCATCTCCCTCTCTCACTCCCCAAATTATTGTCATCAAACATGCCCCATTGAGGATATGGAGCAATGTTTGCACCATACTTAGAACTGTCATTGCTGCTAATTGAAATTGGAGTCATGTATACTATATTGCTTGCTTAAGTGGCTCTTACTTGGAAAATATCCTGAGATGAGTTTGACATGATGGTCATATGAGGTTGGAAGCTACTTGGTGTAATTTTCCTTAAATCTTCAAAAAAACAGAGCAAAAATGTCATTTTCGATCATTTTTTATTAGCTTCTGCATACATCAAATGTTATCACAATTGCAACACAATCATGTTCCATGAGCATGAATTATGAATGTCGCAAGCCAAATGGCAAGGAAATTTGCATTCAGTTAGGCAAAATAAGGCTATGACATTAAGGTCCATGCTAGAAAAAATTATGCAAATAAAGTTGCTAAGTCTTGATACTTACCATGTGTTTCAAAGCCATAACGAAGGTTGGCTTTGAGAGTGTCCTCTCAAAGCCCTGTCTTGAGATGAAATTTAATTCAATGTCTCTTAGAGTTGCAAGGTGGAATTGATAGAAATATTTGATTTCTTTACCATAGATGGATCAAGACATGTAATTTAACTTTACGAGCAGATTGAAGACGAAGAGATTTTAGATTTTGTTGTTCTCACTGAAGGTTTTTATCTAGTTTTGTTTCTTAAACCATCATTTCCATAGGACATTTTTGGTGAATAAATTCTTGACCTTGATGAGAGGATATGATACCTTGAAGAGGCTACATCTTTTGGTGACGTCACTAATTTTTTCTCTATTATCATGTTTGTTAAACATCTCGCTTAGGGCGAGGCAACTCCACATATATTGTACAGTTTATGGGACAGAAAACAATATGTAGAAATATTCACTTGGTTTTTATAATTGGATAGAAGAATGACTTAAAATGACCTTGTATTTCTTCTCATTTTAGAGCTCAAATTTTTAGGAAGGATTTAAGTATCCACCTTTCAAGAATCACTAGAAGAGGTTGATAAAGAATATAGGAAGACAAAAAACTAACCAGTGGTGCACTAAATGTATTTCTTGGGAGGTAGATTGGCATATGGACTTTTGGTAGCTAGAACTTTTCCAAATAAGTGAATGTATTTGAAAACCAAACCTCTAGTTTATTTTGGTTTAGACAAGGTCTAGAATTTGAAAAATGAATTCCCTCTTTCTTCCTCTTACATGTCCAATGATCGGAATCTGGATTGAGGGAAAAAAAATTCCTAAATAAAAATTTTGCATTTTATTTGTACACGAGTTTTTAAAAGCTAATTAACTCATAAATTTCTCACAAAATACACTTAAAGCTTGACACAAACCCCTTCCCAATTGGCTAACTTTAGATGATCCTAAACACATTTTTATTTAACTAATGAGGGAGATAGCCCAATAAAACTAGTTTGTCCATATTCAAATCAAGTTGGTATCAAAGTACAATTAAGCTCATTTTAGTCAAGGTTAGTTAGAAGAATTAGCTATTGGTTTCTATCTTCAATTTCCTCTCAAAATTAATGTGTACGTGCTTTTGAAAGAAACACTAGAGGAATAAGGTCCAAATTTTTGATGAAAATGTGCTATGAAAGTAAAGGGTTAAAGGCAACCATGTACAAGGCATAGTTAATACAAGGCATAGTTGAGCCAAATGTTGTTGAGGAAGGGCCTAATTATTTGGGTCTTGGTTATGGAAAACATGGAGAATGCTCCGAAGCGAAGGAGGCACATGAAGCTATTCCAAGATGGAATTTTATTTCGTGTTCATTACCTCAAGCTTATGAAGTTTGTGTTCATGATGACTGGAAAAGTTTGACACCCACTTTGCAAGAAGATGTTAATAAACATGCGGCTAATGAGAATGTAAAAGAGGAGGATGTTGAAAGCTCTATCTAGTCATTGAATTCATTGCTAGTATTCAGAGGAGAGCCACTACCTCATCAAATTAACCTCCTCAAGAAGGCGACAATGGTGAATGTTCAAGGTATAAATTTGTCTTTAATCAAATTGCTTTTGATTATGATAAACATGGTAAATATTCACATAAGATATATAAAAGAACTTGCACATGCTCCTTTTGTGGTTTGAATAATCATAATGTTTATAGATGTTGGAAGAAGATATCCATACACATTGAAACTTTCTAAATAAATGAGGCAAAAAGTCAAAGGCCCATTGGACAAGGAAAATGATGTTGAAAATAAGATGCAATTGTTTATTACTCATTTCCATAAGAAAGGTCACCTTGTGGACAAGTGTGGACTTTGTATCCAACAAGTCATCCACAACATTTGAAGAAGGTGGAAAGAGATAACGACAAGAATGGAAAAGAGGATTCCATAATCGATGAGGGTCAAGATGATTCACATGATGAAGTGCAGCTAAAAGATGCGCCATTGAAATGGTTTGCTAACAGATGGTTATATTTCTTATCTAATTAAGGCCTTGAATGTATTTTGATGTTTCATGAATTTCTTTGCAAATTCAAAGTATAGTGCATATTGCATGAAGCAAGATGTTGAAAGTATAGTTACGTTGACACACTTAAATGCAACAAATATGGAAATTTGTACCTGAGCTCTACTATTTAACTTGAGAGTCAGTTGTTTGAAGACGCATGTTTTGTCAATTTGTGTCTGGTTGATGGTTTTGTACACCAATATGTAAGAGTACATGGAGATATTCACATGATGTGAAATTTTTTTCTTTGAAGGAGAAAAATGATATGTCAGCGAGCTATGTTTCTGGCATGATGTGTTTTCAGTTTGATGATTTTGTTTGTGACAAGACATCACAAGATTTTGGGAAGGTCCACTCTTGAGCGAGAGTCTCATGATTACAATCTAATCATGAGAATCAAATGAGAGTGCATCCTTATTTTGAAAACAAATAGGATTCTAAGCTACCTAGGACTCAAACCATCATTTTTAAATTTGAAATATCATGGTGTGTTGTTTCAATGCCTGAATCCACAACCCTAACATAAATTGTTTTATTCTTTTTTTGCAGGATTTAGTTGGTTCTATTAAAAGTCAGTTGAATTTAAAATTCTTGGCTTAGTGGCATGAACCAAACATATTTACATATTAAATGAGGAATTTCTCTCTCCCAATCATTTCTAAATCACCCATATCACCAAGAAAACATGTTTTAAAAGAATATACTTTGGTATGGGAAAGACCTTAGGTTTCAAATATTATAAGATTGTATAATATTATAAGATTGGATAATTATATTATTTGTCATATTATATTTTGATGCTTATAGAGTGAAAAAACTGAAAGAATCAACTTGTAGGGTCATTTTAATGGTGGGTGGAGAATTGGGGTCTAAAACCTTTTGGAGTCATTTTGAGGTATTAAATGACATTTCTAGGGGTCAAACGATTATCCCTTGTGCCAAAATCTTGACCATTATTCTATACTTAAAGACATATCCAATGGTGCAAGAAAAACATCAAATGAAGTTCATTCAAAATTTATGCCTTTAGTAAGTTGACCTATCATGTTGACCAGGTCATGGTACGAGAGAATGACATTTTAGCCCCATTACTCATGCATGGCAAGCTAGCTACATGTAATTTTAACAAGACTCTAAAAGGTATAAAATCACAAACCTCGTTAATGGTTGACAGAGTCAAATCTTACACCTAATTGGCTATCACGCTATGTTAAATACTTGGCCACTAGGAGGGATAAGAGTTCCATTTTGTGTTATTGTATTTTGTTCCATAGTTGAAAATACAACTAGGAGTGTGAAGTTAGAGAGAAAAATGTATGAAGTTAAGTTTTTATAGCAACCTTACATGCTAAAAGTCTTAGCTAACTCTAGAGAGATTACCTCTTTCTTTGTACTCACCTATTTTCCATACCAGAAAAGAGAGAGTAGAGCATGTTTACATTTTAGTGTTGTTTTTCTCCCATAAGGATTTCCTAGGGAAAAAGGAGTCTAGAGCATAATTACCTTTTAGGGTTGCTTGTCTCCCATAAGGATTCATAGGAAAATAATTGTATTGATTGTCTAGAGATATATGTATGTGTTTGTTTCATTATGTTCTCTATTTCTTACGTTGTGTTTCATTATGTTTTATATTTCTTACATATCTGCCCTCCTATTTTTCTTTCCAATCAAGGTTTATAAAATAACATGAAAAGCAACATGAGACTTGGAACAATCATTTTCATTATCTATATGGAAGGCAAGAAGGATTATATACCCTTAAGCTTAAACTTAGTTTGTCAATTTTTATCATATATTTTTTGGTAAGGGAAAATGTTTTTTATCTATAGTACAAGTCATGAGTTCCCCAATTTTACCTTATATGTAAAGCATGATTCTAGGATTACTACAATTTGTACTTGGTTTTTTATTGTGATGATGGCCTGTCTCAATCTAGACATAAGTGATGATGGTCTTCTCCAAATCAACTCATGTATCCTCATTAAATTTATACAAACATTTCAAATTCATATTTTCTTTCATAAAATTCTAGGAATATTAGAAGAATCAGTAAAAAGTGAGATAACCATCACAATATGCCCCCCATAATTCATTTTATAAAAGATAAATTTGTAAAATCCCTTTCAGTAATAATGGCCGTTATTAATTAATTAAAAAACATAATATATAATAAAAAATTGACAAATAAAATTTTTGATGAAAATGTGCTATGAAAGTAAAGGTTTAAAGGAAAACATGTACAAGGCATAGTTGAGTACAAGGCATAGTTGAGCCAAATTATTATCTATTTATTGAACTAGAAAGTACATATAATTTTAACACATGTTTAGTTTACATTCAAATTCTACTTTGATTTATCTCCTATAGCTTAATGTATTATGCTAGATATATAATTTAAGTTGAAGGCCCATGAGATAAATATGAATTCTATGTGACATTTGTATTGAATCATCTATTTGTTGTGTTATATGAACATAATTGGTACGCATATCTAAAGAGTCCAAATGCTCATTCAAGACCATATGTAATCCTCATCTAACTTAGCCAAGGATTTGCAATACTATATTTGAGTTTGCTAGCTCCATTTCAAGATATTATGGTTATCCAAGAGGGGATATAAAAAATGAAAAGAAGGATGTTGTTGTAGGTTATCCAAGTCAGACATAGAACCAATGGAGAAACCTAAGGAAAAAACTATGTTTCCAGGTCGAACCTTTGTAGAGGTTCCAGTACCTGAGACTAAAATCCAGTTTGGGGCTGTTAAATTCTAACTGTACTGGTAATTGTGCTAGGGGGGGAAATAGGATGTACTTTCCTCTTCTCACCGTTGGGAGTCTTGTTTTTCATGTGGATTCAACCAAACATATTGTACATATTAAATGAGGACATAATTATTACACATGTTTAATTTACATTCAAATGCTTCTTTGATTTATCTCCTATAGCTTAATGTATTATGCTAGATATATAATTTAAGTTGAAGGCCCATGAGATAAATATGACTTCTATGTGACATTTGTATTCAATCATCTATTTGTTGTGTTATATGAACATAATTGGTACGCATATCTAATTTACATTACTTTAATATGTCATGCTTCTTTAATTTATCTTTTATAGATGATCGGAGCATCCATTTTTAATCTATCCCTTTTGACTTCGGATATGTGGGCAATATTCATCTGCATATTTTTCTATCATAAAGCAGTGAGTAAAATTGTATTCCATTTGTGTCAATGTTAAGGTTAAGCACATGGATTAAAGTTCTATATATTAGATGAGGAGGCTATGTATTACATATGGTCTTGAATGAGCTTTTGGACTCTTTAGATATATATCTAAAGAGTCCAAATGCTCATTCAAGACCATATGTAATCCTCATCTAACTTAGCCAGGGATTTGCAATACTATATTTGAGTTGGCTAGCTCTATTTCAAGATATTATGGTTATCCAAGAGGGGATATAAAAAATGAAAAGAAGGATATTGTTGTAGGTTATCCAAATTGGACATAGAACCAGTGGAGAAATCTAAGGAAAAACTATGTTTCCAGGTTGAACCTTTGTAGAGGTTCCAGTACCTGAGAGTAAAATCCAGTTTGGGGCTGTTAAATTCTAACTGTACTGGTAATTGTGCTAGGGGGGAGAAATAGGATGTAATTTCCTCTTCTCACGGTTGGGATTCTTGTTTTTCATGTGGATTCAACCAAATATATTGTACATATTAAATGACGAATTTCGCTCTACCAATCATTTCTAAATCACCTATATCACCAAGAAAACATGTTTTAAAAGAACATACTTTAGTATGGGAAAGACCTTAGGTTTAAAATATTACAAGAAGGTTCTTGATATGGCTGAGAGAATGTGGAAAATAGAATCCATAAACAAATTATTTTTCAAAACATATTACTTTCAAAGTATCAACAAGGAATGTACAAGGGTGTTCAATGAATTAATGCTATTTATTTAAATTCCATGATGTATATCTTACTCATAATTTTAACAAATTATTAAATAATGATCTAGATTGGATAATTATATTATTTTTCATATATTTTGATGCTTATAGAGTTAAAAAATTGAAAGAATCAACTTGTAGGGTCATTTTAATGGGGGGTGGAGAATTCGGGTCTAAAACCTTTTGGAGTCATTTTGAGGTATTAAATGACATTTCTGGGGGTCAAACGATTATCCCTTGTGCCGAAATCTTGACCATTATTCTACACTTAAAGACATATCCAATGCTACAAGAAAAACATCAAATGAAGGTCATTCAAAATTTATGCCTTTAGTAAGTTGACCTATCATGTTGACCACCATGGTACGAGAGAATGACATTTTAGCCCCATTACTCATGCATGGCAAGCTAGCTACATGTGGAATTTTAACAAGACTCTAAAAGGCATAAAATCACAAACCTCGTTAATGGTTAACGAAGTCAAATCTTACACCTAGTTGGCTATCACGCTATGTTAAATACTTTGCCACTAGGAGGAATAAGAGTTCCATTTTGTGTTATTGTATTTTGTTCCATAGTTGAAAATACCGCTAGGAGTGTGAAGTTAGAGAGAAAAATGTATGAAGTTAAGTTTTTATAGCAACCTTACACGCTAAAAGTCTTAGCTAACTCTAGAGAGATTACCTCTTTCTTTGTACTCACATATTTTCCATACCAGAAAAGAGAGAGTAGAGAATGTTTACATTTTAGTGTTGTTTTTCTCCCATAAGGATTTCCTAGGGAAAAAGGAGTCTAGAGCATCATTATTTTTTAGGGTTTCTCGTCTCCCATAAGGATTTCCTAGGAAAATAATTGTGTTGATTGTCTAGAGATATGTATGTGTGTGTTTCATTATGTTCTCTATTTCTTACGTTGCGTTTCATTATGTTTTATATTTCTTACATTTCTGCCCTCCTATTTTTCTTTCCAATCAAGGTTTATAAAATAACATGAGAAGCAACATGAGACTTGGAACAATCATTTTCATTATCTATATGGAAGGAAAGAAGGATTATATCCCCTTAAGCTTAAGCTTATGTAGTTTTTCAATTTTTATCATATATTTTTTGGTAAGGGTAAATGTTTTTTTATCTATAGTACAAGTCATGAGTTCCCCAATTTTACCTTATGTAAAGCATATTCTAGGATTACTACAATTTGTACTTGGTTTTTTATTGTGATGATGCCCTGTCTCAATCACTTGGCCGTCTCTCTATGGGTAGTTAAATCTTTATAGTTCAATACTTAAGTAGTATTTATCTATTTTTATTATGTGAAATGTAAAAGATGGTATACTATTTTTCATAAAATTGGGTTGATTTTATCATATATTTCGATGAAAGTTGATTATATGACACGTTTTCTTTAAAAGGATCTAACAATTTTGTTAAGGTATGAATTTTCAATTTTGTGTGGCTCTGTATCAACCTTCACTACCTCATTTCTAAAAAAATTCTACTTGCTCATTCGTATACCCACTTTCTATTCAAATGCATGAGTTTTAAACTCTCGATAACTATGTTTTTCCACACAGGAAAATTATATGTCACATTTTATACTAAAGTTCTAAATATTATTTTGAAGTTTGGATTACTGTTATTCTTTTATATAATTTAACGTTAGATATAAGTTTAAATTGAAAGCTACTTAGATGAAATATAGATTAGATATGGGTATATATATAACTCAAGGTCATACATTGTGTTCATTTACTAAGTAAAGTTTGTTTTGTTTGAGTTTATACCCTATATGGTATTTGTCTTTTATAAAATATTTTATTATGTTTGTTGTTATCGATATGTGATTCAGTATATAGTGTTATTTAAACTATGTTCTCTAGGCAATGTAATAAGCGAGTTTTAAGGGTGGTATATTAACTCGGTATTTAGCTAGTACAACATAGTAACGAGTTTTGTGTTGTTTACAAATGAATCTCTTCTAGGTTAATTGGTATTCTGAATTGTACGTATTTCATATGAAATATTTTTGAACTACGAATATACATGAGTTTCGATTATAGTTACTTTCATTATTTGTGGTCTGAGTTAGACTTATCTTTTGCTATTACTCATGAAGGTTGTCTCAAAGCCGGGTTAAGAATCTCTCTATCGATATCTCTAATGTAATTATAATTTCAAGTTTTATTTCCCTAGAGAGTATCTATATTGATATGGTTTTATTACCCATATCCTTGTTAGAGATTTATATTCTTCTATAGAAACATGAGAGTAGATGATATGTTTTTCTTACTGCTCATGAATTATAATGAAGGCGTCTATGCTTATTGCTCATGAATTCTAATGAAGGTGTCTTTGATTACTATGGCATGTAGTTAATATTATGTTTTCTTACTATAGGATATAATTAACACTCTGTTATTGAACTTTTTTTTCCTCGGGAACCCGATATTATCTATAGCCACCAAGTTTATTTGTATAGATTTATATTAAGCACTGCTCTAAATCCCCTCCTAACTAAGGGAATGATATAATTCATTCATTTGTTTTTTCTAATCTTGGTATGTTGTGGGTGCAAGTTTTTACTTCACATGATAAATTGGTATGGTTAAATAGGCCTCATGAGATCGTAACTAGAACGAGGTTTCCTCTGTCATAGTTATGAAAAATATAACCGATTTCAGTCCTACGGTCATTCCACGTCGGGTTTCGATCTATGAATGAAAAAACTTAAAGACTTACTTGGTTTAAAATTAATTTTCCTCACTTACCAAACCTTATAAGCTCTAAATATATATTAATTTTGCATATAAAAGGATACAAAAAAATTAGTTTCAACCTACAATGTTATGAGAGACATATTTCATAAGCTCCCATGAGTCCTTCACTAAGATACAAATATGAGCAAGACAAGCTACAATGACAAGACAAGACGAGCAGCACAGCGACATTACACCCGCCATGGATGAATAGTAGTATTTTTTATCGGTTTACAATGAGCTTGATCGCCATGCTGGGACCCGACCCATCCGAGTAAGCAAACAAGACCAAACATAACAAACGAGAGCCCGCCTCATCCAATAAGTAAACAAGACTGGACATAGCGACCATACCGCACTTTGTCAATCTACTAAAATTATGTTACGAATATAATCTCATGCAAACAAATAAATTATGTTTTAAATATAATCTCATTATATTTATGGAAACAAATGAATACGAAAAATAAAAGAAATTACTATTAACGTAAAATTACCATTAACATAGAAATGCCTTAAGTTGAAATAATATTTCAAAAAAGAGAATATGTCAAATGAAAGGCCGAGTATGAAAATAAAAGAAATTACTATTGACATAGAAGTCTTAGTGAAATGCATATGTATTTTAAATACAAAAATTTCTTATTGTAATATGTGGTCATGAGATAATTGTTAAATAATTTCACTATATTTATTCATAACCTATTTTTTGTTTTAGATATAGTGCTACTAAAAAAATCAAGTTATTCTCAAGTTAGAACATACTCGAACACAGTGAGTCGAAGAGAGCGTTCAGACGGACAGGGAAGAACACCAGCAGCGGCCGGAAAGAGCGCGGATGGGACGGACGGGGACGAACACCAGCGTGAACACTGAGCAACGACGAGGGACGATGAACGCGCCAACAATGAACTCGGTAAACCACAACAATTCGCAGCGATTTATTTATAGAAAATAGTTCGGCGGACTCTTTTAAAAGTAAAAGTTCAGTCGAACTAACGATTCGCCGAACATTTTTTAGAAGTTCGTCCGAACTTTTTGTTTCCGTTTTTCCAATCCACGGCAAAAATTCTATTTGCTCGCTACTTTGTCGATGTGTCGCCGGTCTAAACGGAATCAAGAGTTCGACCAAACTTTCTAAGAAAGTTCGGCTGAACTATTACATAGTTCAGCTGAACTTTATAAAATTTTCGACTGAACTATTGCCGAAAAAAAATTTCACCCCGATTCTCACAAAAGTGTAACCCAACTTCACGTTTCCGCCCAATCGCTACACACTAATGAGGCCCAATCTTGCAAATCCATGCACCAATCTTTGCCACCTACTAGCCTACCTCTATTGCGTAATCTCTGTCGAAGAATGGCTCTGAATGAACTCGAATTCACCAATCTTGCACTTGTGCAATCCTCATTGGCATCTCCATCGAGTGTTGGATGCAATCAATGCATCACTATAGTCACAAATGATGGTCATACTTGCTTTTTCACTACCTCTCTCTTGGTCTCCATTTGAAAGCTGTCATGCAACGTAGTTAAAGCGATGTATTCTTCGGTTGATTAATGAGTTATTATTTAGTGAATTAATTAACTAATTAATTCACACCACTCTCACTAGTGTATCAATCGGTTAGACTAGATACAACTAGCTCAAGTGAGTCTAACTCGAGTTAAACTAAATACAACTCCACCAACTACTTCTATAACTCCACCAAACTTCTGTCACATGAGTTCTAGCTGAAGTCCTCATGAAATAGCTCTAGTAAACCCTCAAGAATAGCGTAATTCCTTCTATCGGTTGTTGTGCCACATACGTGCACTTAACTAAAGTGATCCAAGAGAATAAGATAATTTTTAGAGTCCAAATATTATTAAGAGCTAACAATATTCGACATATCTATTTTTTAGGCTGGCAATCTAAAAAATCTAAAAATAGATTCCGCCCAATATGTCTAAAAATAGAAGTCCATCTATTTTTTCCAACTTGACTAACCATCCACAAATAGCATCCCGAAACTCATAGAATATGATCGACATGTCTAAAAATAGACTTTGCGCCAAAAATAGCATCACGAGCCCACTTAGTGAAGGCGAATCTTTTCACTAAGCTCATCATCTTGTTGAATCTCAACGCCATCACCCTTAGAGCATACGATGGGTGCCCCTCTACCAGTAGGCCCTATTCTAGTATTTCTAGTTGAGTTCGCTTGTAAAACTTTCCTCTTAGACATAGAAGTCCCTGGATGCCTAGTTTGATTACAATATCCTTCTTGGACACGACCCACATGCATCCAATTACTCTAGTTTCATCTTCGATATTTCAAATTACGATGTTCTCCCATGATCGGAAAATCATTACAATTTACCAAGTCACATAATACGAGAAGATTATATCCACCACCCCCTCATGATGTGTTAACTTTCATAGGATCACCCTTACATTTTATCACAACCTTTACTAAATTAGATCTAGGGCTATTCAAGCTATTAAAACTCCTTTTTACATACCCTAGAGACCCACTTTTGCTAGATGCCACACGAGAAACCCTAGTAGCCTCAGTGTGCATGATGATCTCATTAAACACCCCTCAAAAAAAGGAACTAGCTCTACATAACCCTGATGTTGTGATTTTTGACTCTACGTTCTTACCCTACACTATCCCTCAGACACCCTTCTTATCCCCCCCCCCCCCACATTTTTGTCTCGCACCAACTCACGAGAACACTCACGTTGCAAAATATGGCTTTCACAATACTCATCTAGTATCTGGCCCCACAAGAAATGTTAGCAAAATCAGGTACTACTTCTACGGGTGTCATTCTTGTAGCCACTCCTGAGGAAACCACCCCAAAATGAGTTATGACTGCATCGACACCAGTAGGTGACAACAAGAGCGATAAGAAAAAAGGGAAGAAGGTGGAAGCATCAAACTCTTCCCCATCCAAGATACTACCACCCTGCGCTTTGTTTGAAGTAGCAGGGCACCCTACAAACTTGTGCCCCAAGTTAAAAGAGTTTAAAGCTCTTATTTATGCCCCAAAAATTTCCAATGGACCTACCTCCACCCATAGGAGAGAAGACCACTCCAACACGTACTAAGGCATTGCTCACAAACCATACATGTGCCATATTCATAGAGTATGGGAATTACACTCATCATTGCCCCAAAATACCTCGGCATCTAGATGCATTGGGTGTCCTCGCTCAAGCCAATACTATGACTCCATCACTTCCCACTGTGCTAGTAGCGGATGATGGGTCCAAAACCATATTTTGTGTTTTCGAGGAAGGAGCACCACACACTATTCATCCATGTGCACATTTGCATTCTAGTTCCCACCCACAATCAGTGTCTAGAACAATGGCAAGATGACCTTAGGAGGTATTGTCAAAACCTCCCCACTCTTGTGCCCTATGCAACAGACCCAACCACCTGATTAATCAATTGCAAGAATTGAGCAAGTTTAGAGATGTGTTTCTCTTATTGGTCTACATCCATAGACCTATTCACTCGTTGTAGGGGAGGGTATTTAATGTTCCTCAGTGATTCATTTTCGCATCATTTGTCACCTCCATCGAGGAAGAAATTTTAATAAAATAAATGAATAAATAATGTCTAATTTAATCAAATATCTATAAAATTTTAGTAGACAACACTAATAAAGGAAATAAACATAAGAAAATTTAATTACTAATATTGATATGACATGAAAATATGATGTATGAAATTAGTCTCGCTAGGATTTAAAGGAAGTTGTCCCTCACTACAATCTAAGTCATCCTTATATGTTAGTGGGGGGCAACTTCCTATCATTTTATTATTGTTCTTGATATGTTACCTTAATAATTAAAATTTTATAAAGATGATTAACAAAGCTATGAAGGCTTATATGGCACCTCTTAAAAACATAGTAATATGTAATTCACAATGAAATTAAAAAAAAAAAAAAAAAACAATGATAAAGAAATTGAAAAAGCTTGAAGGACCTTTGAGATATTTTTATTCCCTCTAAAAGTGGTGTTCATTCTCAACTCCTCTTCATGAAGTTTGAACTTGAGACATGGTAAAGACTAAACCCTACTATACTTCATGGGTCATTAATAATATTTATTATTAATTAATAATAAAATATGGAGAAATATGACAAACACTTTCAAAATGAAAAAATAGTAAATATTCATAAATAAATACATCATTATATCTTAAGAAGGTTACAATAAAAATTTAAATTTATTCCTAATCAAAATTTTAAATATATATTTTTATTTTTAAAATTAAACTTGCTATAAATAAATACAACTAATAGCAATTAAAAAGAAAATCCGTTACTATTTTTGCTTTGGTGTCAACCACTCAATACATTTATTTTCTTATATTATTATTATTTTCCATTTTTAAGTTCTTGCTAAAACCAAACACCAAATTGGTATATGAAACTTTTTTTGTTTGTAACAAGGGACCTACTTACCTTTTTATTTGTGGGACAAGGGACACACTTACGACAGATTTGACTGTTCATACATACTTTACCTCCTTTGATTTTGAACCTATGACCTTTAAAAAAAAAACTCTTACTCTTATTAAACTTTATAAGCATCATGAGTAAGATGTTTTCTCTTACTCATTACATTTTATAAGCACTATCCTCAAGATGTTTTCTCATTAAATTTTATAAGCAATATCACGAGTAAGATGTTTTAATACGTTTCGTTTGTTATTAAACATTTTAAACAATTCTATATCACAAGTAAGATGTTTTGGATCTTGCATGACTTTGGATCCCTTCTAGGATGTTCGGGTTAGTGGAGGATGAATTGTGTGGTTGGTCACCTTACGATAAAACTAGTTTCAGGACAATTAGCACGTTATAAAGGACTGGAAATCTTTTGAGGTAAATAAATTATATCTTTTTGAGGGTGTCTGGAATCTGTCTAGAATATATTTGTCAAGCTCGAGCAAAGAACATATTGGTATCAGAGCAGAAAGAAAGCGAGCAGCAATAATCATTCACAGATATCGAAGAAACTGAAGTAGCTTTTAGAGGAATTTCGTCATATCAGAAATTTCATCTCCGCATGACTCTCACATGGCAACGGAGTGCCATATCACAGTCAAAAGTAATATCCGCCAAACCACAGAGGACTGCACAACCGACCATGTATTCGTGCGGTAATTATTAGTATCATTAATGCATATACAATGCCTTCCATGGTTATATATAATATGTATATATCCCTGGGCCTACCTGTCGCCATGAAAATATATATTCTTCTATTCTTGTCTGTGTATGTACAGACAAGCTCAGCTTTTTTGTCAATCTCAGAAGCGTAGCAGGTTGACAAAACATGCTTGATGTATATGCATTTAGAGATGTGATGTGTTGGTGTCTCAATACTTGTAAGAATCCTGATTTTACTTGTACCCAACTCAGAGACTTGCCATGTTGTGGTGTAGGTTCATGGAGCAAATTCATGGGTGGATATTAATATTAATATTCCCACTAAGCACAATGCATAATCTGCTTTTATTAATGTCGAGTAGGACATTAATTTCCCAAAAAAAAAAAAGGAGGAGTTTCAAGCTATCAGACCTCCTTTACAGCCTGCCATCTTGTGGTCCAAAGCAGGTTAATTGTGACTTAACTTATGAGTTTAATCTGAGAATAGGACATTAACATAAAAAATAAGAGTTTCAAGTTATCAGACCTCCTTTACAGCCAACCTTCCTGTGGTCCAGAAAATGAGAGGATATTAATAACAAAGTGTTTCAAGTTATCAGACCAGCTTTACAGCTAGCCTTCTTCATGTGGTCCAGAACAGGTTCAGTGTGACTCGAACTTACGAGTTTAATCTGATTAGAGAGAATAGCTAGTTGGGAGTTCAGGTACAATGTCAATACATACTTTTATATTTAAATGTTCAACCATTAATTTCATAACTAAAATCATCGGTTAAAGATAATTTCCACACCAACAACATTATTTGTCTTAATTATTATCTTTGTTTCAGAGATAGTTGATTAGAAATATCAACATTTTTATATGTACTTATTTAGTTAACATAAAGAAAAATAATATATGTCATTTTAAATATTATAATATCAAGTTATTAAATATTATATAATTTATTGAAATGGTGTGGTAAAAAATACATCACTTATGAGATGTATGTTTATTTCATCAGATATATCATATTTTTTTCAAATATGAGCATTTTGTAGACTATTTATTAATTGTATTTGTTACTTCCTAAAGGTAATTATTTGCAGATGCACTTTCAAAAGTGTAAGTAGTTGATATGTGAAAGCTCTTCATTGAAATTTATTTTCATGTTGATTCATTCAAATAGTCATTCAGTGTCTTATTTGGCTCAAACATGATGTATTATATGAGTTGCTGACCAAATGCAAAAAGAAATGATGTTTCAGAAGAATATTGGGATGCATGTACCTTTAATTAGATAGTGTTATGGCTTTTAGTTGGTGGAGAGAATAATGCCAAAATAGGAGATGATGGCACTTCATGATCCTCTACTTTATTGGTTTGGGCATGATATACTCATTGAAGTTTACCATCCCCTATGGTAAAATTATTTTACTAGGTGATTTTCCTAGGTGTTGTTCCACTTCCCCTCAATAAAAAATACTCTCTACTTCTTTCTTTCATTCCCATTATATTCATGGACAAGGAGTTTCCCCCCTTCAAGCTACACTTCCAAAGGGTCATTATTAAAGAGGTATATGTGCAATGAAATTAAAAAAACATAAGAAAACCTAATCTGAATGAAAGCTTACATTTTTTTATAGAATATTTAAAAGGAAAAAAAGGTGAAGAGAAAAACTAATTCTAAAATAAATATTGACTAAAGGTCATCTCATTATGAGTTTCTCCCATTGTCCTACGATTATTTAAATTGAAAGGACAAGTTCAATGAATTGAAGACTCAAATAATCTAATAAGGGGAAATCAAATGATGCTAACGAATGAAAACTAAATGGTTCTGTTGATCATAATCCGCTTCCCATAAAATTTTCACAGGCAATGTGGCTTAAATATATCAAACCCCCTCTTTCAGCCTTAGAAAATCATTTTTGTGTCTATCATTACCATTTCCCACCTCGAAAACACATTATCAAAGGCTGGAGATTCATATTTGAAAATATTCAAGGCATAGCTCCTTCGGCCCTAGCCCCTCTGTTCTTTTTCCCCATGTAACCTAGACGCTAGACCAGGCGCTAGTTCGACGGACGCTTATCCAATACATATCGGGCTCATCCTGAGCCGTTGATTTGTGCAGATCAAACGGTGTTTTCTCATCTCTGCCGCGCTCGTAGCATACCTATTCACCACCCGATCAAATCATAAAATCTACGGTTCTCTGCCCATCCGCCTTGGTGGACCCCGCGTCCAACAACACCTTCTGAAACCGGTGGTTTATATCACACCGCTTCTCAGCGGCAGGCGGTTTTCTTCAAAACGGAGTGATTCCACTCATTTCCCGTCGCGTGTCTCCCCGTACGGCCCCAAAACCACTCTCCATCGCGTGTTACTGTTCGGACAAAGACGTGCAGCGATATTCATCACCGTCGTCCGATTTGGGAGCCTTCATCTGATGGTCATCGCGCTCCGAAGCTGCACGAGATTTAATCCAAGCCCATCGCATCCCTGGCCCACTGTCCATTTCCTCCGTCGCTTTTTCAACCGTCGATCTCCTCCTGAGATCGGACGGCTGAGATTTCGTCACCCCCGCTGTTGACCCGGTCTTCTTCCACGTCATCATCCCACGTGTTTGCCGCATGTCTTCCTCCACCATTTATAGATCACATTCATACGTTATATTTCAATGTTCCGCATTATAAACTCCGACCAACCCTTCCGCCATTATTCCACTGCATTTTCTTCTTCATCACCCTGCATGCTTCCGTCGCTCCATCACGTCGCTCTGTTACACAGTCACTTCCATCGCATTGTCGTCCCCCATGCATTTGTTTTCTTCACAACTTTGTATGTTTTGCAGGCTTACAACGACAGAGAATTATCATAATTTGCAGCATCCTTTACAAGAGTCGAGCACACGTCAAAAGACCATTTTTCAGAGCAGAATTATGAAGAAAGTCCTCGGAAGCCAAATCGAGAAGACTCCAATTTAAGAGGCAGGGTTCAAATTTGTCGAATCTTGCAGGGACATTCAAGGCGCCGATTACACAGATGAGAACATTAATGGAGTAGCAGGGGGAAGATCAGTGGAGGATTGAGGAATTCAGCGTTCGGCATTAAAAAATTTAAAGCTTAATTCAGGGTTGGGAAGGCAGAAGGTACGATGCACAAAAAAAAATACCCTCCAGGTTTTATTTCAGCAGGATCTACCTTCAGAAAAGGACAGAATATCGATATGGTCATCCCTATACCGTGTTCCTGAAGAGATTTTCACCCAGAACATTTATTTCAGTTAGCAGGCCACAAAGTACATACAGCACAGCATAGTCATTCAGCAGTATGGGCTCAAATGTTTCCGCAATTTTGTTTTAATTATGCAAATTAAATGTTCATCACCTATCTCTCTCACTAGGTTTTGGTTTCTCCTATAAAAGCCATGAGGAAAGGCATTGTAAGGGTTCCAGATTTTTATCAGAAAATTATGCAGTGAAAGGATTTTTGCATACATTTTTTAAAATTCTTGTATGAAGGCTCAGAGCCCATAGGGTCTCAATGAGGAGGAGTTCTATCTGTCAAAGAGGATTCTGGTCTTTGGTATTTCACAGTCTGTAACTCTCTTTATTGTGTCATATTAATATAGCATTTCATTTCATCCATCTTTCTTGTATCATGTTTTGGAATGCGAGTGGCTCACTGATTTCTGGTATGGATTCATCCTAGTTGATGCCCATGCTCAGATCAGTCAAGCGCTTTAAATATGGCTCATGCATGATATTCTGTTCCATTATTCAGCTAACCATACTTCTGCTATATTAGTTGCTTTGGGAGGGTGCTTTTAAAATGCTATTATTATGTATGGATTCTTAGATTGGTAAGCCCATGCATGGTGGTATTGTATATCTGGGTATCAGCTCAATGTTAACTAATATCTTCTCAATATTTCTTTCACTACATACACCTTCTGATAATTTATGTCTATGAAGTATTTCTGAATCGGCCCGCTTTGCAGTAAACTGTCTCTGAATTGTCTGTTGCTTTTGTATTAGAGTTCTGCATCTTGCCTCTGCAGTATCTCTTTTCCTGTGTCAGTTTCTGAGAGTTTGGTCCCATTCTATTTTATTTCCCTGTTTACAGGAGATAGCATGTGAGCTGAAGTTGACAACTTCATACATTATATTATACGCTCCTTGCTATGCTAAGATGTCCTAGGCACTGGTCTATCACAACTCTAGGCTGTCTCTAGGAGCGACAACATCTTTCTAGCGCCGTTGCCGGGGAACGAAGTTGAGAAATTTTAAAAATCCCTGGGCCTCGACAAAATCTAATTCACTCTTCAAGTAGGTGAGTATGGAGAGTTGAGAGTTGTAGATCCCTCACCTTGGCGACTCCACATTTGTTATTTGATAAATCTATTTGCAGTCCTGGCTCCTCGTAAGCCACACCTGAGGTCAGATACGTCTAAGCCAAAGACACCTTCAGTGTCTGACCCTGACCAGATTATACATAGAAGAAATTGGAGGGAAAGGAAATCAGCCCGTTCCGAAATTCCTGAAGTGTCTACAGAAGACTTTCCATCCTCTTCTTCTCAAGAAGCTCAAGTGCCAGATCCCGACTCCACTGTAGGAGATACTGATTATTATTATTCAAATAGTCCACCTCGAGAGGGTATCAGAAATAAAAATAGTCTTCATCCTACTCCTGAGGTTGAAGAGGTCAAGGAAGTAACCGAAGTATCTGCTGTTAACAGACCTTTGTTCCCCTCAACCCCTCAAGCTGCAGTTGAGTATATTCCTATTATTATTCATACTCCACTTCCTCCTCCTCTTCCTCCTCTTACTCATCAAACTATTGCACTACCTCCACCTCCTCCAATGGCTAATGTTCCAGCCTTCTTGATGAATAAATATGCTCCCCTGGCATTACCCCAAGTGTTGAATGATATGCCCCAAGATTATTTGAATATCTTGCCCAGATTCAATGGGGAAAACGAGATTTATGCCCAAAAACACCTTGAGACTTTCTGCTCCTTTGCAGAGAACTTTAATGTTGAACATTTAGATGTAGTCCTAAGACTGTTTGTGCAATCTCTAGATGGTGAAGCTCGAAAATGGTTTAAGACATTGGCTGGCCGTTCTATTACTACTTGGGATAACATGGAAGACACTTTTCTCAGGAAATGGGGAGAAAAGAAAGATCATGGAAATTGTCTCATTGAGTTCAATACACTAAAGAAAAGACACAATGAAGGAGTGTCAGAATTTATCAAGAGATTTAATAAGTTGTATCTGAGTCTCCCTGCTGATATGAAACCCCATCAAACTGCTGCTAAAGTTGTTTTTGTAGCAGCCTTTGATTCAGAATTTGGTCTCTCTTAGAGAAAGAAAGCCTGCTACTCTGGATGATGCTCAGGCAGATGCACTAGAGTTGGAAGCAAACTTTTCCTCCACTAGTAAATTAAAAGGAAAATCTGAACAAGATTCTAGAAGAAGAGGAAAAGAGAAGGTGTCTACTTCTAGTCAAGACAGAGACTTAGCCAACGACAAAATGGAAGAAATGAGCAAATTGATTAATAAAATGGTCAAGCTTGAACTGGAAGCCAAGAATTCAGCCTTCAGGAATTTTCAGAATGGTCCAAACAGAGGATACAAAATATAGGAAACCACCCTTGCAAATATTTCCAAGAGAAGCAAAGGAGCAACAGGATCAAGTACCACACCCATTGTACCTGGAAGGTCTAGTAGATGACTCCACTGAAGATGCTTCCTATGGACTGGAGGATGCAAATCTTGCCTTCTCAAATAGTGATGGAGAGGAATGCCCCTCGCAAGGGAATAATGAAGCTGGTGTCCATTGCAAAAAGAAGAAAAGATCAGAGACGCTGAAGAAGAAGAATTTGATCATTATTGTAAACAATTTGATGATTTCATGCAAGCACATTTCAATAGAAGATATGATCTCAGATCTTCTAGGAAGAGGACTCGTACCCAAGAGCAAGAAGAAGAGCTACCCCAGAAGGAAGCACCTGCTCAGGAGGAATCAACAATGCAGAAAGCTACAGACACAGGTAAGCAACCTCTAAACAAACTTTTGCAGTCTAATGATCAAATTCCTTCTTCTTCAAAGGTGGTTACTCCCCCTAATGACATACCAGTGTCAAAAGTAGTCAAACCCGCAGTCGAAAATAAAGAGCCCAAAGAGGTTGTGATAGAAAAATCCCCTCCTGCTTTCAGTCTGCAAAAAGAACTTGAAAAGGTCAAAATCCCAGTCCCCTTGACTGAACTGTTGAAACAGCCAGCATATCAATCTCAAGTCACCTCTTTCATGCTCCCTCCAGAGGCACCAATCATCCCAGATAGTCTCAACCTTCAAGAAGAAATACCCATGGTATTTTTTGGCCCACATGTCGAGGAGATAGATCCCTCTACTCCTCCCTTCTATGTGTCTCTAGTAATCCATGACCTGCTATTACATAACTACATGTTAGATTCTGGGACTTCCCACAATATTATGCCTCTGTCAGTCATGGAACAACTAGTTTTACAAATCACACGTCCATATAAATACCTCTATTCATTTAATTCCAAAATAGTTAAATTCTTGGGGATGATCAAGGATTTGGTGGTTAATTTGGCCCAAATCCTAGCAAAAAGCGTGGTCATGGATATTGTAGTGGCTGACATCCCAGCTCGCTTTGGTATGTTGCTGTCAAGGTCCTGGGGAACGAATATTGGCGGGTCAATCAAGTTGGATTTAACATATGCCACTATCCCAGTTTTCAGTGCCCAAGAGAGGGGGTTGTACAGGGAGACTAGATTTGTCAAGATGGTGACTAAGGCTGACAATTTTGTAAATTCACTAGTCTACAGTAAGGAAGGATATTTCTCATGCTTGATGCTAGAAGAAGATCAAGATTATGCTCATGAACCATCCTTCTGCCAGATCAAGAGTGAGAAGCCCTTAGAGAAAATGGAAGTGGAAATATGGACGCTCCATTTTGATGGGGCCAATTCTAAAGAAGGTAATGGAACAGGAATATTATTAATTTCTCCTACAGGAAGATGGGTCCCTCTGTCCTTCAAACTAGAATATGAAACAAGTAATAACGTGGCTGAATATGAAGCACTTCTGTTAGGATTGCAGACAGCCAGGAACATGGGTATAAAAAGTTTAAAAGTTCTGGGAGATTCAGAACTGGTGGTTAGGCAAGTCAGGAATCACTGTCAGATCAAACATCCTAGGCTAAGGGCTTATAGGAATGAAGTTTGGGACATGGTAGAAAATTTCTTCTTGGCATTCAATATCCAGTTCATGCCCTGAGAGCAGAATAGCATGGCTAATTCCCTTGCTGTGGCTGCTAGCACATTTCGACCACCTCAGAACCCCCTTTTAAGATATGAAGTAGAGGTGCGTTATTGGCCTTCAATCCCAGATAACATCAAGCACTGGAAGGTATTTGAATATGAAGAATATATGAAGATATTCCTTGAAATAGTGGGAGAATTCTCCAATATTGAGATTGATGATGAAGAAGAGGTAGAATATGAAGATATTTCAAAAATAAATTGGGAGGAAAAAGTGGAAGGTAACAAAGTGTTGTAGTTAAAGGGAAACATAATACCTAGAGGATTGGTGCCTTTAGAAATATTATTTGACAAGAATGATGTCCCATTGCAGCCAGGCAAAGTGGTGGAGGAAAATCAGGTAGAAGACCTGAATTTGGGTACTGAGGCTGATCCCAAAATTGTAAAACTGTCTAAGAATATCCCTCGAGAATATAGAAAGCTATATCAAAAATTATTCAAGTCTTACATAGATGTGTTTGCATGGTCCTATTAGGACTTGAAGACTTTTGATATCAATTTTATGCAGCAAAAAATTCCATTGAGGGCAGATGCAAAGCCCTATAAGCATAATCCCAGAAAAATAAATCCCCTGCTGCTGCCTTCTATTGAGAAAGAAATTAAGAAGCTACTGAAGGCCAAAATAATTGTGCCATTGAGGTACTCTGAATGGGTGGCAAACCTTGTCCCTGTGTGCAAGAAGAATGGAGAAATAAGGCTGTGTGTGGATTTCAGAAATTTAAACAGAGCATCCTTAAAGGATAATTATCCACTTCCCAAAATGGATTACATCCTGCAGAAAGTGGTTGGATCTTCTAGGATGTCAATGATGGATGGATTCTCTGGTTATAACCAGGTGGCTTTACTTCTAGAGGATCAAAAGAAGACTACTTTCACCACACCATGGGGTACATTTATGTATGCGAGGATGTCTTTTGGGTTGATTAATGCGGGGGCCACTTTTCAGAGGGCAATGGATATTGCTTTTGCTGGGGAGCGGGATAAATTCCTGGTGGTCTACCTTGATCATATCACAGTATTTTCAAAAAATGATGCTGAGCACATTGAACATCTACGGAGAACTTTCGAGAAATGCAGAAGGTATGGTCTCTCTCTGAATCCTCAGAAGTCTTTATTTGCATTAGAAGAGGGAAAGCTTTTGGGCCATATCGTGACTAAAGATGGGGTGAATATAGATCCTAAGAGGGTAGAGGTTATAAACGGTATTTGATCCAAATGGAAAATGGCATCAACCCATGGTATTCATCTACCCATGTTATCCATCCACCCATGGAATTTACCCATGGTATTGTAAATAGCATCGAACCATGGTATTCATCCACCCATGATATTTATTTGCCCATGGTATTATAAGTGACCCATGGTATGTATCCACCCATGGTATTCATCCACACATGGGATTTACCCATGGTATTGTAAGTGGTATCTACCCATGGTATTGGCCCATGGTATCCACCTATGGTATTGTATCTCAAAAAAGGCTATAAATAACAAGCCTCACTTTGTAAAAGGAAAGATTTTCCACCACAATGTAGCTTCTACAGTTATTTCTTGTTTTAATAAAACAAGTTTTATTAAAACGAGAGATAATTGTAGAAGCTACATTGTGGCGGACAATCTATCCTTTTACAAACTGAGGCTTGTTATTTATAGCCTTTTTTTGAGTTACAATACCATGTGTAGATACCATAGGCCAATACCATGGGTAGATACCACTTACAATACCATGGGTAAATCCCATGTGTGGATGAATACCATGGGTGGATACATACCATGGGTCACTTACAATACCATGGGCAAATAAATATCATGGGTGGATGAATACCATGGGTCGATGCCATTTACAATACCATGGGTGGATGGATAACATGGGTAGATGAATACCATGGGTTGATGTCATTTCTGGGTCGGATCAGTGTATTTCTTTTCCCGAGAATGAAAGAGGTACAAGTATTCCTAGGGTGCATTAATTTCTTGAGAAGGTTTATCCCTAACTATGCTGAGATAGTTAGGCATATAACAGATATGCTGAAGAAGAATAATGAGGTAAAGTGGTCACAAGAATCACGGGAGGCATTTACCAGGATAAAGAATGCTTTTGCAGAAGCCCCTGTGCTGGCTGGACTAGATTATGATAAACCTTTCATGATTTTTTCTTTTGCATCACCTCATACAATAGCAGGAGTTTTATTGCAGAAAAATGAGGAAGGGTATGAGCAGCCTATTGCCTTTTTCAGTCAGGTGCTCCGTGATGCAGAATTAAAATACAACATATTGGAAAAGCAAGCATACGCCCTAGTGAAATCCCTCAAAGCATTCCGTGTATATATCTTACAGTCCCACATCACTGCATTTGTGCCTGTAGCTGCTGTAAAAGATATTCTTATTCAGGGGGATAGTGAAGGAAAAAGGGGTAAGTGGATTGCTAAAATACAGGAGTATGACTTAGACATCCGCCCTACTAAGCTGATCAAAGGATAGGGGCTTGCCAAAATGTTATCTGAATCAAACTATCAAGCTCTGGGCATAAATTTGTCCATTATAGCAGGTGAGGAATCTGAGGAGAAAGAAGAACGACATGGAATTGGAGTAGCTACTCCAGAAACACATATAAAGTACCTCGCCAGTCCGTGGTACAAAGAGATAGTGGAATATCTCCTTACACTCAGCTTCCCTCCAAGTTGTGATAAAGCTAAATACAGAGCATTATGATTGAAATCACAAAAGTACATAGTCGCAAATGGCCGGCTATGCTGGTGAGATCCCTCAGGAATCTTACTCCTGTGTCTAACAGAAAATGAAGTAGAAAGCATTATTGCACAATTTCACGAAGGGATCTGTGGAGGTCATTACAACTGGAGGGCCACAACTCATAAAGTTCTGAAAGCTGGCTTCTATTGGCCAAAGCTTTTTGGAGATGTTTTTGCCAGGGTAAGAGCATGTGATAAATGTCAGAAATTTGCTGAGAGACAGAAATCAGCACCATTTCCCCTGATTCCAGTGCATGTGGATGAACCATTCAAACAATGGGGTATTGATTTTATAGGTGAGATACATCCTCCATCGAGTGGACAACATAAGTGGATTTTAACGGCCACTGATTATTTCACTAAATGGGTGGAAGCCATACCTGCAAGGAATGCTACAGATAGTGTGATCATAAAGTTCATGGAGGAAAACATCATATCCAGGTTTGGTTGTCCTGCTAGGATAGTGACTGATAATGCACAGGCCTTCAAGTCTGCAAAATTTATGAATTTCTACCAGCAATACAATATCATACTAAGTCACTCTACAGCTTACTATCCACAAGGAAATGGCTTGGCAGAGTCTTCAAATAAAACTCTGGTGAGGGCCTTGAAGAAGACTATCAATGAAAATCAAAAGAATTGGGATTCCCAATTGAAATTTTCTCTATGGGCTAATAGAATCACCAGGAAGAGAGAAACTGGGAAATCCCCTTATGAATTGGTATATGGATGAGCAGCATTTTTTCCTGTACAGTTGGATTTACCAGTGGCCCGCTTCATGCAAGAAAGCCAGGAGGAGCTCGATGATATGATCAGGAGAATCAATCAATTGGTGGAATTAGAAGAAACATGGGCCAGGTGAATCAGAAGAAACAAATTTTTGATAAGCATGCAAAATACAGGAAACTGCAGATTGTTGATTTGGTGCTCAGATGGGATATCTGGAGAGCTGAGAAGGGAAAACATGGTAAATTCGACCCCCTGTGGTTTGGTCCTTTCAAAATTGTGGAACAAGGGGGCAATAATACTTTCAGGTTGGATAATCTACAGGGCGACTTGCTGGAAGCCCCTATAAATGGTCAATTTCTTAAACCCTATTTCCAGTTCTGATTCAGGCAGGGACGACCTGATGTACTATACTGTATTTTAGTTTTTGTTTTATCTTTGTTCGAATAATGTTGGTGTTGTGATGAATTATAAAGTGGAAAGTGGAGGTTGCTGAAGAGCCAAGCTTGCACAGAAGATGATCAGATGGCCTGCGAGTTCTCGACCCATTCAGGGATGAATGCACCGTCCCCAAGTGGAGCCAATGTTGATCATAATCTGCTTCCCATAAAATTTTCACAGGCAATCTGGCTTAAATATATCAAACCCCCTCTTTCGGCCTTAGAAAATCATTTTTGTGTCTATCGTTACCATTTCCCGCCTCGAAAACACATTATCAAAGGCTGGAGATTCATATTTGAAAATATTCGAGGCATAGCTCCTTCGGCCCTAGCCCCTTTGTTCTTTTTCCCCATGTAACCTGGATGCTAGACCAAGCGCTAGTTCGACGGATGCTTATCCAATACATATCGGGCTCATCCTGAGCCGTCGATCTGTGCAAATCGAATGACGTTTTCTCATCTCTGCCGCGCCCGTAGCCTACCTATTCACCATCCAATCAAATCATAAAATCTACGGTTCGCTGCCCATCCGCCTTGGTGGACCCCGCGCCCAACAACACCTTCTGAAACCGGTGGTTTATATCACACTGCTTCTCAGCGGCAGGCGGTTTTCCTCAAAACGGAGCGATTCCACTCTTTCCCCATCGTGTGTCTCCGCGTACGGCCCCGAAACCACTCTCCATCGTGCATTATTGTTCGGACAAAGACGCATAGCGATATTCATCACAATCGTTCGATCTGGGAGCCTTCATCCGACGGTCATCGCGCTCCGAAGCTGCACGAGATTTAATCCAATCCCATCGCATCCCTAGCCCACTGTCCATTGCCTCCGTCACTTTTTCAACTGTCAATCTCCTCCTGAGATCGGACGGCTGAGATTTCGTCACCCCCGCTGTTGACCCAGTCTTCTTCCACGTCATCATCCCACGTGTTTATCGCATTTCTTCCTCCGTCATTTATATATTACATTCATACGTTATATTTTAATGTTCCGCATTATAAAATCCGACCAGCCCTTCCGCCATTATTCCACTGCATTTTCTTTGTCATCACCCTACATGCTTCCGCCGCTCCATCACGTCGCTCTGTTACACAGTCGCTTCCATCGCATTGTCGTCCCCCATGCATTTGTTTTCTTCACAACTTTGTATGTTTTGCAGGTTTACAATGACAGAGAATTATCATAATTTGCAGCATCCATTAAAAGAGCTGAGCACATGTCAAAAGACCATTTTTCAAAGTAGAATTATGAAGAAAGTCCTCGGAAGCCAAATCGACAAGACTCCAATTTAAGAGGCAGGGTTCAAATTTGTCGAATCCTGCAGGGACATTCAAGGCACCGACTACACAGATTAGAACATTAATGGAGTAGCAGGGAGAAGATCAGTGGAGGATTGAGGAATTCAACGTTCGGCGTTAAAGAATTTAAATCTTAATTCAGGGTTGGTAAGGCAGAAGGTACGATGCACAAAAAACAATACCCTCCAAGTTTTATTTCAGCAGGATTTACCTTCAGAAAAGGATAGAATGTCGATATGGTCACCCCTATACCGTGTTCCTGAAGAGATTTTCACCCAGAACATTTATTTTAGTTAGCAGGCCACAGATTACATACAGCACAGCATAGTCATTCAGCAGTATGGGCTCAAATGTTTCCGCCATTTTGTTTTAATTATGAAAACTAAATGTTCATCACCTACCTCTCTCACTAGTTTTTGGTTTCTCCTATAAAAACCATGAGGAAACGCAATGTAAGGGTTCCAGATTTTTATCAGAAAATTATGCAGTGAAAGGATTTTTGCATACATTTTGTAAAATTCTTGTATGAAGGCTCAGAGCCCATAGGGTCTTAGTGAGGAGGAGTTCTATCTGTCAAAGAGGATTCTGGTCTTTGGTATTTCATAGTCTGTAACTCTCTTTATTGTGTCATATTAATAGAACATTTCATTTCATCCATCTTTCTTATATCATGTTTTGGAATGCAAGTGGCTCACTGATTTTTGGTATGGATTCATCCTAGTTGATGCCCATGCTCGGATCATTCAAGCGCTTTAAATATGGCTCATGCATGATATTATGTTCCATTACTCATCTAAACCATACTTCTGCTATATTATTTGCTTTGGGAGGGTGCTTTTAAAATGTTATTATCATGTATGGATTCTTAGATTGGTAAGCCTATGCATGGTGGTATTGTATATCTGGGTATTAGCTCAATGTTAACTAGTATCTTCTTAATACTTCTTTCACTACATACACCTTTTGATAATTTATGTCTGTGAAGTATTTCTGAATCGGTCCGCTTTGCAGTAAACTGTCTCTGAATTGTCTGTTGCTTTCGTATTAGAGTTATGCATCTTGCCTCTGCAGTATCTCTTTTCCTCTGTCAGTTTCTAAGAGTTTGAAATCCTGAGGAACATCATCGCAAAATTTTAGAGCTTTGTTCAAAATATTTTCGGAGATATGATCTGTGGAAGATAGGGCTTTTTGTATGCTCCTAAATTTCACTTAAACAGGTCATCACGGAATTTTCGCTATAACTATTTTTCTATGAAGGTTCAGAAGCTGAAATATTTAGAGCGCGAAGCCGACATCCCGAGGAACATCACAAAATTTCATAGCTTGGTTCATAATATTTTTGGAGATATGAGCTGTGGAAGTTAGGTCTTTTTCAGGATCCCTAATTTAGCCTCAAAGAGGTGATCGTGGGAAAATATTTATAACTCTCTCTCTGAGCATCAGATTGGAATTCTGTAAAAAGTGGATGGAATTAAATGGACTGTAGCTTCTGTTAGCCACCTATAAAAATTTTTATATCAAAAGGTGGCTAAATCATTTTTGAAGCCTTCAAGAGACACGTTTTATTGCTAAAAATGTTATCTCTTGAAGAGTCGTGAATACATCATGCCCTTTTGTTTAAATCTTCACCGTTGTTTCCATTTCAAACTCTGAAATTCTGTTGATTTCATAGAGGAAAGACTACTGCAAAAAACCATTTTCCCCTTATTTTAACTTCAAACTAACCTTCATTTTTACCCCTTTCATTCCCATGAAATTCCTCTATTTTCCATTTTTCTCCATTTCCCCTTCAGAAGATCCTCTTTACAAAGTTTAAAACTCACTTTTAAACTTTGCCGAAACTCCCAAATCCATCAAAAACTGTGAAAAATTTCATAAAAATAAAGTTTTTTTATTGCAGGCTTAGGGCCCCTTGGGCTAAGTCCTGAACCACTTTCCCACATATTCCCGCGCCCTAGAACCAGGAACTAGACTCATAAAGCGCTTATCGCAATTGGGATTTTACATCCAACGCAAGTATTTTTGTTATTTGAAAAGTCTGATGCCAATTGGCCCTTTGTATATAACACTCTGGTCATTTGATCCCTTTCATAAACCCGAGGGCCCACAATCGGGTGTTAAACGCTGTATAAACCCATCTCCGATGCATATTTCCCTTTGTTAATTCAAAATACCCATTTTTCCTATTTTCTGGTCTAAACCCGCTAGAACAATGTTTTTTAATGTAGATGGGTAGATTGAAAAGTCCCGAAGCGCTAATTGCATCGAAGAATTCAAAATGGGTAGATTGAAACACTAGCGCTGAAGTTCCGATGCGATTGGCCCGTATACATATAAGCCCTGGGCCTATCACATTTCATATAAACCAATGGCCCCGCAGATGAGTGCCAAGCCACTTCATATATATAACCCGCCCGAGCCATAAAACCTTTGCATTTCATAAATTTTGGGTTTTCATAAGTTTTAAAGGGTTTCCGCCGGTTAAAAATTTGAGATAATCTCCACCGTCGATCTGAAACGATAAGATGGATTGCACAATATCGCATCGCAAGTTTTATCGGGCACATTTTATTCCTCTCCCCGATTGGTGATCTCCCAATCAATCGTGAGCCGTTGATCTTCTCCCCACCTTCCCGGATCTGACGACCCTCATTTGCTCTGATAAAAAACCTTTCCTCCACCTTTTGAACCCCTCCGATTCACTCCCCACCGTCGATCTGATCCTCAGATCGACGGCCCGTGCTCAATCGCATCGGTCCCATAAAAGTTCTTCCCTCGCTGATCGCATACCTCCAATTCCATCTGGACCGTCCACGTGTCCAGATCAGACGGTCCAGAATGCGTCTCCCGAATTTGGTTAAATTTTATACACCTCGCTTCATAATGTTTTTTCGGAAAATCTCAGCCGTTGATCTCTGCAAATCAACGACCCTCATTAACCTTTTCTCCACCTTTGTTTTTTTTCGTTTATGCCCCAGATTCAATCCTGACCATTAAATCCTTTACATCTAACGGCTTGTATTAACCCCGCCAGGCCTCACCCCTGTGGGTCCTGCCACCCTCTAGAACTAATCTCCACCTTCGATCCCCTGATCAGATGGTCCATAATAAAACCACCCTGTCTCCTATCCTCCGCACATCTAGCCAATATCGCGCTCGCTCCCACACTGTTAGATCTGAGGCCTCATATCATATAAATTTAAGCACAAAGGTTAATCTCCAAAAATTATGTGATATAAGTTTTTTTCTGAGGCCACGTGTCCGGTGGGGACGCATATCACGTTCGATAAAGAAATACTGCCTACCCATCTTTCCTGTACATGAAACCCATGGTTTTCTCCTCCAAAACCACCTTTCTCCTTTTGCACTATATTACATTGCGTTCTTCCTTGACCGTTGATCTCTGCAGATCAACAGTCCCATATCACTTTCGCTTTACACTATCGCCCTCCTCCCTCACCAAGGGTTTTCAACATGCAATCTCCACCGTTGATCTCGTAGGGCCGATCTCATATGACAGCCCACAATCATCCCAAAACCTCAATTTCAAATTTTTGTGCATTTTACCTCCCTCGAAAGAAATTTTTCCTATTTACTTTGTTTTTCTTCTGAATTTCCATAATATGACCATTTGCATTATGTTTCCTCCCGATTAATCTTGACCGTCGAACTCTGCAGATCGACGAATCCAACTTATTTCTTCCCACTCCTCTCCTTTTGACCACTATGCGCAGATCTCCATCGTTGGATGCTGCCATCTAATGGCCTTGCTCCTTCCCCAAAACCTCTAAAGAAGTTTTACCCAATAACGTAGGATTTTATAATATTTTTTGTATTTTTCAGGTTTCAAAGGATTTTCCAATTATAATAAAAGGAAATGAAAGCCGAGGGTGACGATCCTCCAGATTTTCATTTATCAAAGGAAAATTACTACAGAGGGTTCCATGCCACGTTTCGCCGATGCTTCATGGGCATTGATTCCATATGGACCCTTTGCTGAACCTGCACATCAACAGGACACAGCGAAATTCAAAAGAGTATCAGTGTTGAAGACTTAAACACAATATAATAGAGGATTGAGGATTAATTCTGCAGTTTAATGGATTAGTGCTAAGATCGATTATCAAAAGCCTAATCCATTAAATTAAACACAATTAAAGAAAATCATAGACATTTATCAGACAGAGGACGCCTCCACTACCACATCAGAGGCTGATTGATTCCTCTCAGCTACCCATTGCCACCTGTAGCCTCAAAGCATTCAACACAGGCCGAGTTATGATTAGAAAAGAAGATATTCGCCTCAATGCAGCCCAACAGTTAATTCTGCCAAAGGAACTTAATGCAAAAATATCAACACAGTTATTACAACATGAAACAGAGCCTTAAAGTCAACAAAATCTCTCACCAAGCTTAATTCTTAAATGTAAAACAATTAATACAGGCAGAACATCTATAAAATTCTCCATTGAGCCCATCAAAGGCTGAAAAGTATTAAAGTCTGTATTAATTGACCCAAGAGATATTTTATCAGATCCCACCTCCTCATTTCTTCTATAAATACTCCTATAGAAGATGAGAAAATGTTGGTTGCAGAACTTTGAAATATACTTGAGCTTGAAACTTCTACTTGTAAATAGTGTTCATGGGCTCTTGAAGCTCTGTTTGTGATAGAATATTTAGGCTGAGAAGTGAATATGATTTCTAATCTGAAACATTGGACTTAAAGCTGTAACTGGTTTGAAGCATCAATACAAGCTGATTTATGGGATCCTAGTCTATGTCAACGGTGATGTTATTTCTTATTGTATTTCGTTATTTTATTTATGTTTTCACTTTTTCCATCTTCTCTTATAAAGAACAGGAAGAATAGAGTTAGGATTTACTGTATATCAGTACCCTTCTCTAACTGATAAGCTTTATCTAAATTTTTTCTTCCAAACCGTGTTGTTTAGGAATGATTTAATTCTGTTTGAGCGGTCAGGAATGTTGGCGCTCCCTCATCCTACTATCTAGGCTAAACGTTGTTCCTAAATGTTATTTTCAGTTTATATTAAGTAGATATGAACTAAGGAAATTATGGTGAGCCCTGTCCTTTATTTTTATCCCCAAAGACTATCTGAAAGTTTCCCTAAGAATGTGTTGAAAGAAGGCTAGGTTCAAAGTCCTTACCTGATCTTAGACTATTCTTCGTTATAATTTGTGTTTCCCTCTGTGTTTAAAATGTTTTTCCATTGAAATTGCATCAAAATATGGATATTTTCAAAGTACTTACTAGATCTTAGATTACTTTTATGTTTTTCTTAAGTGTATGTCATAAGCAGCATAGTTTCAAAGTACTTACCTGATCTTAGGCTGCTCTTTGTTCTTCATTTGTTTAATTCCCCTTCTTGTTGTATCATTTCATTCCATAAAATAAACTTTAAAGAGATCCTTAGACATAGATGAATTTCCCCATGGACCACTCTTGAACCTTTTTGTTTCAATTAAACCCTATTATGACTGCATAGCCCAGTGGACTAAAAACCAGCGTTATATCTATCTTTTCAGCCAAAGCTTATTCTGATTGCTTGCAACTTCACACCTTTGAAAATATTTCCATTTACAACTTTCCACTCAAATAATAATCATGCTAAACCATCCAAAACAAACAAAAACCCTTGGACTTCATAACTATCCTAATATCATTACCCAAAAACTTGAAAGATAAATCCATCTTTGGCACTTATTGGAGAGATCCCTCTCTGGATTCAGGAGGGCTAGATCCTAGAATCCCAAAGTGGTTGAAATAGTGTTTCTCCCTGCAGTTGGACTTTTCCAATCTTGCTAATTACTGGGAACTGACATCTCTGGCGACTCCACTGGGGAAATTTTGAGTTGACTGATAGTTTAAGTACACCATAGGCCTCAGAAATCCCTTGATTCAAGAAACATTGTGCAGTGAGTAAAAATAAGTCTTTCCAAGCACTACCAAGTAATGGTAATCATGATGAAACTTGTTTGAATCAATGAAAAAATAGGAAAACCATAGTATTCTCATAAGTGTTTATCTAACCTTCAAAGATCAGCTAGCTTAGCCATAAGAGCAGACTGTCTTTGTCTCATAACCATAGCTATGTTTTGAAATAGATTTAGGACACTCTTAACAACCAATAGGACTGAAAAATAACTCAGAAAACCCAAAAAAATTTCAGATTGGTATTTAATAAACATGGTGGTGGACCATAAAATATTTTACCTCCAAAAGAGCTAAAAAATTCCACTTGGCGACTCCACAATCCTAAACAGGCCTTAAGACTCCATTGGGAAGACCCGTAATCATTGTAACATTATTTAAACTCAGTTAGAGGACTGTAGGATTAAAATTTGTGTAAAAAAAATTAGTTAACCTCTTAAAGACTGTCATATTTGGTTGAAATTTTCTTGTTTAGTTGGGTCCCAAAAGCACAACATAGTGGCTTATAGAAATATTCATACTAGAGCCTATCCTAACCCAAACCCACCTGAGATAGTTGATAACCTGGAAAGTATCCTTAGGAAGTCTCCTAAGATAAATTTTTCAACTGTTTTTAGATCACCCTTGAGAGCTAATTCAGTTCCTGAAAATCTTGCAGCTCTACAACAATCACAATTAGACTTATGAAATCCATTTAGAACTAGGTCTCTTGATGATTTAGATCATCTAGATTCTGAGTCTTCACTTTCACCACCTGAAACAAGTGAACATCCTAGTAGTAGAGAAACAACACCACCTGATTTACATTTCCTTTCCAATTTAGGTGTCTCTCATCCAAGATCAACTCAGCAATCCATTCCTGGTCCATCCACATATACTCATCCTACATTCACTGTCCAAACCACTCCTCTTCAGCCCATTTTCCCTTTAGTTAATCCACCTCTTGTAAATCCACCGCCACCACATATCATGGCAGCGTGGTATGCTCCCTTAGTCCTTCCTGTACCCTTAGTCAATATTCCACAGGACTATCAGTCCAAAATACCATTATATGATGCTATTAATGCTACAACTGCATCACAACATGTGGATAAGATGAATGACTACTTTGATAGAAATGAAATTGATGATGAATCTGTCAAGCTTAGATTATTTTCTCAGAGTCTGGGGGGAGAAGTAAGAAAATCGTTCAAAGGCTTAGCCCCCCATAGTATAAATGATCTCCAAGCCTTCCATTAGACATTCTTAAACAAATGGGAAGTGAAGAAGAATGCTCTCCAAATCCTCTCCGATTACAAGAATCTCCACAGAAACACTGGGGAAAGTGTACAAGCTTACTGCACCAGATTTAATAGTGTGTACAATGCACTTCCCCCAGATCTAAAACCACCACAAGGCTCAACGTTAAACAAGTTTCCTATAGGGTTTGACCCTGAGATGGCCTATCATCTGAGAGAAAGAGGCCCTCTAACCCTTGAAGATATGCAAAAAGGGGCTCTTGCTGTGGAAGTTAACTTGATGGAGAAAGGAGCAAGAATGAAAAATGAGAAGAGAGTGTCCTTTAGAGAGGAATCCACACCTTCTACTTCCAGCTCTAAGATTGAAAGAATGATGGAGGAGATGATGAAGAAAATGAGCATCCTTGAGAGAGCACAAGCAATTCAAAACCAAACCGCTCCTCAAAACAGAAACCAGAACCAGAATAAGAATTTTCGAAGGAACGAACCACCAAATAAACCCAGGGAAGATGATCCACAAATCAGTCCTCCCTTTCATCAAAAGTATGTGAGTGAGGTTGAAGAAATAGATGAGAAAACAGAGGAAGATGATATCAACATGTTTGGAGTAGATAAAAATGACTTTGAGGTTCATTATGATAAAAAAACAAGTTCTGTACATGCCCTCTGATGAAAGAAGAGATGATGATGAAAGTTATTATGAAGACATGGAAAATGTCATCATAGAGTCTCAAAGGGAATATTACCTTAGAAGTAAAACCAATAAACAAACTCCCAACACCAAAACCTCTAACAAATCTTCACAAAGCAGCACTGTAAACAAGCCAAAAGTTGTCAAACTAAAAGACAAGACAGTAGCTAGAAATTCTGATAAAGGTAAAGAGAAAGGCACTCAAAACAATGAAAAACATAGTGCAGACCTTAGTAGTACTAACACTTCAGCTAGTACTCTTGTTAAAACCATTTTGTCAAATGTAAATAGAACAAACCAGCAAACATATTTTGCTGAAAGAGTGGCAGCTAATAAGGCTGAGACAAGCATTTCAAAGAATCAAATTCCTTTCAGCCTGGAGCAGGAAATTTCAAAAATTAAAATCTTTGTTCCCCTTATTGAGTTAGCTACCCATAATGTATATAGAACCCAAATTTTGAAGGCTTTAAACATAGAGGACAATAATGACATAGTCAATCTTAATGATGACCAACCAGAGCTTATTTTTGGTCCAAATATTGAAGGTAAGTATCAAGAGGGACCTGTTCCTCCCTTTTATGTAAGTTTAAATGTTCATGACAAGATTTTGCATAACGCTATGCATGACTCAGGGGCCTCTCATAATTTAATGCCCAAAGCGGTGATGGAGAGCCTAGATCTATAAATCACCAGACCTTATAAATAACTTTACTCCTTTGACTCGAGCAGAGTAAAATGTTTAGAATTAATCAAAGACCTCTGCGTTAACTTAGCACAGATTCCAGCCAAATGCTTAGTCATGGATGTTGTTGTGGCTAATGTGGCCCCAAAGTATAGAATGTTGTTATCACGATATTGGGGGGCTAAGTTACAAGGGACTATGCAGATGGACATGACCTATGCAACCATCCCTGTGTTTAATCAATCAAGAAGACTTTCCAGGGAGTCACATATGCAGTACATGGTTAAAAGTCAAGACAAACCTCAAAACTCTCCTCTGTATTCTTTAAATACAAGCCTTGATTCTTTTATCCTGTTTAATGATGAAACATTCAGTGAACGAGTCACTTTAACAGAACTGATGGTCGATGGAGAGGAAGAAGTAAACACTACAGAATTGTTAAAATAGTTTGTTAAACCTCTAAATCAAAGCAAACCAGACATGGGTCTTGAACTATAAATTATGCGTCCATCGATATTTAACCTTGAGAGTCAAGAAATGATTAATCAATACATTGAAAAACCTGAGGTATTAAAACAGATTCAATAGAGTGCTAATATTCAAGAACAAAACAAAATCATTTTTGTTGAAGAGGACAGTAATCAAACGAATGAACCTGAAACTAGTCCTCTATGGAGTATGTACTTTGATGGGTCATGCACTAAAAGCAATTCTGGTGCAGGTGTCTGGATTCGTAACACTAAAAACAACTACATAGAAAGCATTTCCTATAGATTAAGCTTCCAGTGTTAGAATAACATAGCGAAATATGAATCCCTTCTCTTAGGCTTACAATTGTTGAAAAAAATAGGAGCCAAAAGAATCAAAGTGCATGGGGATTCTAAATTAATCATTAGGCAAGTCAATGGGGAGTATAACTCTAATCATCCCAGACTTAGGGCCTACCGAAACGATGTCGTGGATCTTTTGAAAACTTTTGAGGATTACCAGGTAATTTTTTTCCCAAGAAAAAGAAATATCGTGGCCCACAGCTTAGCTTTTGCAGCTAGAACATGCTTAACGCCATATGAAACCAAAGATTGTACAACTCAGATTAAATTTAGACCAGCCATTCCTGATAACGAAAAATATTGGCAAGTGTTTGATGGAGACAAACAAATAGAAGACTTCATGCAATTCAAAAACGAATTTGAACTTCACAGTTCGGATTCAGATTATGAAACAGACTACAATAGTGAAGAAAATCTTCTTGATCAAGAATAACAGTCTCCCAAGGTTGTCAATATAAATCTACTGTCTAGAAAACTTAAAAAAGAAACAGAGACGAGTGCAAAGTTAGAAACAGAGGAGTTAGAAACTTTGCAGTCCAAAGATCAGATTTTGCCTAAGGTTCTGGCCCCTTTAGAAGAGTTGTTTGATTTTAACGATGTGGCCAAGAAGCCAAAACTGAAGCCTATAGAGACTAAAGTTGAGGAGTGCAATATAGGCAGTGAACTAAAACCTATGATGATTAAACTGTCTAAGACTTTACCATCTCACATTAAACTCAAATACATAGAGCTTTTTAAAGAGTTTTCTAATGTTTTTGCATGGAGTTACGAAGATCTGAAATCCTATGACACTGAAATAATATAGCACAAAATCCCTCTCAAATAAAACCAAAAACCATTCAAACAGAAGCTGCGTAGAATAAACCATGTTCAGTTTCCTTTGGTTGAGAAGGAGATTAAGAAAATGTATGAAGCTAGTATTATTGTCCCTATTAGATATTCTGAGTGGGTATCTAATCTGGTGTCGGTTAGGAAGAAAACAGGAGAGATTAGGCTTTGTATAGACTTTAGAGATTTAAACGAAGCTTCACTCAAGGACAACTACCCTTTACCCAAGATGGACCATATTTTACGAAGGGTAGTTGGTTCCAAAAGAATTTCTTTGTTGAATGGCTATTCAGGGTACAATTAGATCTTAGTCCACCCTGATGATCAACTAAAGATAGCATTTACTACACCATGGGGCACTTTCATGTACGTGAAAATGCCTTTTGGTCTAATGAACGCTAGTGCAACATTCCAAAGAGCCATGGACATAGCATTCTCGGAAGAACTGGGCTACTTCATCATTATATACCTTGATGATGTTACTGTTTTTTCAAAGACAGATGAAGAGCACTTAGAACATTTGAGAAAATTTTTCGAGAAATGCAGAAAGTTTGGGATTTTTTTAAATTCTAAGAAAACACTTTTCGGTCTCCAAGAAGGTAAACTTCTTGGGCACATTATTTCAGAATAGGGTATTAAGATAGATCCAAAGAGGATTGAGGCCATATTTCAAATCTCTCATCCTCAAAACATCAAGGAACTGCAATCTTTCATTGGAAAGATTAATTTCTTGAGAAGGTTCATCCCCAACTTGGTTGAGCTCCTTACGAACATTACAAACATGCTGAAGAAGGAGCAAGGGGTAAAATGGACCTTGGAAGCAAAGAAGTCCTTTGAGCTGGTGAAACAAGCGTTAACCAAAACACCGGTTCTAATAAGTCCTGATTTTTCGAAAGATTTTATATTTTTTCATTTGCATCAAAACATAGAATAGCTTCTATCCTTTTACAAAAAAATCCACAAGGACAAGAGCAACCTATTTCATTCTTTAGCAAGGCATTAAGGGATACCCCTTTTAAGTATAACATTATGGAAAAGCAAGCCTTTGCTTTGGTTAAGGCTTTAAAAGACTTTAGAGTATACATCTTGCACTCACACATCATTTCCTTTGTCCCAAATTCAGTTTTGAAATACATTCTAACACAGGACCCAGACGGTAAGAGAGGTAAGTGGATTGTTGTTATTCTTGAATATGATTTAGAGACAAATCCCACTAAACTCATCAAAGGCCAAGGTCTAGCTAGATTGATGGCTGAATCGAATTTTGAAGTTCTTGGTATTAATATGATAAATGCTTTAGATGGCCAAGAAGAATTTTCAATTCCCATTGTTGAAGATAATTTTATGAATTCCTCTTGGTATGTTAATATTCTTTATGTTTTTCTTTAATTTGAATACACCTCCTGGTTTATAAAAAACAAAGGTAAGGTTTCTAAATTTAAAAGCTATAAACTATTGGATTATAGATAAATGTCTTTATTGGAAAAATGCAAGTGGTGTACTGCTTGAATGTTTGCCTGAGTATGATGCAGAGAAGGTTAAGCAAGATTTCTATGAAGGAGAATGTGGAGGCCATCTATACTGGAAGAAAATAGCCAACAAAATTTTGAGGGCTAGTTACTATTAGCCTAATCTCTTTCTTGATGTTCAAAAAATGATAATTTCCTGTCATAAATGTCAACTTTTTGAAGGCAAAATGAAGCTGCTACCCCTACCTCTACATCCAATCACTGTTGAAGCCCCTTTTCAATAGTGGGGAGTTGGCTTCATAGGAGAAATCCATCCACCATATTCTGCCCAACAGATATGGATTATCACTGCCACAGACTACTACACTAAATGGATAGAAGCCATCCCTTGTAGGCAAGCGAATGATTCTGTATTATAAAATTTATGGAGACTAATATTCTCTCTAGATTTGGCTATCCTACCAAGATCGTCACTGATAATGCAGCATCATTTGGATCCAAGAAGATGGTTGAGTTCTGTCGCAAATATCATATTACATTGGGGCATTCTACTGCCTATTACCCTCAAGGTAATGGACTTGCATAATCCTCAAACAAGAGTTTGGTGAACATAATCAAGAAGCTGTTGGAGGACAACAAGAAGTCTTGGCACACAAAACTTGTTCATGCCCTTTGGGCTGACAGATTGACATTGAAGAAATCTATTGGTATGTCACCCTACCATCTTGTGTATGGTATGGATACAATTTTTCCTACCAGCCTTGGTGTACCAGTTATGAAGTTGATTCATGAGGTTCAGTCTGAAGATAATGACATGATCAGAAGGATAAATTAGACTATTCACCTTCAGCAGACCAGAGAGGAGGTTTATAACAAAGCATTACTAAAGCAAGACAGCATCAAAAAGCTTTTTGACAGAAGAACAAAGGCCAACAATTTCAATATTGGCGACAAAGTTTTAAAGTGGGACTTAAGGAGGGAAGACAAGGGCAAGCACGGAAAATTTGACAACTTATGGCTTGGCCCTTACCTCATTCATTCAACTTCTGGTAATAATGCCTTTTTCTTACAAGAGTTGAGTAGAGAAGAATTTTTTGGGGGTCTTGTCAATGGCAGGATTCTTAAACATTACTTCTCTTGATCCTATTTTGTTCTGAAAGCCTTTTTATCTTTTTTCCATTATAAATATTTCATCCACCATTGCATTCAAAGTTAATAAAAACAAAAATAACAAAAACAACAGAAAAAGAAAAGAGGGCAGATTGTAAAAACAATGAAGGTACAACCCCATACCAAAAAAGAGAAACAAATCTGAAAGTGTGCAAGCTTAAATTCCACTCCTAAAAAACACACTTCTAATTAGTCATATAGCCTAATAATGACTAATTTAGCTTTAAATTGACTACTGATAGGATAGTGAATTCGATTTTCCAAACAGTTTAAACTTGGCTTATCAGTTAGGTAGATTAGGCTAGAAATTAAAGGTTGAAACAAGCTCAAAATCTAAACCTTAGTTTTCAAAAGGAGAATGACTCATATCTGTTCAAATTTTTGAGTCAAAATAGAGGTAAATCTAGTTCTAATCAGCTCAAAATCTGAACCAGAGGACAAGCAAAGAACAGCTGAAACAAAAGTAAAAATGGAGCTAAAAAAAGATGATGAAAGTGCTTTGAACTTTCAGATCTTAAGCCTTCCATTTTGATTTAAATTTTATGAAAAATAATATCTATGTGCAGCTTGTTTTTTATGCCATAGATCAACATCAAGTTATACTGTTCAATCCTGACTTGTATGCTTTTAAATTTCTATTTTAGAAATTAGAGAATAAAAATCTGTTAGACTGTTTAATCCTAACAGATTGGTAGATTAGGTAGAGAAGCATGTGGAATCAACTGTTTAATCTAAGTCCATGGAGAAATAAGGAGTGGAATTAGATTAGTTTTATGCTTTCAAAAGAATAAAATGTTGTAAAAAGAGTTTGCCAATCCAAGTGCACTCTAAAGAAGAAAAACTATTAGATCAGTAGGAATGGGTAGGTAGAAAGTTTGTATTGATGAAGATCTATTGTCTTTTTCATGGCTGCTAACATTTTACAGAGCAAAAGAAGAACATCCAAGTAAAGAAAGTTGCTGCCCAATGGATAAGGCATTGATTAGCCTCCCAAAGAATGCAAGTCTGAATTTATTGACACCTTCAAGAAGGCACCATTCCCAAGTGGAGCCACTGTTAGCCACCTATAAAATTTGTTATATCAAAAGGTGTCTGAATCATTTTTGAAGCCTTCAAGAAACAAGTTTTATTGCTAAAAATGTTATCTCTTGAAGACTTGTGAAGACATCATGCCATTTTTTTTAAGTCTTCACTGCTGTTTCCATTTCAAACTCTGAAATTCTATTGATTTCATAGAGGAAAGATTGCTGCAAAACACCATTTTCCCCTTCTTTTCACTTCAAACTAACCTTCATTTTTACCCCTTTCATTCCCATGAAATTCCTCTATTTTCCATTTTTCTCCATTTCCCCTTCATAAGATCCTCTTTACAAAGTTTAAAACTCACTTTTAAACTTTGCCAAAACCCCCAAATCCATAAAAAAATTATGAAAAATTTCATAAAAATAAAGTTTTTGTACTGCAGGCTTAAGCCCCCTTGGACTAAGTCCTAAACCACTTCCCCACATATGCCCGTGCCCTAGAACCAGGCGCTAGAGTCATAAAGCGCTTATCGCAATTGGGATTTTACATCCAATTCAAGTCTTTTTGTTATTTGAAAAGTTCGATGCCAATTGGACCTTTGTATATAACACTCCGGTCATTTGATCCCTTTCATAAACCTAAGGGCCCACAATCGGGCGCTAAACGCTGTATAAACCCATCTCTGATGCATATTTCCCTTTGTTAATTAAAAAAATCCACTATTCCTATGTTCTAGTCTAAACCAGCCAGAACAATGTTTTTTAATGTAAATGGGTAGATTGAAAAGTCTCGAAGCACTAATCGCATCGAAGAATTAAAAATGGGTGCAATGAAAGACCAACGCTGAAGTTCCGATGCGATTGGCTCATATAAATATAAGCCCTGGGCCTATCGCATTTCATATAAACCAATGGCCCCATAGAAAGGTGCCAAGCCACTTCATACATATAACCCACCCCGAGCCATAAAACCTTTGCATTTCATAAATTTTGGGTTTTCATAAGTTTTAAAGGGTTTCCGCCGGTTAAAATTTTGAGATAATCTCCACCGTCGATATGAAATGATTAGATGGATCGCGCAATATCGCATCACAAGTTTTATCGAGCGCATTTTATTCCTCTCCCCGATTGGCGATCTCCCGATCAATCGTGAGCCGTTGATCTCCTCCCCGCCTTCCCGGATCTGACGACCCTCATTTTCTCTGATCAAAAACCTTTCCTCCACCTTTTGAACCCCTCTGATTCATTCCCCACCATCAATCTGATCCTCAGATCGATGGCCCGTGCTCAATCACATCGACGCCATACAAGTTCTTCCCCTGCCGATCGCATGCCTCCGATTGCATTCAGACCGTCCATGTGTCCAGATCGGATGGTCCAGAATGCGTCTCTCGACTTTGGTTAAATTTTATACACCCCGCTTCATAATTTTTTTTCGACAAATCTCAGCCGTTGATCTCTACAAATCAACGTACCTCATTAACCTTTTCTCTGCCTTTGTATTTTTTCGTTTATGCCCCAGATTTAATCCTCACCATTAAATCCTTTACACCTGACGCCCTGTATTAACCCTGCCAGGCCTCACCCCTGTGGGTCTTGCCTCCCTCCAAAGCTAATCTCCACCGTCGATCCCCTGATCGGACGGTCCATATTAAAACCACCCTGTCTCCTATCCTCCGCACATCTAGCCAATATCGTGCTTGCTCCCACACCGTTAGATCTGAGGCCCCAGATCTAACGACCGACATTCCATATTGCGTAACTTTAAGCGCAAAGGTTAATCTCCAAAAATTATGTGATATAAGTTGTTTTCTGAGGCCATGTATTGGGTGGGGATGCATATCGCGTTCGATAAATAAATACCACCTACCCATCTTTCCTCCGTGCGAAACCCGTGGTTTTCTCCTCCAAAACCACCTTTCCCCTTTTGCACTATATTACATCGCGTTCTTCCTCGACCGTTGATCTCTGCAGATCAACGGTCCCAGATCACTTTTGCTTTACACTATCGCGCAGAGATCAATGGTCCCAGATCACTTTTGCTTTACACTATCGCCCTCCGCCCTCACCAAGGTTTTTCAATGTGTAATCTCCACCATTGATCTCGTAGGGCCGATCTCATTCGACGACCCACGATCATCCCGAAACACCAATTTCAAACTTTTATGCATTTTACCTCCCCCGAAGGAAATTTCGCCTATTTCCTTTTTTTTTCTTTCAAATTTCCATAATATGACCACTTGCATTATGTTTCCTCCCAATTAATCCTGACCGTCGATCTCTACAGATCGACAAATCCGACTTATTTCTTCCCACTACTCTCCTTCTGACCACTATGCGCAGATCTCCACCATTGGATGCTGCCATCTAATGGCCTTGCTCCTTCCCCACAACCTCTGAAGAAGTTTTAACCAATAACGCAGGATTTTATAATATTTTTTTATTTTGCAGGTTTCAAAGGATTTTCCCATTATAATAAAGGGAAATGAAAGCTGAGGGTGACGAACCTCCATATTTTCATTTATCAAAGGAAAATTACTACAGAGGGTTCCATGCCACATTTCGTCGATGCTTCATGGTAATTGATGCCATATGGACCCTTTGCCGAACCTGCACATCAACAAGACACAGTGAAATTTAAAAGAGTATCAGTGTTGAAGACTTAAACACATCAGAATAGAGGATTCAGGATTAATTCTGCAGTTTAATGGATTACGACTAAGATCGATTATCAAAAGCCTAATCCATTAAATTAAACACAATTAAAGAAAATCATAGACATTTATCAGATAGAGGACACCTCCACCACCACATCAGAGGCTAATTGATTCCTCTCAGCTACCCATTGCCACCTGTAGCCTCAAAGCATTCAACAGAGGCCGAGTTATGATTAGAAAAGAAACAGTTAATTCTTCGTAAGGAACTTAATGCAAAAATATCAGCAGAGTTATTACAACATGAAACAGAGCCTTAAAGTCAACAAAAGCTCTCACCGAGCTTAATTCTTAAATGTAAAACAATTAATATAGGCAAAACATCTATAAACTTCTCCATTAAGCCCATCAAAGGTCGAGAAGTATTAAAGTCTATATTAATTGACCCAGGAGATCTTTTTTCAGATCCCACCTCCTCATTTCTTCTATAAATACTCCTATAGAAGATGAGAAAATGTTGGTTACAGAACTTTGAAATATGCTTGAGCTCGAAACTTCTACTTGTAAATAGTTTTCACAAGCTCTTGAAGCTCTATTTGTGATAGACTAGTTAGGCTGAGAAGTGAAGATGATTGCTGAACTGAAACATTGGACTTAAAGATGTAACTGGTTTGAAGCATCAATACAAGCTGATTTATGGGATCCTGGTCTACGTCAACGGTGATGTTATTTATTATTGTAAATCGTTATTTTATTTCTATTTTCACTTTTTCCATCTTCTCTTATAAAGAAAAACAAGCATAGAGTTAGGATTTATAGTATATCAGTACCCTTCTCTAACTAATAAGCTTTATCTAAATTTTTTCTTCCAAATCGTGTTGTTTAGGAATGACTTAATTCAGTTTGAGAAGTTAGGAATGTTGGCGTTCCCTCATCCTGCTGTCTAGTCTAAACGTTGTTCCTGAATGTTATTTTTAGTTTATGTTAAGTAGAGATGAGCTAAGGAAGTTATGGTGAGCCCTGTCCTTTAGTTTTATCCCCAAAAACTATCTGAAATTTTCCCTAAGAATGTGTTGAAAGCAGGCTAGGTTCAAAGTCCTTACCTGATCTTTGACTATTCTTCATTATCATTTGTGTTTCCCTCTGTGTTTAAAATGTTTTTCAATTAAAAGTGCATCAAAAGCTGGCTAGCTTCAAAGTACTTACCAGATCTTAGATTACTTTTATGTTTTTCTTAAGTGTATGTCAAAAGCAGGATAGTTTCAAAGTACTTACCTGATCTTAGGTTGCTCTTTTTTCTTCATTTGTTTAATTCCCCTTCTTGTTGTATCATTTCATTCCATAAAATCAACTTTAAAGAGATCCTTAGACATAGATGACTTGCCCCATGGACCACTCTTGAACCTTGTTGTTTCAATTAAACCCTATTATGACTCCATAGCCGAGTGGACTAAAAACCAATGTCATATCTATCTTTTCAGCCAAATCTTGTTCTGATTACTTGCAACTTCACACCTTTGAAACTCTTTCCATTTAGAACTTTCCACTCAAATAATAATCATTCTCAACCATCCAAAACAAAAAAAAAACCTCAGACTTCATAACTAGCCTAATATCATTACCCAAAAACTTGAAAGATAAATCCATCTTTGCACTTATTGGAGAGATCCCTCTCCGGATTCAGGAGTGCTAGATCCTAGAATCCCAAAGTGGTTGAAGTAGTGTTTCTACCTGCAGTTGGACTTTGCCAATATTGCTAATTACAGGGAGCTAACAGTTTCATATCTATAAATTTCAGAACCAAAGGAGCAAACAGTGACACGTGCCAAGTCGTACAAGTTCGCTCTACTGAACCAATCCATAATTAGGTCATTGTGGGACATTGGACATAGATTTGTCTTGAAGAATCCAAATCAAGTCAAACCTGTGGCATTTGAAAGAAGCTTCAGAGGACTACTACAGGGACAAATTTCAGATATTGAGGATTTTCAATTATAGTGATAATTCAATTTAAATATAGAGCTCTGCAAAAGTAAGTAAAAGGTGTGTTTTTTTCCGAATTTCATAAGTCTTGTTTGAAGAATCAAGTTGAATTGATTCCAAAGGCATATTGTAGAATAGATATCAATATTGGTTTCTAAAATGGCCCCAAAAAATAATTCAACACCTATTAAGCCTTTAGAAGGCTCTACTATGACTCATGAAGACGAAGAATGGCAACATGGCATATCAAAATTACAAGAGCAAGTGCAACAAATTTCGCTCTCACAAAGAGAAAAAAAAAATGACATGGAAGTTTTGAAGAAAGGCGTGGAATCGAAGATAGATGGCATGGAAGCTAGCATGGAATCTAAGATGGATGACATGGAAGCTAATATTGATGAAAAAATGGAAAACATGAAGAATGATCTAAAATCAGACATGGAAGGTTTGACAAAGTTGATACAAGAAATGTTTCCTAATGGTGAAAAGATAGTAGAGGAAACTCATGATGAGAACAAAATAAATATTAATCATGATTTCATAAACTCTAATGTTGGCAGGAAGAACCACCATATTCCAAAAATCAATATGAGGAAGTTTGATGGAAAGGATCCTATAACATGGATACTACAGTTGGAGCAATATTTTGATCTCCATAACGTGCAAAACACACAAAAGTTACATATTGCAACTTTACATTTATAACAAAATACATTTATATGGTATCGATGGCTTTGCTCCCGTAATTTTTTTTTCACTTGGTCAATTTTTATGGAGGAAATGATAGCACATTATGATGATACAAAGAGCAACACCTTCTTTAGCCAATTGATAAATCTCAAACAAAGGGGTTTAGTGGGGGACCACATTTAGGACTTCCAAAAATTGAATATAAGGGTAACTAATATTCCAGAGGAACACAGGATTGATCTCCTCATAGGTAATTTAAAGGATAACATCCAACATGAAGTTCACATTTTGGAACCTGATTCATTGGAGAAGGCATTCAAGTTGGCAAGAAAAATTGAATGTAAAATTATGGCGACAAGGAAGCCTACCACTCACTTCTATAAAAGAGAGTAGTGTTGCTATGCCAAGATTTCCACAACCTACAAGGTTGACACCACAACAATTGGAAGAAAAAAGAGAAAAAGGGCTTTTCTACAGTTGTGATAGAAAATACACTAAAGGTTATAAGTGTGCTGAGAAGAAATTATTTTACATAGATTGTGAAGAGGAATAAAATGAACAAGAAGAGGATATACACCAGGAACCAACCCTAGAAGATTAAGAAATGAGTCCAACCATATCGTGTAATGCATTGGAAAGAATTAGCACTCCTCAAACTCTCAATATAGAAAGACATATCAAGAAGAAAAATGTAATAGTGTTGATTGATTCAGGTAGTACCCATAATTTTATTCATTGTAAGGTAGCCAAGGAATTGAATTTTTTCCTATACCTAGCACCAGAATGTCAAGTGATGGTTGCAAATGGAGAAACTATAAATTGCTATGGAAAATGCCATAATATCAAGCTAACCATTGTGGAATATGTATTGAATAGTCCAATGCTTTCCATTCCTATGGCAGGTGCTGATGTTGTACTAGGAGTGCAATGGTTACAATATTTGGGGACGGTAGCTTTTAATTTTCAAGAACTTTTCTTGAAATTTTTTTCAGAAGGAAAGGAAGTTGAATTACAGGGTATTGCAGGGAAGTTGGGAAAGAAAATAAGCTCTAATGTTATGACAAATATTCTGAAGAAAGAAAAACGAGGCGTAATTGCACAATTATGCTTAGTAGAAGTTCCAACATCAAAATCATCTATTTCTGTAAATCTCCAAAAAATCTTGGACAATTATTCCAAGGTGTTTGAAACTCCCAAAGGACTCCCACCTATTCGTGATCATGATCATGCTATTCATTTGATTCCAGGAAGTGTTCCTCCAAACATCAGGCCTTATAGATATCCTTATGTCCAAAAGAGCGAAATTGAATGTATGATTGAAGAAATGTTAGAGGCGGGTATAATTCAACCTAGTAAAAGTTCTTTCTCTGCTCCTGTAGTATTGGTACACATGAAGGATGGATCATGGCGCATTTTTCCAGATTATACGGAGCTCAATAACCTCACCATTAAAGATAAATTTCCCATTCCTGTGATTGATGAATTATTGGATGAATTACATGGAGCAATTTATTTTACCAAGTTGGATCTTCATTCAAGATATCATCAAATTAGAATGAATATTGAAGATATTCCAAAAACAACATTTCGAACTCATGAGGGTCATTATGAATTTTTGGTTATGCCTTTTGGCCTTACCAATGCACCTTCTACATTTCAAGGGTTGATGAATTCCGTTTTCAAACCCTTCCTTAGAAAATTTATGAAAGTATTTTTTGATGATATACTAATCTACAGCAGGTCTTGGAAGGATCATGTTCAACATGTTGACAGGGTGCTCAAACTATTGTATTAGAAACAATTATATGCAAAAACATCCAAATGTTTCTTCGGGGTACAAGACGTGGAATATCTGGGTCATATTGTATCTCACAAGGGTGTTAAGGTATACCCTAACAAAATTAAATCCATTAAGGAATGGAAAGTCTCCACAACCATAAAGAAGTTGCGAGGATTTCTCGGGTTAACAGGGTATTATCGCAAGTTTGTTGAGAATTATGGGATAATAGCAGCACCTCTAACAAAATTATTGAAGAAAGATGCATTTTCATGGACTCCTGAAGCAACTAAGGCCTTTGAACATATTAAAGAGGCAATGTGCCTAGCACCAGTCTTAGCTACGCCAGACTTCACAAAAATTTTTATTGTGGAATGTGATGCCTAAAGAAATTGAATTGGTGTTGTTTTAATGCAAGAAGGAAGACCCATTTCTTTTGAAAGTCTTCCAATTAAAGGAAAGTATTTACAGAAACCTATTTATGAGAAGGAAATGTTAGCAATACTGCATGCACTAAGGAAATGGTGAACTTACATAATGGGAAGACACTTCAAGGTAAAAAATGATCATGATAGTATCAAACACTTATTGGAACAAAGACTATATTTAGAAGAGAAGAAAAAATGGGTCACAAATATGTTGGGTTATGTCTTTGAAATAATCTATAAAAAAGGGAAGCTAAATGTTTTTGCAGATGAACTCTCAAGAACTAATGAAGAGGTTGAAGCACTGCTTTGTGCCATTTCTATTATCCAACCGGATTGGATAACTGAAGAAAGAGATGAATGGAAGAAGGACAAAGAAGTGTGGACACTCATTCAAAAGTTGTAGCAAGATCCTAGTACATTTGATACATTTAGTTGGAAAAATGATTCCTTATGGTACAAAGATCGCTTATATATTTGTAATAATTCCCAACTAAAAAAAAATATTCTTTTGGAATTGCACACTTCTCCTTTAGGAGGACACTCAGGATTTTTAAAAACTTACCACAGGGTGAAGAAAGAAATTTTTTGGGATGGACTTAAATCTGATATTCAAAATTTTGTGGCAGAATGTTTGTTTTGCTAGCAGAATAAATTTGAGACAATTAAGACCCCGAGTCTTCTAAAAAATTTATCCATTCCAAGTCAACGTTGGGAGGATATTTCAATGGAACTTATCATAGGTTTAACTAAGTCCGAAGGAAAGAGTGTCATCATGGTAGTAGTTGATAGACTTACCAAGTATGCACACTTTTTTGCTTTATCTCATCCATTTAAAGCAAGTATAGTTGCTACTAAATTTATGGACAAAATTCAAAAGCTACATGGAAACCCAAGGGTTATTGTGAGTAACAGAGATCCCATTTTTGCTGGAAATTTTTGGACGGAGTTATTTTCTTGTTTGGGTACTCAATTAGCTCATAGATCATCTTATCATCCTCAATCCGATGGTCAAACAAAGATAGTAAATAAATGTTTGGAAGGATATATTCGTTGTTTTGTATCTAATAAACAAACACAATGGGTGAAGTGGTTAATTCTTGTAGAATGGTGGTATAAAACTTCCTTCCATACTATAGAAAAAATGACCCCATTTATGGCACTTTATGGATATCATCCACCATCCATCACATCATCTTTAATAGAAAATTAAAAGGTTCAAGCAATGGAATATCACATCAAGCATCAACAAGAAGTTCTCCAACTCTTAAAGGATAACCTGAATTTGGCACAAAACCGAATGAAACAACAGGCAGATCAACATCGTAGCGAGAGAAGTTTTGATGTAGGAGACTGGGTATTTTTATGACTACAACCATACAAACAAATGTCCCTCAAACAAGTGAAGAAGGATAATAAATTATCGCCAAAGTATTATGGTCCTTACAAGGTGTTGCAAAAGATTGGTACTATGACATACAAATTGGAGCTTCCTGCTTCTTCACGAGTGCATCAAGTTTTCCATGTTTCATGCTTAAAGAAGGTTATAGGTGAAAATATTTCAGTTCAAACAATCTCGCTAGAACTTGATGAGGAAGGAAAAATCATATTGGAACCTGAAGCAGTCACAGAAATAAGAACTCGACAGCTACGGAATCGATCAATTTCAGAGTATCTCATCAAGTGGGAGAACTTACCCACTGAAGATTCTACATGGGAGGATGAGAATTTTATACAGAAGCACCCAGAGATACTCAATTGTTGAGGCCAACACTTTTTTGAAGGAGAGGGGCATGTTAGGTCCCTATATTACTAGTGTAGTCCCTTATTGTTGTTAGTGTAACCCCCTTATTGTTATTATTGTACCCTTGTAACCCCCATATTGTTATTATTGTGCCCTTAAATTATTATTGTTAGGTCGGCTAGGATTACATTGTGGCCCCCACTAGGATTACATTGTGGCCCCATGGACTCCTATATATAGAAAGGAGGTTTTGTAATTTGAATCATCCAAGAATTGTTCATTAATGTAATGTATTGGAGGTTGTCCCCCTCGAAAGTGGCTTATTTCTAAGGCATTGATATCTATTTTCTTCTATTTTTTGGAGCTGGTTTCACAACATTCTCCCATTGTATGTTTACACAAACTAATAAATTAATCTTATATATGTTGTGTTTGGAGGTATTTTAGGTTTTAATTACCCAACAACCCATGAAGTGTCTTGTGCCCCCATTCCATATGAAAGTGATATTGTTCTATTTGCAATTAATAATTCCACATTATCCATCTACCAATGGACACCTTACATCAACTCATCAAACATTAGTGAATATATTTTAAGACATTGGGTAAAGTTCAAGATATTAACTGGATTCCAATTGCATATATTGTTGTTGATTCTTAGAAAATCGAGCACTTTGAGCCCCCCTTTAAAATTATTGGTAGTGTAAACAATTTAAAGGGGTATTTGGACTATTATGTTGTAGAAAATGCTCCCATTAAGCATTAAGTGGGTGGTTTTATCACTATTGTAATGTTGCTCATGATTTGGGAAAGTGGTTGGGTGCTTCTATTTTTTTAGCCCACTTTTGTAACTTATTGCCAAGGATGAATAAATTTGTTCTATAGAAGGATACTTCTTGATTTCAAGTTGTTGGAGACCAATTAAAAACTAGCTTGAACAACCTTTCTAGTTCTACCATTTTTTCCTAAGATCTATATTTACAATATTTTTTAAGGAGAAAGAGTAGGTTATTTTGAAATTTTACTTAGAAGAGGGCTCTACTAAGGCCTAAGAAGGACACCAAGCTCAAGTTGAAGGAAATTACTGCTCCAAATTTCTTACCTTTCCTCCCATCATTGAATGTTTGCATCCTTTCCACCGAGGTAGGATGTCATAAAGGATCTCACCTTCTAGCAACATAATCTCTTAAGATCACCTTAATGTACTTGGAGATGATTGTTCATTGACCAATCCCCATAATTGTTGCATACAACATCTATTTTCTTCCTAATTTAGGATATGAGACACAAATTTTTTTTTGTTTCTCTAATACAACAACTAGATTTGGTAGAAAATTGTAACATGAATCCATATCAAGAAACAAAACTAAACTTTATTCATTCATAATTTTTATTACTCGCTCGAGAATGTAAACTATATTTCTTCATTATAAACCATTTCTATAAATATATCCATATAGTTTGGCATTAAAACTTATTAAATCACACTTATCATATTTTATGATATTTAATCAATTATACACTAAAATTCAAAATCTATTGACTTTGAAACAACATTTAAAACATGATTTTAGTGATTCTAGATTCAAAGAATAAACTACAAGAAATCCATAGAAAAAAAATACACTTGATCCACAACAACTAATCTAATTCATATATTAGTCATATTGAATTGTTATATTTTCATCAACCATTATAGGGATCCATATCAATGTTTAGAGGGAATTTTCAATAGACTTGATTGATCATAAAAAAAATATATAATTAGCAAATCCATATTTTAGATTTTTTCAATATAGGTACCTAAAATATGTGTTGTGCATATTCAAATTAATGTAAGAATTCTAAACACGAAAATTCACATTGACCTAGCTCTCCAATTTTAATTCATAGCTAATTTATCAGTAAATTAGCACGCATAGAATTTTTGCAGCAACATCTATAAGATCTACACCAATACGCTTTTGTAACTAACTTGAAATTCATAAAATCCAATCTAATTGTTTGATATTTATAGTAATTCAATTCATTTCAATACATGGATTGTGTCTATTTAAGATCACATGAACATACATAATATTTATCAAGAAAAAAGTAACTCTTTACAAGTGTTGGGGGCCCAAGAATCACATTGTGTTGTGCTACAATTGAGAGTTGGGGAAAATCTAAATCTGATCTTTAATTATTTTTGCTTTAATTGTTGGAAACATCTAAATATGATTTTTTATTTTTATTTTTTTAAGGTTTCATTTATGCTGGAAAATGATGCATGAAATTACCAAAGTTTCTAATAATTTTACGTGTTATGTTTGCACATTTCTAGTTCGACCATCCATACACATTGATTTTGACAAGAAGGCTATAAGGGTTTTATGAACAAGTTTTCAAGAATGTAGAAAAAATATCAATAAGATAAGATTGGAAATTGAGAATCCATTCCTATAAAAATGAGATCAAATAAAATAGTTGAATAGTCGAGCAATTAATAATTCAACTATAGAAAACACAATAATTTAAACTTACGCCATTTACTTTTGTTCATGTGAAAATTAATCAAAATAAACTAGTGTACTCCATGTGATATTGATAAAATTCATATAAATTAAAGAAAAAATTCAAATAGACTCTAGGTTTCCTTTAATTTATACAATTTCATTCACATTCCAGAAAAGCATCAAGTTTACAACATGATTTTCCATGAATATCTTCTTCAATTGTATTAATATCTTTGCAAAAATTAAAATGACAAGAGGGTTTGTAATTACATGGAAAAGAAGAGAAACTCACAACCCAAAATATACTTCAGAAATCCTTCCTTACAAAAACTTCAACATGTCCCAGAAATTTCTAACAAAATTTTGGTATAGTATTAATACATTATAATTTTCTCCCCAAATTACATCAAAAGGCGACCTATTTATAGGCTCGAAGGCTATAGGAATTTCCCTAAAATCATTAGTGGTATTCATTAATCACTAGGAACCTCTTACAAAAAAAATAAAAAATTTCCTCACTAACTTATTCAAGAAGTTACGAGTTGTAACGTGGGTCCCACCTATCTTGTCTGTGGCATGCCTCTCACTCTCTTCCTTATGGATATGCACTAGCTAAAAAGTTGTACACATCACTTTGGTTGGGTTGTTGATGATGGGGGTTTCCTTATTTGAGTTGGCACATGTGGTTGTAGTTTTGTCTCTGTTCTTCTTGAGGTGGCCTCAAATTTGAATCTACCTCTATTAATGATTCTTCAGTAAATTTCTCCTCCGACATGGGGCTATATGGGTGATCTTTGAGTGGCCAATCTATTTAGATCCATCAATCCTTTCCTCTTTTCCAAGCAGGACATCTCATGCTTGTGCACCCAAAATAGAACCTTTCAAATTAATTACCACATCATATTCCACTTGGCCTCGTTCCTTGAAAATTCTCTTTAGAATGAATTTTTTTGTTAAAAATGGTGTGCATATAGGCTCACAATTCCCTTTCCCTAGAAAGAAAAATCCTCTTCCCCAAAGCCTTTCTCATCATTTTTTTATTTCAAGTGGGATCTTCATGAAAGATGCTTAAGAATACAAGTCTTCATTTCCATCAAAAGAATGATGGTGATTTCCTCTTCTATAAAATATTGCACTTATGTTTGAATCCCTTTATCTCCTATGTTGGTGCCCCTACCTTATTATCCCCCATTCTCACTAGTTTTTGTTTCCTTTTCATCTTATTTGTTCTTCTTAGCGACCATATATATATATATATATATATATATCATATATTTAACTTTAGAACATCCTCTATAGGTATATGACCGAGAAAATCTATTATTACTTTAACCTTGGTGGGAGAGTCAACAATAGTTTTCTTGATTGTATTCATATATTTATTAACTCTTTTTAAAATGTGTGTCTTATCTTGAAGTAATTCCATGTGATCCCAGGTCTTTTTCCAATGTCTTTATTATTTTCTCCTAGATAATTCCCTTTGAAACCTTAATTGAGGAATTACATGGGTGTTTTCTTGTCAAGACCTCGAGCTCTACTTTGACTTGTTGATCATATTCTTATGCCCAATATAGTTCTATCCGTGTGATTTATAAATCTTCTTCCTTTTTCTTCAACTCATTGTCTCGATTAGAGAGTAGTACATGCAATTTATGAGCATCATCGAGCACCACCATTGACTTTCGTTATCACTCATTAGTCTTAACACTTTCATTGATAGGGTTTTACATCTTATTCACCTAGGTTCCGCGTTCTTTTTATAGTTAGATCCATGAAATAAAGTAAAATTAAAAATACATGTGGTAAGGTTTACCCTAAGTCTAAACCCACTTTGAGCCTTGTCATATCGGTTAAGTCCACCTCATATCATTTATTTTCTCGCTCCCACGTTTTCAAATTAAAAAAAATTAATCCACTTGTTAGTTTTCCACTATTTCGCAGTGAATTGTATGGCAAAACAACAAATTTTTCTACGAAAGTGCCGTCGAGCTTCCATAGCGAATCGTCAGCAGTTTAACTGTTTTCACTATGAAATTGGGTTTTTTTCCACAGATATTTACGAAGTGGTGTGAAATTTCAATTTTTTTGATGGCTAAAGACAAAGGTGAGGTCATGCAAGCTAGTTATCATGATTCTCAAGCATGCAAGGTCATATTATCCGTAATCATTGACTCTTGTGGTCACAAAGTGTCATCTTATTCCCTCGAGTCGTCAAATTACTTTTTAAACCTTGCCCCCTAAGTTGCTCTTTTTCACTCATCATCCAAATTATTGCATTTAAAGAAGCTTAGTGTTACTATTTCGAGAGTCGGTTCACTATTGGGCCAAGGAAAAGGTACATTTTACCCCTTATCTTTAGCATGATTTTACATTAAATTTCATATGTTTTCCTTCATCTTAGTAATAAATTAAAGGAGAATAATGTAAAAGTAGGTTAGAATGAATTATTGATAAAAGATATGTTTAATAGTGTGAAAAATTGACTTTTGTTTGCCTTTATTGATAAGGAATCAAAGCAACCAAACTCGCCGACTAGAATGACCAAATAATAGAAGACAAGAAAAGTAAACGGAATTGCGCCGGTTCCTACAAATCATCGGGAAGGTGTAGAAGCACACCTATTCTCTAAGTATTCGTTTAATAGTTATGAAGCCTCAAGATCTCCCGATCCCCGAGGATTCATTACTCGTTTTTATTTCGACTTTAAGTTATAAAAGCCTCGTAGGTGAAAGAGACAGGGAAGGGTTGTTCATGTATTATAATTTTCCCCGTAATAAAATTATTTGGATAGAATCGTCAAACTCATGATGATGTATTGCTCCATTTATTAATGAATAAATTGGTGTTTTCAATATAAACAAATTTTGAGTATTTCTTGGTAGAAGACTTCTAGAGGCTTCGTGCCCGGTCCCCGGGAGTTCTCCTATTGTTATCTCGTTATACATTTATTTACGAGTCTTGAATTTTTTAGTTATCCTTTATGTTTTATTGCATTATCATTCATTTCATTAATCACAGGTATGATGTGTTACAATTTCGTTTTCAATAGATTGAATTTATCATTAATGTTATTTTATCATGAAGAGATTCTTTTACATTCATTAGACTAGTTTCAGCATGTTAAAGTATTTGTTTCTTGATTTTGCATACAATTATTTCTTAATTCTTTCCATCATAAGTATGAATGTTTGATTTGTTTTTTTATTTTTGAATGATGCTATTGTTTGAGTTATAGAGAATTTCGATTGAAAATTTTTTAAATAATTGATTGATGTTCAATCCGGTGGATCGTTGTTCTATTCATTAAGGTAGTTTTTCAATTCATTAAAGCATGTTGTTCAATTGTAGAGTATTCCTTATTTCAGTATTGAGTAGTTATTTCTACATAAGCTTAGAACAAGAGTTTATTCCTTTTATTGATCTCGAAGTATTTCATAGTTTAATTTTGAGTTTATTTCATCGAACTTCAAGAATTAGTTAAAATTTCTTACAACGATTTAGGGAAGCTAACCGTTGAATTCACTCTCATATATTTTTTCTTGCACTCTTGAAATAAAAAGAGTTGCCCCGGGTTGATGATTAATGTGAAACATTAAGGTTACCTTTACTAGATCACATTCTTGACTCAACATTTTGGCGTTGTTGCCGAGGAGAGTGTTTCGGAGTGATGTCTTTTTCATTTTTTTCCTTTTGTCGTGAAATAATTGGGTATTGAAAGTGAGAGGTAAGAATCTTCGTACTAGCAAGAAAAAATGCTTGCTCTCCGCACCCGCTTCTCGACAATTGTGCAAAAGGTTAATAGGATAGGTGTTTTGTTTTTGTATGACTAGGAAGAAAATGGTAGAATTAGATCAAAACCCCCAACCTAAATCCACAAAAACCCAAGGGGTCGGTGGCCCTTGGAAGAACCACATATATAGACGAAATCATTAAGAAAGTCAAATCCCAAGCATCCATAGGACCCAAAACCATTCTTAGAAAGATTCCAACCATAATAACTCGGGTAGTCGTTTCACCATCTCCAACCCACACCAAGATTCATAGCAAAAATAGAAGGGTTTGAATGGAGCTTTCATACTATAGAACACTTAAGTCCCGACCCTTCACTAGTGGGAAATTCTTGCAATTTGCAAGAAGGAGAGGGAGAAACCAGATAGTGTAGTATAGGTAAAAACTCCAAACCCCGGATCTCCCGAGATAGTGGTTGAGGTAGAGACACCCAAATATTCTAGATCGAGGAAGTCGTTTGCAAGGCCTCCTCCAAATCCGCCCCCCTAATTCCACTCGAATTTATGTTCGCACATCAAAAAATCCATGAAGGTTTGTAATATTCCTAAACTAGCATGCGACTAATTGGAATATTAATTTTTTCTCTTAACCTATAGTTAGATGAATAAATGGGTAGGGAGGCACATAAAAATTTCTAGCAGCAATAAAATCCCTCTTAATGTGAAAAGGGCTCATATTCATAGATGGATAAAACACCCTCATGTGTGAACAAGGGTCGATGCATGAAGACAAGGTCAAGTTTGACCAAGTCAACAGGGGATAGAATGGAGGGAGTGAATCATCAATAGAGACAACCCGTATGAATGTGGATTAGTTTATATAACTACATAAAAGCCGAATTGAAGACCCTTAGGTGTGAGAACGACTGGAGCAATTTGAAGAGATCAACCTTGACTAAATCAAACAACGTTGTTATGGAGGAGTGACATTGATGAAGGTAAATCCCGAGCTTTTGGAGGGAGATTGATTGTGTGATGGTGGAAACCCTAATGAGTGGGACCCAAGGTGAGAAGGCTCAAATTGTTTATAAGGAAGAGGATGGCATCCATATGGGGTTATGTTATGAATTATATTTTGGATATGTCCGTTTAGAATTTTGCTCTCTTTAGTTGTTTACCTAATATTGCTAGTGTTGTTTAGCACAAGGTATTCCTATTCGAGAATTCCATCTCTCTCCTTGAGAGGCCTCTTGGGAGAGTCCCGATCTATCATTCCACACATCCGGAATTCGGCCAAGCTTTAGTCTTCATATACAACATAGTTTCTGAGAATATTGTGTTGTGTTGTCAAAGCTATTGTAGTGGAGGGTTGAGAAACCCACTTTCCGAGCTAGTTTTTCATTAGAGGAAGGATTCCTTCTCCGGGCGATCGCTTTGGAGGGTTCTTGAGCACATTTCAGATCTTTGGAATTAGGCCAATCTATTTCCATCACCTAAAGCATAATTTCGGTATGTAATTTGCATTATTTTGGAGGGTATCTTCGGTGAGGGATCTTGTGGCTCCTTGAGAATGTTTTCATGTGATTGAAGGGTTCAGCCTTTCATTGGAGGATACCTTTGAGTGGATCTTCATCATATCTATATTATTTCAGCCTCCCATCTTCATGTGCTTTAGTTGTAGTGACTCTTCAACACTTTGGGTTGTAGATCACCATTTGTATTGGGTGTATTTCCGCAAACCTTTCCCGAGTTCTCTTGGATTTGTATAAAGGAGACTAGATCTCAATTTTTTTAGAAATATTGATTAATATATGAGCAGATCTATTTTTCTCTATAATTTCTATGTATAAACCCTCATTAGACTATCGTTTGTCACTTGTAGCAGTATTTACGTATTTGCGGTAGTTTTGGGGTTTCGGTGTTTTTCATCACTTTTCATATCTATGAAGAACCTCTCCAAGGAGATTATGAAGATGAAAGAGAAGAGACGCATTGAAACTGTTGGTGTCCCTGTGATTTGGCAGATTGGCATAACAAATGACAAGGCAACATCAGAACCACATTGAAATCCTAGGATCTATCCCTCCCGGATTCAGAGAGGGATCTCTCTATATAAGTGTTTTCAAAATATATTTCTTTATACTTAGTTTATGATATTAAGCTAGTTATCAAGCACAAGGTATTTGTTTGCTTGTTTTTGGTCAAGGGATTAGTTTATGATATTAAGATATTTATGAAGTGGAGGAGGGAAAAGTAGAAGGATGTTTTAGCATGGGAAGATAGGTCAAGAAAGAGTGTCAATCCATTGGGCTATGCGAGTCATAAAAGGGTTTACTTGCATAAACAAAATATTCAAGGGTTTCCATAAGGAAAGTCATCTATATCAAAAGATATCTTTAAGTTGGTTTTGTGGTATGGAACATTAAGAAGTGTGGTGAAAGGAGAAAACATATAAGAAAACAAAGGGCAGCCTAGGATCATGTTAGGACTTTGAACCTATCCTTGCTTTTGGCATACTCTCAAGGGAAACTTTCAAAATAGCTTTTGAAGACTAAACAAGGGACATGGTTAACCATAAAATTCCTTTATTAGGACTCTACTTAGCATGCAATGAAAATATCATTCAATAACAACATCTCAAGTTTTACTCAAAAAGACATGGGCTCACCAACATTTCTTGATCGGTTATACTCTATTGAAATCATGCCCAAACACACATTTAGAAGAAAACATAAAGATAAAGCTTATCAGTGAGAAATAGGGTAATTTGCAAGTAAATCCTAATCTATATTTGTTGTTCTTTATCTGAGAAAATGGGCAATATGAAAACATAAGGAGAATAACAATTACACTAAGAAAAACATCACCAATAATATAGACCAAGATCCCGTGAATCGCTTGTTTATTTGACGTGAAAAACTAGTCACATACTTTGAGTCCAATGGCTTTCTACGAGTCCAATACCTCTCTTCCCGAGCCTACTATATTACAACTACTCAACAACTCTTACTCAATAATAGTTCAAACAATTAATAAATTTCAAACCCTTTGCAATGAATCTTCAATGAGTACTTATAGGTGAATGAGCAGGGGAGAAGTGAAAGAAGTGGTCTTAATGATCATTTAAGAGAGAATAGATGTGCTTCGAATGCTTCACTCTGCTCATTAACTCGTTTAGACCATTCGAGTAGTTTTTGTTGACTTTGAGGCACATCCGGTAAGTTGGTAATAACTCCAAAGTGTGTGATTTTGGAGATATCTTCCGATCATGATGAACTATGACTTCGCTTCTATGATAAGTTAGGTGAAAGAGATGGGTTTTGGGGCTTTCCCATGACTTTATAATAATTGTTATGATAGTTTTGGAATATTTTCTTTGTATAATAAATGTTGATTAGTCTATGTAGGTGGCGAGCAGGGCTACGAGTGGCTTCGGATATTCTCGAGGAATAACCGTGTCTGTGATGTTGTATTCGAGGCTGATTTTAGCCTCATATTTCTTTAATCTCATCAATAAACTATGTTTTTAGGCCTAATTGTGCTTTTTTGCCTTTAAAGTCCTTCATGTTGTCTTTAATATCTATCTAATTTCTTTAAAACTTCTTTGTCTGCCATAAACTATGTTTTGATCTTTCAAATTGCATATTAAGCCTTTTAATCTTTGAACCTTTATGCTTAACCTCTTTATCTTTATTCTTCGATCTCTCGTCTTCGTTTATTATGCGAGTGTCTTCCCGTTGTTGTGCTTTCGGAGGGTTTCGTTGATCCAACTTTGAGATTACACCCTAAAATCTCCCTTTCTCGCTTCATGTATTTCGTCCTTGGATCCTCATACAAAGACAAAGCCCCCTTAGATTTGCTTTCGTGGGAGGGCTAGCTTATCTGTCCGCCATTAAACTCTGCAAATAAGAAACAAAACATATTATAAAACATGTGTTTCGTGGTTTACTCGCATTCAAAGGTTGTGGCTAGGGTGGAAGTTATGAAGCGATGTAGAGAGAGGGAAATATGTAGGCGGAGGAGGTTTCCATGGTGGAGACGGGAAAAAAAACAAAATAAATTTAATTTGAGCGCAAACGGGGGTAAGCGGGTTTGCGAAAATCGCAGGTGGTTTTCACGCAGAGATTAGGCAGTGAGTGGTTTTCCGCAAATCGAACAGGATATGCATCAATTCTCAACATGTACTCCCCTCAAAACCGCCTATTTTGTGTGAAAGATGTGCATTGGATTTTTTTGGGAAGATCGAGCATGAAAGGTGTTTGGTCAATTTAGTGTCCTAAATTGCTGCATTTAATTTGTCAATCCGGGAATCGTAAGCTGATGAAGTGCGGCGCACTATATGTGCAAGATAACCTCTTTCTTAACTTTTTGTCGTTTTTGGTCTTTCTAAGGTGAAATGGAAATTCTAAAATGAAAAAAACAAGTTTGGTTATATTTGTTCAAGGAAGTGATATCCCCTATAATGATTTACCAATCTTGAAACTTTAAAAGCAAATTGAAATTACAATGACAAGACTTGAAAGAAAGTAAAAGTGTACTGCTGAAATGAAAAGGTCTCGCTAATCTAATGAATCAAAACAGGGAAACTAGTGAACATGAAAACCAAACTATTCTTTCGCATAGCCCCGAACACAAAAAGAAACTACGCTTATGGAAATTCAAAATTGCAACAAAATAAATCTAAATCAGATTACATCAATTCATTTTCTGACCCTTCATCATTAGACCGGCTATGACTTGCGGAAGTAATCATAAACAACTTGTGTAATCGATTATTTAATTTGCGAGAAAGTAAACTAATACTAAACCATACACACATGATTCAATCCCTCGCCATCGGTCCAGTATGGCTTTCGGAGGCACATTGAAGATGTCATACATGATTTAATATATCTAAGTTTGTAGAAAAGAAACTAATACTAAACTACACATTTCATAATGCGGTCCCTCACCATCGATCCAGTTGTGGCTTTCGGAGGCAATCGAAGACGCTATGAGCGACTTAATATATATCTAAATTTAACTACTGAATCGGATAAGCAAAAGCTGAAGTGTACAAAGCAAGGCTCGAATGTTAAACAAAAGCTATGAAAAAGAAAACTAGCAGCGAGAATAATGTTAGTTTCATATCATTAGCCAAAATACTATGAAAATGCCCTGTTGTCTACCTAGAACACGCACAAGAAAAACTGATCGATGATTAACAATTATAAAAACATGAAAAGACAGGGGAATGAAATAGAAATTATGGAAATGTATAAACGAAATGAAACAACTACAAAATATGAACATGTAATGGATTATGATACAATGACTTTTTAAAGAAATGAAATGAGAAATATATACATTAATACACGAACCTTGGGTGAGCGGGGGCCCCTGTACACATCTTTGGTAACGATCCTCAAACACGAATTAAGTTGAAAACAGAGTCTTTTCACATTAAAAAAGCGATTCATTACAGATCGGTACTATTACGGCTCAAGGCAGCGTAATCACTACAAAGCAAACATAACGAGTACGCACATCAACTATCAACTAACAACTAACTCTACGTGCGTATGCAAACGCTCTATATAAAACAATAAACCGTAAGCGTCTCCCGAAGTTTATGATAGCGACAAAGCACGTAGACCACTACGGCCACGGATATAGGAGTATGGCCATGTTGGAAAACGGATCTATGGAAGGTGGATGCTTGAATTCAACTCCCGAACTTTGCACGGATGTCAATTAACCTCCGCAAGCTTAGAAACGGCCGTATGGATGTTTATATGCCACGAAGCGAGTCCAACCGACATGAAACTCCATAGTTGACTTCCACGTGGATGGCTTTGACCGCGGCTTCTTTTGACGAATTTACTTGAACCAATAGGACACGAACCATGTCCTCGTCATTCCTAGCTCGCCCATGTGGCTCGTTTCCTTTGTAGACACTGTAGCATAGATTTCCACAAAATAGGCTGCGGAAAGTTGCAGCGGTACTGGAGAAAGTGGCAAGTTTCATGTCTGTATGAACAAAATCTAGATCAAATAGAAAACACAAAAAACATAATTAAAAACCATGTTAGATACCCTTTTGCACATGATATTGACAATTTTGGAGGTTTTTAGGTGAGTGAAAAAGGTATGGAAAAGTGTATGGAAAAGAGGCAAATTCGGGACTCAACATACCCCCACCGTAGAAGGTGTTGCATGTCCTCATGCAACCAAAATTTTGATACTCTTTGTTCAATTCATGTGCCTTGATACTTCAGCCCTGACACATCTAACCCCCTTCTCTTCTTCTTTGGTCATTTGCCATCATTCGGGTTTCTTCATTAAGCACTTTGAATTTGATATTCACAAGTGCTCTGCTCAATTTTTTGGCATTTCCTTTTTAACTTCTTATTCTTCTTTTTCCAAATACCCAAATGTAACATAGTATTGTCATGGATGATCTTGTCCGAGTTTGCCTTGCTCTTTGAGTGTTTCATTTTCATTTTTTGATATGCCGATTCAAAAGCTCCGGCTCAAAAATTTCTGTTTTAATGATCGAACTAAATCATCCACTGATGTATGAGGTTGAATAGAAGAGGTACTTGGGCCTGTGGGTCTGCCTTCTCCAAGGATTCTATATAGTCATATACCTCCCGCTGTTTGGGGTCTACTTCAGGTGTCTTTTTCATTGGGCTTTGTCCCCAAAGTGTTGCAAGGGAGAATTATGTTCAAAATACTGGCCGAGGAGAACTTACATCAATATTTTTGTCGAGAATAAGATGGAGTATGCTCATTGTCGATTGGGAGTGAAAGGAGTCGGGTTCACTAACCGACTGAAATGGACTATGGTCGGTTGGAGGCTGATTGGGATGTCTCCTCACCCAAATCAATGAAATGAGGACCTTTAATTTGTGTTTTTCTCAATTTTCCCTTAAAGCCTGCTGCTTCTCCTCACATGTCGTGGTACACTACCCTTTTGTTCTTGTTTTCCTGTCTCTCGCCTTCTTGGATAGAGATGATGCATTTTTTTGAAGAAAAAACTAATCTTTCGAATAGAATTTGGTGATCTTCTTCTTCGGAAGAAGGAGTTTTATGGACGACCTCAATAATTTCTTTTCCCTTTTGGTATTATTGGCTTCTTAGTTTTGATTTCCTTCTTCTTCCTTTTTACCAATCTCTCTTCCCTATCAGTTTTTCTTCATAGTAGTAGTAGAAGTATTTTGGATTTCATCTACTTGTTCTTTTCCTTCTACTTCTTTTTGTTGTCATGTAGTCGTGGGAATTTCTGTGTAGGAGCAACTTGGGTTTCAACATTCATTTTCTTTCTTCTACTCCTTCTAATTGGACTACCTTCGGAGAATTTCCGAGGTTCTTCAAAGAAGTTTCTAACTAGGAATTGTTCCCATGTATCTTGTCTTTCTTTTAGCTCCTTTTCAATCAGAATTTTTTATAAGCCCATGGTGATATAAATGAGGCTCTACATCTCCTAGGTGTTTTTTGCAGAGTCACTGACCATTTTCTTCAAGCTATTGAATAGGAAATAAGGAAGATTGAGAGTTTGGTTTTCAAGAAAATTCATCAATAGCCTAGTATGATACATGTACATAGAGCCAAAACGGCCTTCACATGTAATAAATTTCTGAACAATGAGTAGTAAAGTGGCCCATTCATCTTTTTATTGCATGCACGAGGGATTCCTCTTTTAAAAACAGGGTGATATCCATACCTTGATTCCATAGGATTGTTCTCCATGCCTCATCAACGATACTTTTATTTTTGAACCAACGTTCTCCTTCCTGAAGAAGCTACGTGGCCATTGCTATTGATGCTTCATTGACCAAAAACTTGAGGTCTCCCACTTCAGGGTTCCGAGCCATCAAATGATCTTGCAAACGCTTTTGTAACTTCTCTCGTGGTAACCCTACAATTTCTGAATAAAAGCATGACCATTTAGCTTTCCTCAACATCTCTTTTGCTTGTGGATATCCCTCTATAAACTTCGGTCCTTCGGCTCGCCCTTAATAATTTTTCCCATTTTACTTCTCCGTGCTTCACAGAGCTTGCCTCCGTGATGGTTTAAGTGGAAATGGAACGATGGAATACACAGGATCGAGCACAATACTGTGGGGATGTTATCATAAAATGGAAATGAGCATCATAAACGGAATGGAGTAAGGCTGCTGGGTAGATATACGGGAGTGAGAGTGAGCAAAGGAACGGAATGGAGTGAAATAGGGAGTGAGAATGAGTAGAGTGGGGTTTTGTAAACACGACAGAGACACGACAAAGAGGTTAACAAAGTATAATGCATTCGGCCGCGTTTTGAATTTTGGTGGCTGTGTAATAAATATAAACACGTTTCAATCAATGATTATGAAGTTATGCGGCTTGTAAGAGTCCTTTGTCAACTCAAATATGTATCATTATCTACGGTGGGATATTTGAACATGAGTGAGAGTCGGAATTTCAATGATGAAACCGTTTGTGAATAAATGCAAGAGGATAACATAGAGATCGTGGAAGGTTACGGAATCATCAATATAATCATTGCGCGTTATGGGTAGAGCTCATAGTTTAAAATTACATAAAAATGTGTTTTTCGATACTATTTGAAATAAAATTTATTCATACCTTTGGAATCCTTGCTTTTGCCTTTGGTCTTCAAGCTGATTGATCTTCATTAGTGTCTTGAATGTTCCATTGATCCTCTCTCCCGCATTTTATTTCATAATTTATGAAAATAACAACTAACTGTACATTCTTTTTGAAAACAGAGTAGTAGTAGTCTGCGGAATACGTACAGCGGAAACGGATGTCACTGTGGAAACCGACACGACTATTACTTGGCTGAAATAGAAATGAACAAATGACAAATGACCAAGTGGAAATGGTCATAAAAAGATTTTTATTGATGGAATGGATGAAATGAAGTGGAATGAAGTGAAATGAAATGAAATGAAGTGGAATGAAATGGAGTGGGTGGTGAGATGAAATGAAATGAAAGACAGATTTTTTTGGAAAATATAGAGTGTCGGTGTCACTGATTTTCACCCCATATTTTATCGTATAAGACTGCCAATCAATGATTGGTTTTCGAGGCTTATACCATTTTTTTTTATTTTTTTATTTTTTTATTTTTTTAACTTGAAAAACAAAAGCTAGGTCGAGTGGAGAAGAAGAATTCTTCCGTACCGACCCTGATTGCGTAAACTTTCCTGAAACAACTTGACAAAATCCTCTTTAGAGAGTGGCTTATGATAAACTTTCAATCTATGGCCATTCACTATAAGAGGAGTTTGAAACTCATCAATGGTCTTGATTCTTACGGCTCCATTGTTAAAGATCTTGTCAATCTCATATGGCCCAAGCCAATGAGTCCGAAATTTCCCTTGAAAATATTTAAACTTGGAGTCAAATAACAATGCCCAATCTCCTTCTTGAAACTTCTTCTCTTTGATATATTTGTCATGCCATTTAGTTCTTTGATATTGAACTAGATCGGTTCTTAGAATTGCTTCTTGTCCGATCTCATCTAGCTCATTCAAACTTGCTCCATTCTATGCTTTTGGGCTTACGATAAGTCCATTCCCAACTCGAACTTCTATCTTGAAGGTCTTGACTTGGAACTCAATGGGGAACAAGACTTCTTTCCCATAAACAAGTTCATAGGGAGAATGTCTGTTGTATTCCTCCATGTAGTTCTGTAGGCCCACAAGGCTTCGGAAGCCTTTCTCGCCCAATCTCTTCTATGTAGATGAACAGTTTTGGTGATGATACTTTCAAGAACTTTGTTTGTGGACTCCACTTGACCATTTGCTTGTGGATGGTAAGGAGTATATTTTCTCGTGCTTGATTTTGTATTCTTCCATCAACTTCTCCACCAAATTTGATGTGAATTGGCTCCCCACGATCTGTTACAATTTCTCTTGGAACACCAAAGCGAGTAAAAAATATCCTCATAAAGAAAATGAACAAGCTGAATTTTCGATAGCGTAGTATACTAATGCTTTAGCTTCTACCCATTTAGTAACATAATCGAGTGCAAACCAATATATACTTCTTTTGCTTAGATGGTGGATTAATCGGTCCAATGAAATCTAAAGCCCATTTTTCAAAGGGTTCAATGAGTACTGTGTTTGCAATGGCATTTCATTTGAAAGGGTAGGTTTCCCTACTCTTTGGCATCTATCACACCTTTTGACATATTGTTTTGCATCTTTGAAGAGAGAAGGCCAATAATATCCCAAGGAAAGGATTTTATAGGTCGTCCTTTTGTCCGCAAAGTGTCCGCCGCATGGTTCATCATGACATGCCTTAAGAATATCGGGCATTTCATCTTCCCCGACACATCTTCCGATCACAAGATCCGGCCCCTGTTTTAAACAATTCGTTAGAAATCCATGAATATCTTGAACTCTCCCGAATAATTTTTTCGTTTTTTCTCTTGGAAATAAATGTGAAGGTAGTTTCCCTGTAACCAAATAGTTAGCAATATCTGCATACCAAGGGGGTCTTAATAGTTACTTTGCAAACAAATATTCATCAGAAACTTATCTTCTACGGGAGAATCTTCTTTAGCATTCTGAATCCTAGACAAGAAATCGAGCTATCGTATTCTGTTTTCTTGGTCTATCCAACACATAATATTGAATTCTTGCAAAAGTAAAAGCCATCTTGTCACTCTGCCATTAGTAACGGGTTTGTTCATTAAATATCTAATTGCGGAATGGTCGGTATGAATAAAAGTTTCATAGCTTTGTTATGTAATGTCTAAACTTATTAATTGCATGAACAACGAGCTAAGAACTCTTTTTCGATCACAAGTATAATTCAACTACTGTAGGAGTCAAATTTTCTTGGTGTAATAAATGGCAAGGAATTAAATCTTTTTGACCCAACACGACTCCAAGAAGACATGTATCTGAAGCATCTCGTAGAAATATGGAAAGGAAGTTTCCAATTTGGTCCTCTTAAGATAGGTGCTTCGGATATTCTTGTTTTCAAAGTTTCAAAAGTTGATTGACAATCGGGATCCCATTTAAATTCACGAGTCTTTTGTAAGCAATTTGAAGAGTGGAGATGCTATTTTAGTGAAGTTTTCTATAAATCTTCTATAGTAACCGATAGAAATCCTAGAAAAACTTCTAACATCTCTTTGACAATTTGGAATAGGCAACTTGGAGATGACTTCAACTTTTGATCTATCAACCTTAATCCCATCTCCCGAAATATGATGTCCTAAAACAATCCCTTCGATAAACATCATAAAGCATTTTTTCATGAGCTTAATGAAAGGTTTGTTTCTTTACATCTTATGAGAACTTTTTCCAAATTTTCTAATGCCTCTTCAAATGAATTACCATAAACTCTGTAAAATCATCCATATAAACTTCTACACAATCATGGATTAGATCGGAAAAAATTCCTAATCTTGCTCTTTGGAATGTTGTTTTGGTGCATTACATAACCCAAAAGGAAGCACTCGGTAGGCAAAAGTTCCCCATGGACAAGTAAATGTGGTCTTATCTTGATCTTCGAGTGCTACTCGAATTTGATTATAGCCACTAAAACCATCCAAAAATGAAAAGTACTTTTTACCGCTAATGTATCTAATACCCGATCAATAAAAGGCAAAGGAAAGTGATCCTTCAAAGTTGCTTTATTCAATTCCACGTAATCAATGCATACTCTCCATTTACCATTCTTTTTAGGTACTATAACCAAAGGAGAAACCCATCGGCTATCCGAAATTGGATAAATGAAGTTTACATTGAGAAGTTTTTGGAGCTCTTCTTTCACTATCTCCCTAAGATTTGGATTCATCCTTCTTTGAGGTTGTCCGATTGGTCTACTATTTTCCTCAATATAGATATGATGGATGCAAGTCTTAGGATCAATACCCTTCATGTCGATATACTCCCATGCAAATGCGATAGAATGTTTTTGCAAGATTACTGGTTAGTTCTTCTTGTTGTGACTTCTCCGGATGTTTGTTGATATTCAATGTCTTTTTCGGAAAAATCTCAAAAGCGGAGTACTAAACTCTTCCATAGAGTAGAGAGACATTTGTCTTGATGATAAATATTCTATGTCGATTCCATTGAAATTGTGTGGGGTCATATTACGAAGTTATCTCAAAAATTTTCTAATGTGTTCGGAATTTGACTATCCTCACTAATTTCGAAATGGTAAAGACAAAGGGTTGTATAGTGTTCTCATCATCGACCCATTCATTGTCTCCTATTTCTGTAATTGCTCTTGCGGGGAGGATACACATTGAATTTCTTTGTCGAATTACCATTAGAAATGTACATGTCTCCGGATCTACAACTAATAAAAGCATCGGCGGTGGCCAGCCAAGGTCTTCCTAAGATAATTGGATGTCCTCCCTAGATTACTTTTGGGAGTCAAAATCATAAAGTCTACCGGATATTCCCAAGAATCTAAGGAGACTGAAATATCTTCTAATACACCATCCGGTTTAATAACCGATCGATCCGCAAGTTGCAATAAAGTAGGTGTAAAAAAGAAGGTTAGGAAGTTTTAAGCTGTTCCATAGTCCGTCTACTCATAATGTTGATAGCGACCCCTAAGTCAATCAATGTGTTTGGAATTTCTATCCCATTTATATGTGTCTTGACAATTGGACTTCCCGGATCTACATACTTCGCATGGTAATTTTTCCCATCATAATGTCTCTGCAATCTTTCCTACTGTGGATTCTTCTTGTGTCCTTTAGCTTCCTTCCTGGTCTTTTGAAACTCAACTCCTTTATGGTTTTTGCTAGAATAGGAATTTCTCGAATGGCTTGTAGCAATGGAATCTTGATACAAACATTCTCCAATTCATCTAGAAAGTCATAGTTAGGCAACAAGATTTGTTTTTCCACCCCCTTATCAATTTGTAGTCTTTCGGAAAAGGAGGTATAGATGAAGATACGGAGTTGCTCAACTATAGGAGTTGTGGATGTTAGATTTTTCTTTTTTCTTTTTTGAATTTTTTGAATTTTGAAGAGATTCTTCCTCGGAACCCTTATTGACTTGAAGAGAGTCCTCCTTAGAGGTATCTTGCTCTTGAATGTCTATAGAAGGTTTTTCTAAAACTCTACCGGATCCGAGTTGTACATCGTTGAGAGGAACAATCATATAGGTAGGAAATTGTTGTCCTTCTACCATATAAGTAGTTTGAGGATTCTTATTGTTAGGATTTGGCAATGGGCTGAGTTTGGAAGTTGATTTGTCTTCGTTGGTATGGGAGCATGAGTTGAGGATTTGTATTTTTTTGAGAAGGTTGTTGTTGTGGAAATGGCAATGAAAGTTGTGGATTTTGGCTTGGAAATTGTGGAGCTTGTTGATTTTGAAAAGATGGAGGATATTGATAAAATTGAGCAAATCTCCCATAAGGATTGTGAATCCCTTGTACCCATGGCTGATATGAATTTTGATGTTGGGGCCAAGGTTGTTGCCAAGGAGTCCAATTTGGTGGGGTTTGAAGATTCATAGGGTTATTAAACCCTTGAGATTGTTGTCCCTGCCAAGGTCTCCTTGCGACAAAACAGAAGATTCTATTGAATTTGGATCTTCTTGAAAAAACAGCTTTGAGTCCAGGGGATTGAAGGACAATCCTTGATCTCATGATTTTCTGAGCAAATCATACATGTTTCTACAACTTTTGCATCCAAGGGACATTCCCTTAAAGCATGTTTCTTTCTACATTTCGGACAAAAGATGGCTAAAGCATACGTTTTCGCTTTCTACGCTTGTTTTGGATTTTTAAGGGTGTCTATTTGTTCACTAAGACTCCCTAAGATATCAGTTTTAAACTCATCAAGAATATTACCAATCTCGCCTCTACTTATCGATCCAGTTGCAGATTTGTTAGCCCTAATAAGAGAAGAATCCCTAGGCCCTTTTCCAGATTTTAGATTTTCCCCTTGAGAGATGGATACATGGTTGCATTTATATCATGAAATGGAAGTTGAGAAATGTCTCCTTTCCCCATCATGTTTAAAATGTCTATCCATTCATCTCTAATGGCTTTTAATAGGAGGGCTTTCAAGGTTTCATTATCTAAGATGCTCATCTTTGCTCTTTTCAAGTTGTATTGAAATCGTTCAATTAAGTCTTCCAAATTTTCATCTTCTTTTTGCATCATTTTGAATACCTCATCCTTGTGATTGGTGGGCATACAATAGTCCAAGTATCTATCCAAAAAATGTTTGTTTCACATCATTCCAAGTCCCTGATAGATTGAGTGGCTAATCCCATGAACCATTTCAAAGCGAGATCCCTTCAAAGTTGAAGGAAATAGTTTGAGTTTTTGAGAATCTTCCATATAGTCATAAGTTCGGCACACTACTTCAAACTCAAATAGAAATGTTTCAGGATCCTCACTTCGCAATCCATAAAAGTTAGGGAGAACCGATGGTGAGATATTTTTCATTGTTGCATGAGTTTCCTCATCAACTATAGGGAATCCAAGCAAATTGTCCCTATTTCTACCGTTATTTCCTTCACCATTGTTATCTTCATTATCTCCTCCTCTTCTATCTCCACCTCTATTTATTACTTCCTCTGCCATGATAGTTTCTTTAGAGTCCTTATAGTCCTCTAGTTCTTCTACCAAGGAAGGATGAGAGAAAGTCTCTTTGTTCTCTAAGTGGGTTTTAGTAGGTGGTATAGGAGAATCCTCTAATTCAAAGTTTGTTCTTTGACTTCCAAAAATCTTAAGGCTAGGGGTAGATGGTGGTGAATATGGTCTATGCCTTGAAGAAGATGGAGTTGTGAAAAATCGAACTCTTGGCTTTAGCTATAAACCTTCCCCTAGAATCTCTTGCTCGATGCATGTCATTTTTTTTTATAAAAGTTGGGCTAATAATTCTTTTTCTCGATCTTCCGGATCACACTAGGTGCAAGAAGAGAGCATACTTAAGAAATTACTAAACCAATAAATCTCTTTTCCGATCCTCCGGATCACACTAGGTGCAAGAGGAGAGCATACTTCAAGAATTTATCAAGTTTTCCCTTCTTTTATGATTTTATGTTTTTTTTAAGAAATTGGCTACCTAGTTACACTTCCCCTGACAACGGCGCCAAAATGTTTGGTCAATTTAGTGTCCTAAATTGCTGCATTTAATTTGTCAATCCGGGAATCGTAATCGATGAAGTGCGGCGCACTATATGTGCAAGATAACCTCTTTCTTAACTTTTTTGTCGTTTTTGGTCTTTCTAAGGTGAAATGGAAATTCTAAAATGAAAAAAAACAAGTTTGGTTATATTTGTTCAAGGAAGTGATATCCCCTATAATGATTTACCAATCTTGAAACTTTAAAAGCAAATTGAAATTACAATGACAAGACTTGAAAGAAAGTAAAAAGTGTACTTACTGAAATGAAAAGGTGCTGCTAATCTAATGAATCAAAACAGAAACTAGTGAACATGAAAACCAAACTATTCTTGTCGCTAACCTGAACACAAAAGAAACTACGCTTATGGAAATTCAAAATTGCAACAAAATAAATCTAAATCAGATTACATCAATTCATTTTCCGACCCTTCATCATTAGACCGGCTATGACTTGCGGAAGTAATCATAAACAACTTATGTAACCGATTATTTAATTTGCGTAAAGTAAACTAATACTAAACCATACACACATGATTCAATCCCTCGCCATCGATCCAGTGCGGCTTTCGGAGGCAAGCGAAGATGTCATACATGATTTAATATATCTAAGTTTACGAGAAAAGAAACTAATACTAAACTACACATTTCATAATGCGGTCCCTCACCATCGATCCAGTGTGGCTTTCGGAGAACAGCGAAGACGCTATGAGCGACTTTAATATATATCTAAATTTAACTACCGAATCGGATAAGCAAAAGCTCGAAGTGTACAAAGCAAGACCGAATGTTAAACAAAAAGCTATGAAAAGCAAACTAGCAGAGAGAATAATGTTAGTTTCATATCATTAGCCAAAAATACTATGAAAATGCACATTTCTGTCTACCTAGAACCTGCACAAGAAAACTAATCAGTGATTAACAATCATAAAAACATGATAGACAAGAATGAAATAGAAATTATGGAAATGTATAAACAGAAATGAAACAACTACAAAATATGAACATGTAATGGATTATGATACAATGACTTTTTAAAGAAATGAAATGAGAAATATATACATTAATACACAGAACCTTGGGCTGAGCAGGGGGCCCTCTACACGGCTTTGGTAACGATCCTCAAACATGAATTAAGTTGAAAACAGAGTCTTTTCACATTAAAAAAGCGATTCATTACGGATCGTAGTATTACGGCTCAAGGCGAGCGTAATCACTACAAAGCAAACATAACAGAGTACGCACATCAACTATCAACTAACAACTAACTCTACGTGCGTATGCAAACTCTCTATATAAAACAATAAACTATGACTTGTCTCCTGAAGTTTATGATAGCGACCGACACGTAGACCACTACGGCCACGGATATAGGAGTATGGCCATGTTGGAAAACGGATCTATGGAAGGTGGATGCTTGAATTCAACTCCCAGAACTTTGCACGGATGTCACTTAACCTCCGTAAGCTTAGAAACGGCCGTATGGATGTTTATATGCCACGAAACGAGTCCGACCCGACATGAAACTCCATAGTTGACTTCCACGTGGATGGCTTTGACCGCGGCTTCTTTTGACGAATTTACTTGAACCAATAGGACACGAACCATGTCCTCGTCATTCCTAGCCTCGCCCATGTGGCTCGTTTCCTTTGTAGACACTGTAGCATAGATTTCCACAAAATAGGCACGGAAAGTGGCAAGTTTCATGTTCGTATGAACAAAATCTAGATCAAATAGAAAACACAAAAACATAATTAAAAACCATGTTAGATACCCTTTTGCACATGATATTGACAATTTTGGAGGTTTTTAGGTGAGTGAAAAAGGTATGGAAAAGTGTATGGAAAAGAGGCAAATTCGGGACTCAACAAAAGGGATTTGAGGCCATCCAGTCTGGGAAATCCAGATTGACGGTCATGGTTGCGCGCAATGGTTGAAAAGTTGTGCGGGAGAAGAACGGTGGGGCCTGAAAATTGTGTCAGCTATTTTGTCGCGAAGAAAAATGTTGCATTAGGGGAATTTTGAGGTCTAAAATGGGCCTCCTAAGGAAATTATAAAATAATAGTGGAAAAAATCAAATAAGATTTGATGACATCATCAAATTTTAGAGGGAAAAATGAAAAAACTACTTTTCAACTCATATTTTCAACTTATCTCCCCAAAGTATCAGCTCCCGAAAGGACACTGCTGGATATTAATTATCCACATATTTAAGACGCTGCATTACTTTTTATAATAATTCTACATGGTGTCGAGAAAAACACAAAAATGTATTGTAACCGCTGTTACACTAAATTTCCCATTTTTCATGTAGCAAGGTTCATTGAAAGTATGCAACATGGGTACTCCTTGGATGAGGAATTAAATTTTGCATCCAAAGAGTACTCCCACTCGAAATTTGAGTAAAAATTGTGGGAGATAAGTTGGAAATACGAGTTGAAAAAGTAGTTTTATTATTTTATTATTTTTTAATATTTTTACCCTTTTATTTAAAAAATGGTAAATCATCCCCCATGGTTGACATCATCATCTTGAATCCTATTAGTTGTTATAAAGTTTATTTTTGTTGTACATTTTTCTTAGAAGGCCCATTTTAGACCTCAAAATTCCCCTAATGAATTGCAAGGTTAATTGATCGGGTTAAATGCGGGCCATTATATCATTGGGAATTAACGGTGAAGATGGATTCCGGGGGGAAGTGGTGGACGAGGAGTCGGGGAAGAATATTGATCGTTGGATCTTTACAATCAACGGCCGCGATGTGTTACCAAAGATGCATGGGCGAGGGGATGGTCGGGAAGAAGGGTGATGGTATGACGTGATCGCCGTTGGATTGTCATGATTGACGGTGGGGATTACTTTGGGGAAAAGTAATGGCACAGGGTAAGGGATAAGAGAAGGGGGCTAATGGAAAGTAGAGAATGTGGTTCTATGGGGAAAAGGAAAGGAGCAGGGGCTAGGATAAAAAGGGCTAGGGGCTTAGCACCTAGTTACGGTATGTGGTTTTATGAGCAACAGGGGCGGAGGGCTTTAGTAAAAAGGGGCTTAAGACCTATTTTGATAAAAGGTCGGAAAGGTTTAAATAAGTGGGTTTTTAGACCTTTTTAAAGGTTTTGATAGGGTAACAAAGGGTAGTTTAAAACATAAAAGGGGGTTTTTATAGGTTTAAAGGGTTTTTTGGAAAAAATGAAGGGTAAATGAAGGGGAAAAAGGGGCCTTTTAAGAGGAAAAATGAGTGGTTAGGATAGGTAAACATGGTTGAAAAAGTGGTTGAAAATGAATTTATGGAATGATGGAAAATGGATTTAGAAACAATCTCTTTTATAACAGCAGAGCTCTCTTTGTAAAATCTTTTGTGGAAACAATAGCGAAGATGATTTGTAAGATAAAAGACATCAAGAAGGTTTCAAGAACTAGCAGTCTTCCATGAAGATTGCTTTTTGAAGGCTTAAGAACATATTTAGCCATCATTTGCTGTGACAAAATTTACTGATGGCTAACAGTGGCTCCACTTGTGGATGGCAACTCCTTGGAGGTGTCAAGAACCTCAGAGATTTATCTCTGGAATGTAGATCAATGTCTTGTAATTTGCTGCACTTTGACAACCTTTCTTCTTTGATCATGCTCCTTGAAAATATGATCAACATACATCATAGCAGATCCATTTCTCCCAAACAACTACCTACACAACCTACTTTCCTAACATTTTTTCTTCATAAGGTGCACTTGGACTTGTAAACCCTTTGACATCAACATTTTATATTTTATTTGAAAGTAGGAAACTAATCTAAATCTACCCTTATTTCTTCCATGAGTTCAGATTAAACAATTGAACTCATTAGCTTCTCTACCTAACTACTATCTGTCAGGATTAAGTTTTCTGACAGATTTCATTCTCTATATTCTAAAATATAAATTGAAAAGACAACCAAACTAGGATTAAGCTATCTGATTTGTTGTAAGACTATGGCATAAAAACAAGCTGCTCATAGACTGAAATTTATAGAAAATTGAAACAAAATTGTGAAGGCTTAAGATATGAAAATTACAAGCATCCTTCTTTCTTTCTTTTGGCTTTGATTTTGATTTTTTTACAGTTGTCTTCTTCTTCTTTACCTAGTTCTAGTTTTCAACATGTTAAAACCAGTTCTTTTTATTTTTTTTGGCTCAGGTTTTGAGATTGTTAGAGCCATATTTTCTTTTGATTCTTTGGTTTAGATTTTTAGCATGTTTGAACCGTTTTTTTTCTATCCTAATCTATTCTATTGATAAGCCAAGATTAAACAGTTTGGAAAATCTTCTTCACTAACCTATCAACAGTAAATTGAAATCTATCTAGTCATGATTAGGCTGTATGACTAAATAGCAGTGCTCTTTCAAGTAGTGGAATTTAGGCTTGTACACTTTTAGATTTTTCTTTTTATTTTATTTTATTTTATTTTATTTTGGTATGGGGTTGTACCTTTCTTCTTTTTTTAATCTGCCCTCTTTTTCTCTTTTTCTATTTTTTTTGTATTTTTTCTTTTTTCAAACTCAAAGAAGAAAACAAAAAACTAACTAAATGCTCATAGGCTAAGATTTATTGACATTCATACCTACCCTAATCTATCTTGGAAATCTCTGTTGTTTTATATGATACAATAGTGCCAGTGCAGCTAGTTAAGTAGTAACAAAAAAGGGTAAAAAATCAGACTGCTTGTCAAAGATAACCATAGGTTAATTTAAATGTGGGTCTTCAAAACCAAGGCCACCACCAGTGGTGACCAGTCTTGATGTATCTGGATCTTGCAAAGGATCAATGCTTGGGATCTTGAGCTAATCAGGGCCTCCATATACTCTACCGTAGGATAAATAAAAACATGATGTGAACTTTCTTCTTTTAGGCCTTCCATGACTGGTAGGCTATCTACATCCTCGACAACTTTGATCACTACATCTTCAGTGTGGCTCTTGAAAGCACAATCATCCTTTTCCTGCACATCAAAAGGCAGTGAAATTTCTTCTTTCTTTGGGGGAGGGAGACTTTCCAAGAATTTTTTGGGACTTTGGAAAGTATGTAACTGAATTTGAGAATCCAAAAGCTCAATGTCAGTTTCCAATTTTTTAACCACTATCTCCTGAAAAATTTTCTTACTTTCAGGATTAAATTTGGCTGACCTCACAATGTGCAAGACAAATTGAAGGAAATCATCATCAAGCTGTAGTTCTGATAACTCATATAAAACTTCATCATAGAAAAGGTCTGCCAGAGACCTTGACATTTTGTTCAATTAGTGTGAGAAAAGATCACTATATCTTTACAACCAGTTCAGAGTATTCTATCAGTCGAGTCATTTGGTCTTTTGGGAGTTTTGGAGTCACTAGGTGGAAGATTTCAAAAATTTTGAGATGAGTTGTTGTCCAACATCAGCAATTGAATACCAATATAAGGAGTTTTGTGGGTCTTCTGAGGTCTTAGGATGTATAAGATGTAATTCACTCAGAAGTCCCCAGTGGAGTCGCCATTATGTTGGTGTCCTGTGATTTGGTAGATTGGCATATCAAATGACAAGGCAACATCAAAACCACTTTGTAATCCTAGGATCTAGCCCTCCTGGATTCAGAGAGGGATATCTCTATATAATTGTTTTCAAAAGATATTTATTTATACTTAGTTTATCATATTAGACTAGTTATGAAGCACAAGGGATTTGTTTATTTGTTTTTGGTTGGGAATCATTAACTGAGAAGGTCATGTGAAGTGAAGGAGGGAAAACTGGAAGGATGTTTCAGCATGGGAAGATAGGTCAAGAAAAAATGTCAATCCATTGGGTTATGGAGTCATAAAAGGGTTTACTTGCATAAAAACTATTCAAGGGTTTCCATAGGGCAAGTCATCTATATCAAAAGATCTCTTTAAGTTGGTTTTGTGGTATGGAATATTAAGAAGTGTGGTGAAAGGAGAAAACATATAAGAAAACAAAGGGAAACCTAAGATCAGGTAAGGAATTTGAACCAATCCTGATTTTGGCATACTCTCAAGGGAAACTTTCAAAACAATTGTTGAAGACTAAACAAGGGATAGGGCTAACAATAAACATCCTTGATTAGGACTCTATTTTGCATGTAGTGAAAATATCATTCAAGAACAACATCTCAGGTTTTATTCAGCAAGACATGGGCTCACCAACATTTCTTGACTGGTTATACTCTATTGAAATCATTCCCAAACAAATATTTAGAAGAAAACATAAAGATAAAGCTTATCAGTGAGAAATAGGGTACTTTGTAGTAAATCCTAATCTATATTTGTTGTTCTTTATCAGAGAAAATGGACAGTATGAAAACATAAGGAGAATAACAATTACAATAAGAAAAACATCACCAATAATATAGACCAAGATCCTATGAATCTACTTGTTTATTTGACGTGCAAAACTAGTCACATACTTTGATTCCAATGGCTTTCTATAGTCCAATACTTCTCTTCCGAGCCTACTATATTACAACTACTCAGCAACTCTTACTCAATAACAGTTCAAACAATTAACAACTTTCCAACCCTTTAGAATGAATCTTCAATGAGTACTTATAGGTGAATGAGGAGGAGAAGTGAAATAAGTGGTCTTAATGATCATTTAAGACAGAATAGATGTGCATCGAATGCTTCACTTTGCTCATTAACTGTTTATACCATTCAGTAGTTTTTGTTGACTTTGAAGCACATCTGGTAGGTTGGTAATAACTCCAAAGTGTGTGCTTTTGGAGATATCTTCTGACTGCAGTAACTTTGACTTGGCTTCTAGGATAATTTAGGTGAAAGAGTGGGTTTTGGGGTTTTCCCGTGCCTTTATAATAATTGTTATGACCGTTTTGGAATATTTTCTTTGTATAATAACTGTTGATTAGTCTGTGTAGGTGGAGAGCATACTACAAGTGGCCTTAGATATTCTGGAGGAATAACTGTGCTGTGATGTTGTATTCGAGGCTGCTTTTAGCCTAATCTTTCTTTAATCTCATAAATAAATTATGTTTTTAGGCCTGATTGTGCTTTTTTCCTTTATAGTCCTTCATGTTGTCTTTAATATTTATCTGATTTCTTTAAAACTTCTTTGTTTGCCTTTAACTTTGTTTTGATCTTTTAAATTGCAGATTAAGCCTTTTAATCTTCGAACCTTTATGCTTAACATCTTTATCTTTATTCTTATGATCTATGTCTTTTGTTTCTTGTATAGGTGTCTTCTATTGTTGTGCTGGAGGGTTTCGTAACTGATCAATGCCCATGAATAATTGATTAAAATTTGAGATTACACCCTAAAATCTCCCTTTCTGCTTCATGTATTTGGTCCTTGGATCCTCATCCAAAGATAGAAAGCCACTTATATTGGCTATGGGAGGGCTGGCTTATCTATCCGCCATTAAACCTTCAAATAAGAAACAAAACATATTATAAAACCTGTGTTTCGTGGTTTACTTCATTCAGAGGCTGTGGCTAGGACGAAGGTTATGGAGCGATGCAGAGAGAGGGACATGTGCAGGGGGAGGAGTTTTCCATGGCAGAGACGGGAAAAACAACAAAATAAATTGATATTGAGTGCAAGTAGGGGTAAGTAGTCTTGCGAAAACCAAATGTGGTTTTCACACAAAGATTAGGTGGTGAGTGGTTTTCCACAAATCGAACGCGGTATGCGTCAACGCTCGACACGTATTCCCCTAAAAACTGCCTATTTCATGTGGAAGATTCACATTGGAGTGTTTTGGGCGGATCGAGCATGAAAGGGATTTGGGGCCATCTGATCTGGGTAATCCAGATCGACGGTCATGGTTGCGCACGATGGTTGAAAAGCTGCGCGGGAGAAGAATGGTGGGGCCTGACGATTGCATCATCTATTTTTTTGCGAAGCAAAATGTTGAATTGAAGGGTTAATTGATCGGGTTAAGTGCGGGCCATTAGATCATTTGGAATTAATGATGAAGATGGATTCTGGGGGGAGGTGGTGGACGAGGAGTCGGGGAAGAATGTTGATCATTGGATCTTTACGATCAACGGCTGCGATGTGTTAACAAAGACGCATGGGCAAGGGGATGGTCTGGAAGAAGGGTGATGGTATGACGCGATCATCCTTGGATTGCTGTGATTGACGACGAGGATTACTTCGGGGAAAAGTAATGGCACGGGGTAAAGGATAAGAGAAGGGGGCTAAGGGAAAGTGGAGAATGTAGTTCTGTGAGGAAAAGGAAAGGACCAGGGGCTAGGATAAAAAGGGCTAGGGGCTTAGCGCCTAGTTACAGGATGTGGTTTTATGAGCAACAGGGGCAGAGGGCTTTAGTAAAAAGGGGCTTAAGGCATATTTTGATAAAAGGTCTGAAATGTTTAAACAAGTGGGTTTTTAGACCTTTTTAAAGGTTCCGATAGGGTAACAAAGGGTAGTTTAAACCATAAAAAGGGGTTTTTATAGGTTTAAAGGGTTTTATGGAAAAAATGAAGGGTAAATGAAGGGGAAAAGGGGGCATTTTAAGAGGAAAAATGAGTGGTTAGGATAGGTAAACATGGTTGAAAAAGTGGGTGAAAATGAATTTATGGAATGATGGAAAATGGCTTTAGAAACAATCTCTTTTATAACAACAGGGCTCTCTTTGTAAAATATTTTGTGGAAATAGCAATGAAGATGATTTGTAAGATAAAAGACATCAAGAAGGCTTCAAGAACTAGCAGTATTCCATGAATATTTCTTTTTGAAGGCTTAAGAACATATTTAGCCATCATTTCCTGTGACAAAATTTACTGATGGCTAACAGAAACATCTAGAGGGTTTCAAGAAGACGAAGGTCCATGTATTTTGTATTCTTAGAAGAGAGAACCCATGTTGCAGAAAGCTCCAAAGCATTACATTTTTCCCTCTCTTTTTGAGGAAGAAGACTAGAGGCATGGAGATGGAGGGAACTTGGAACATGAGATCCTATGTGGATACCTTGCAGAACATAATTCTCAACTTAGAGCTTTCAAGGAAACTCTAACTCTTCCTTCATTTATTCAGCTTGAAGAATAAAGGAGGCCTTGCAGCAATATGAGAATGAGGGGAAATATATTTCTATTATCTAATTTTGATGGATCATCCACATGTAAAGCAAGGGCTTGGGTGATGAAGCTAGATGCATTCTTCCTACGACATCTAGTGGTAGAAAGAGAGGTTGTTGAGATTGCAGAACTGCACCTTGGGGGTAAAGAAAACATTTGGTAGTTCAACCATTTGAGTCATGCAAGAGTGTCTGCTTTTGTAGATTTCACTCGAAGGGTGATCAAAATATTTGACAAGAATAAATCACAAGGGGAGGTGCCTCCACCACCACTTGAGGAGACTTGTACCAGTGTTAACACAACTATGGAACAGCATCAATCATCCTCAGTAGCTGGGGGAGCCAACACATTGGAGTAAGGGACCCTTGTAGCCATACAATATGTTCCTAAGCTTCACCAAGGTATGCATAAGTTTCTACTTTTTGTTATTTCATCAAATCTTATGGAGGGTTGTGGAAAAATGCTTTTGCATGGACAAGGGTCAAAACATAGTTATGATTTGGAACAACATGCTTGCACTGCATTTTGCAGCCTTGATTTTTTCAAGGAAAGGATAAAAAATCATCCCAATGTGTCATTATTGAGCTCATGCACACAACACTTGGGGTTGGGGTGTGCACTTGCGGAGGATAGGATGAGCATTTTCCTAAAAAAATCAATGCAAAACTCTATGTTCAACATTGAGCTCAAGCATGAGACAAAAAATACACCATTGAGGAGATCAACAACGCTGTCATTGAGTAGTAGTGAGGAGTTGGGGGCCCAGCTATTATTAGAGCATTCTGATGACCATTACACTTGTGTGACATTGGGTGAGCAGATGATCAATGAAAGATAATTTTTCCTTCATCATCGTGCTGGATCTATTTGGATGAGTATTGTATAGGCCTATGAGGAGGTTTTTCCTTCAACATACTTGGATCCTTATGGATTCAATATGGTCATTGGTGTGGGGTCTCCTCTAGGAGATATCCAAGAGGTTTCATTTCAACATCCCATGAAATGAAGAGGTAGAAATCTGATTTGGGAGGATAGTATTCTTCATTGGAGGAGTACCAGGATGGAGCATGGTGGGAGACACCCACATGTGGATGAATGGGTGTGTATGATGAGAAAGAGTTTGGTGAGCCACTTACATATCTATGACAGAAGGCAGCAGGAGGCATGGCTGCGTTGGCTACTCTTGAAAGAGTTTTTCCATCATGTGACATATCCTCCTTCAAGGGGTATGTTATTGGAGTAAAATTTGCAGGACACTTGCATCATATGGCAGCAAGGATTTTGGGTCAATTGTGTTGATATGACATTCTCTATGTCAATCATCATATCTTCACCTCATGATCTGTATGATGGAGGTGTGAGGGAGTAGCAAGAGTTATTGTTGCTTTGGCTACTCTTAGGAGAGTATGGGCAGAAATTTTCCCATACTTGGCATGATATTTCCAGAGAAACGGATGGCACAATCAAAGTGAAAAAAGGCTACCCTTCAACATTGGAGTATAAGGAGGTACTTCCACATAGGAGGAAGTTTGCCACACATAGCAACATGATGGTGAATGACTTTGGCATATGGCATGTCAAAGAAGGAAGTAATGGAATGACAAGAACCTTATCACTAAGGCCAACAACGCTGACACTTGGGAGTATGTTTCTATTGATGGAGTGTACCAAGGGGAGTATACATCCTGTTGTAGATCATATCTGCATATCCCTTTCAGTTTTTATTTTTGAATATCAAAAATACAAAAAAAAAATAGAAAATCAAAAATCATATGTTATAGTATAAAGTTTTATACTATATCATAAAACAAGCATTTCAAAGCTCGATGAATATTAACCTTATTGAAATATATGTTTTGATTTAAGCTTAAGCTACGAGCAATTTCTTGAGCGGAGGTGGCGATCGTGGAAAAGTTCTTTCGGATAACTTATTGCGGGGGAAGAAGTAGCTCGTAGTTTATCAAATCCCGACCCCCCGTAGTTGACTGGTCAGATCGCGGGTGAGCCGTGATCGACGACTAGGAATAACTGCGGGGGGTGCCGGTCGAAGTTCGCTACCGTACTCCAGGACCCCCCGCAGTGACGTCATCAGGCGAACTGGAGAACAGTTGTCATCCGCCCTCAACGGTTTTTCCACATCATGTTGGCAGTTATTACAGATTCCCGTAGCTTATTAAAGAGTTCTTTAGTCCCGTTTTGTCCATGTGTGACTGTTTTTCCCTTTTGAACCGTGTTCTTGCCACCTTTGCATTTCCCGTTACCCTGCGAATTGTTTTCAGTTCCTGTTAGTCATGGAAAAACAAATATCCTTGTATGGTTCTTCAAACCTCAGTCCCCTCCTAGATAGTGAAAAGGACGTCCATGATACCGCATCGTCTGTCAATCATCCCCTACTGCATTACCAAGTAACCCTAAACACTGATAAATCCCCTGTATTATCTACTATGAAAAGTTCTGGTGTGTTGTCCGCCTGTGTTCCGAAAACTCACTTCTTCCCCGAGTTCATCTCATGGCTAGTCTCATCAATGTACCCTGGTAAATGTTTCGTCATGAATTCTCAGGGGGAAAATGTCCTGCAGGTATCAACACAACTAATTCGCCAAGCATTATGCTTTCCAGAAGATGAGTCTCCGTTACAATTCTCCAAAGATTCATTGGTTCAGTATTTTGAAGACCTTTCAAATGAAGATTTCAGTCGTTGTATGTCATTTTTGAAATCAAATAAAAAAAAAACTCAATTTGAAGGAGAAAAGTTCAGTTTGGAGGCGTTCAATGTTCAGTATAGGCCATTTCTTAGCTGCATTATGGAGATTTTGGGAAAATACAATGACCACAAAATTGATAAATCAGTCTTGGGGATGTTTGCACTGATGATGAAACCAGGGGTGGTCCTTGACATTCCGTCTTTTTGGCAGGAAATAGTAAATTCCCAATTGATAGCTTTTCCTCTAACATGTTTCTTCAGATTTCCATCATTGGTTGTTTACTTATTTTTGTATCAAAATGTTGAAGAGTTCATGAGTTTGGGTTTAAATATAGTTGATAGTAATAAAAATAAGCAATCAGTTTTATTCTGGACTGATATGGTTATAAAAGAAGAGAATGAAGCAGGGCTGTTTGAATTTGCTGACCATTTCATGTCTATTGCTTATAAAATTTTGAATGGAACTCTTCCTCCATGCTTTCTACAAAAAGCCCGGGAGTTCCTACAGCTAGGACCCAATTGCAAATTTGGAGATTGGTTTGTATTCAAAGAATACTCAGAGATAAGGCTGTATGGAGTTAGCATTAAGCCCTATAGGCTCCCAACCTTTGTACCCATGCAGCTTTTCGCCCTGGAATTCATAAGGCAAAGTCTTAATGTAGACCAAGTTCACTTTCTTCCCATGAAGAAAGGTTTGATGTACAAATTACCTATGAGAGTGGGACCTTTTGTGGTCAACACGAGACAAGCTTTTGATGAAGTCTCAAAAATGTTGGAAGGGACACAGTTGTTGTTGGGAGAAAAATGGCCTTATGATCCGCATTGAATAATTTCTCAGAAAAGGGTTGAGAATGGGTATGCTACATTTTCCCATGTAAGTAAACCTGATCTGGAGAAACTGGCTAATCCAGGTGAGTCAAGTTCATCAAAGACCAGCATTCAAACACCCGCAATTTTGGAAAGGGCGAACAAAAGAGGTAGAGAAAATGTTGTTGAAATAGATGATGAGGAGCCCCGAGAGGAAAAAAGAACCAAAATAGAAGAAGACCATTCTTCCAAATCACCTGGTTTTACTCTCCAGGTCAATGAAGAACAAGATCTCCCCTCATCTCCTAGAAGACAGGAACTTTATTTGGAAAAGGCTCCTTCAGTAAAGCAAATGTTCAGACAGATTGAGGAAAGAAACCAGAGGATAAAAGCCAATATAGAAGCACAAGAAGAGCACCACATAGCTGCTGACCAGACCAGATTATTGACTGTGATGGATCTTGAAAAAGATCAGTTTAAGATGGCTCTGTCACATCCGACAGGAATGTTCCTTCGATCTTCGGGCAGCTTTAAGGAGGTAAACATAATCATGGATGTTAAAAAGATCCCATTGTGGGACAAAATGAATCTTCATATGCAGACCGGCCAGTTTATTGTAAATGATTTGAGCAAGACTAATGCCACAGCAGTTAAGACTGAAAATATGCTTGCAAAGGTCGTCAAACAATGCAAAATGGAGAAAGCTAATTCAAGAGAATTAACAACTCAAAATGAAGAGTTGAAGAAGATCATTATGAAAATTGGTGTGGATCCAAATGATAAAACTGCAGTTCAAAAAATCGTGAAAAGCGCAGAAGTAGAAATATCATCATTGAGGAAAAAGTTAAAATTACCAGCTACAGAGCACTCAATGGCTGCAGAATTAGCTGAGGTGGAAAAATAAAAGGAAGAGTTACGTCTGCAATTGTTACAAAAAGATGAAGAATTGTCCAAAGTGAAGCAGACTGCCATATTATTGCAAAATCAAATTCAAAACCATACTTGCACTTTTTTTGTTCCTTCAGGTGACAGTGATGCAAATGCTCAAACCCAAATTGTTCAGCTCAGCACAGAACTGAAGATAGCTGAAGGTGATCTTAAGCGGGTTCAGTTAGATTTGGAAACAACTACTAAGATGATGAGAGGATGGGAAAATAAAGCAAATGAAATTAAGCAGCAATTAAAAAAGGTTTAGGATGAAATTAAGGAGCTCAAGGAGAAGCTAAAAGGTAACATTTCACTTTTAAGAGCTAAAGATATTATTTGGACTGAAATTATATCTGAATTGAAGTCAAATTGGGATTCCCTAAGTATAATTGCTACAGAGAAACGCCTTATCTCAGACCATGAATAGGAGATATCATCAGAAAAACAAACGCTCATTAAAAGAGCAAATTGGGCTAGGAGGTTTTTAAATTTTATCAATTCCAAATCAGATGAAGAGCTAGAAGAAATTGATATACAAGACAAATACTTCTATGCTGAAGAAGTTAATAAAATGATAATTAAGAATGATCTACGAAAACTTGCAGAGAAAAGGTTGCTGAGAATTAAAGAGGCAGTAAAGAAGTTTGATATAACTTTTGATAAATTGATCCGAACAGGTTTTCCTTCATGCTGGACAGAAAAGGGAAATATTTTGACATGGAAGTTTTATGAAGATGCATTAACACTGGCAAAGAGCAGAGCAGATAGCAGACATGAAAAGACACAAGTTTTAAAGGGAGAGACAGTGTTTAACCTTTTACAGAGGCACTTCAATTTGCTATGGATGGTAAAGGCACTCTTCACAGAAAGGATCACTCACAATCAGGTAGTTGCTTTTAGATTGGAATACCTCAGCTACAGGAATGCTCCTACAACTCAAAGTGAACTTTGGAAAAAATGCAAAATCTTCTCCATTGACACAGCAAAGAAGATTCCAACGGAAAAATCAAAAGTAGCTGTTGATTCCGCAGCCACTTCAGGCCCAGTTGTTCCTTTAGATTAAGAGTTAAAATTCTCATTATGTCATTTCTCAGGATTATGTAAATGTAATAAGACTTTTTCGAGGCATGTACCTCCATGACAGTTAACATTTTAGGCAGTTAAAGTTGGTTAGAGTAGTTAGGATCAATTTCATTACTGGAAACTGTTTTGTCATAATGTATTTAAAGACAATTTGAAGAAAGAAAAAGGTTCCGAGTTTTGGACCTTGAAGCCTAATTTTGTACTGAAAAATATTAAATCAATGAAAAGTTTTTCAAGTTTCCTTCATTCTATCTATGATGAATAGTTTTCCAGTTTTCATTTCGTTTCCACGTCTATGAATAAAATAGAGTGATTTGAGCTGCAGGTCTCTGGATATATGTGTATCTAAGAGTTAAACATCCTTAATGGGCACTCCTCTATTTTAACTTTATTTTTTCTCACTTCTTCAGGGTTTTATAATGATAGATTCTGTTTTAAGTAGCATATCAAATTGAAATCCTTTTCTTTATTTTTCTTCCATTCATTCACTTCAGCATAAAGAGAATATGGCATTGCAGAACTTGTAGGGGTTTGATATTTGGAGATTATATTATTAATATTTGAAGGTTTAATAAACAGAGACATATATACACTTATTCGTGACATAATCTTTAATTTCTTGAGCACGGATTCCTTTACACAGCAAGGAATTATTTTCTCAAGGAACAACACATCCCTTCATTTTGTAGAGTTTTATAAGAAGATTCTCATGGGAGGACTCATCCATGGACCTTATTAGCCTACTCATTATTCGTGGTAAGAAATGTATTTATATACTTATTGATCATTTCATTGAGTATTTTCATTATCTCACCATCTATGTACAGTGCATTGCTCCACAAGAGGGCAAGATTATTCTTGGGTTTCATGCTCATTCTAAGACCAACACTTATGATGGAGATAAAAATTCTCTACATGACTTTGGGCAAGTGTGTTGTTATTCTTATCATGCTCAGCTGGTTTATAATGCCATTTACTACCTTATAGTAGATGAGAAAACATGCATAGCTAGTAACTTGCTAAAAGATAGTGTTAGCCAACTATAATAATTTGTTAAAGCAAACAGGTGGCTAAATCTATTTAGGCCTTCAAGTGAAAATTTCCCTTGAAAATTTATCATCCTTGAAGCCTGGTGGTGTCATTATCCTCCAAAGGAATCTTCACTGTTGTTTTCATTTGATGAGCCCTATTGTTTTGTGAAAGAAGCTGCTCTAAAAAAGGCCTCCATTTGCTCCATTTCATTCCCACGAAATTCCCCATTTTCATCCTTATTCCATTCACAAAACTCCTAAAAATCCTTCAGTTCAACCCCCATTTCATCCTAAACCCTTTTTAGACCTTATATTTCCCTTTTGTTTGGTCTAAAAATCCCTTCTTTTGCCTATCAGAACCCCTCCTTTGGCCTAAAAACCCCTGTTTTTTGGCTTAAAACACCCTTTTTTCACTATGAAGCAGTTAAGCCCCTATGGGATTATAACTATAGCCTCTTTCCTCGTATAAACCTAGCCTCACAATCAGGCACTAAAAAGCCAAAAAAATCCTCAAAATCCCTTCAAAAGGCCTAAAAAAACATTTCTCCGCCCCATTAAAGAATTAAGCCCCCGAGGGCTTATTTCCTTTAGCCCTCCCCCATGTGACCTGAAGCTCTGTAGTCTGACTCTAAAGGCCCTAAAAACCTTCCCCGAACCCTTTTTCCCTTTTTTTTTATCATTTCTCGACATTCTGATTGGAGTTAACATGAACCATCAATCTCCACAGATCAACGGTCATCGGGCAATCATTCGTTCCTCTATTTCACCTACTTCCCGACATTAAGCTTTTAAACGAATCTAGACTGTTGAATCCACAAGAAAAAATGGCCCATATTTAGCTGCACTCCACCCATCCACCTAAATTTTCTCTCCCTATTGAAACACTTCTGCTCCATCTCTTAATCTCGACCGTTCATCTGAAATATCTAACAATTGAGATTTAACCCGATAGTCCGATGCCCCTCCTCTGTGCGCCAAGCCATCACATGTCACCAAGGGTCCCACAACCTTCCGCTCATGCATCTAACCTCTCATCACACGCAATCTGAACCATCTGATCAAAAAATCATGATTCAATGGCTGACACTCCGTTTCGCATAATTTTTGCACCCAGGGTTTAACGTTTCAAAAAAACACGAAATGGGCAGTTTTAGATTTACACATGTAAGGCGCTGAGTGGAATCGCGTTTTTTTGGGCATTTCTTCTTTCCCCCTTTTTGTTGCAAAAAAACCACTCCGGTTTTCCACCTTACCTCCCTTCGCAATGTGATTTCGGGTTTAATTATAGATGTTGATTTGTTCTAATCTAACGGCCCACATTACATCACTGCCTCCTCGTTTACTTTGCATTGTTTCTCCCAACAACTCCATCCACAGATCTCCGCCGTCGATTATTCTAATCAAACGACCCACATTTAATCTCGTCTCCATCCTTTCTTCATTCATCTAACCCTCCAAACAACTTCGTCGATGAATCTCCACCGTAGATCACCATTGATTGATCTAATCCAACGATCCATGTTCGCCCTCGCACTCAACCTTCATCAAACTTATTTTTCACCATTCCGCCATGATTTTCAGCCCATTTTCTGCTACACTCACATTTTCCCGCAATACCCTTCCATCCTCCTGGACCCTCTGAAGCAGTTATCCCCCACTCCCTCTAGCTTTCATAACATGTTTTTCGTTTTTGCAAGTTTCAAAGCATGACAAATTTGCACTATTTTCATAGTCACAGTCATGGTGAAAGACCATCACAGACGCTGAAAACACAGGGAAATACACTGCTAAGGAGGTTTTAAAATATGTTTCATTAAATATAAAGGCTATTAACCTGACATAAACCCTCCGGCGCTTATATAACTTGTGTATTCACTAAAACAGGTCAGAAGAGGTTTAAAGGTGTATCAGAAGAGATTAAAGGGTTAAAAATCATGATATTGAATACTAAAGAGGCCTAATCCATAGTTACAAGACTCAAAGGACAAAGAAGCAGACCTCCGAAGATGATAAAAAGAGGCCCAATGAGGCCTAAAGCACATAAAAGTCAGCATTTGTTGTTTCAAAGAAGTTATATCGTTGATTTATACCAAATTATATCATCTCTTCAATCGATAAATCGAAAAAGGGACCAAATTCTTACTTCATTCTCTTCTCTATTCTTCATCGAGCTCTAGAGCAGTACTATTCTGACAAGAAGTCCTAAAGAAATTTCCAGTGAATTAGTTACAAAGTATGGAAGACCTGAAAGCCATTTATCTACTTTACTTGTTTCAGAGTATAAACAGAGTACCACAGCCAAAAAGTACTTCATGGAACATACCCTTGGAGTTATTTTCAAACTGACGAAGACCCCCAATTCATCTAAAGAGTTCCGAAAGTTAATGTAAAGACATTAAAACATAATGGGCTTCAAAAACACTTCTCCCTCTATTTTAATGAATCATCTAAGTTCTATTTGCCACTACTATCACTCTTCCACCTATAAGAACTCATGAGAAATACATTGTAAATGTTGGTTGGATATCGAAAAAAAACTGATTGTAAGTTGTTTTACTGAGTTAGAGTCTTTCGAGTAGTAGTTGTAAATAGGCTAGGAGAAGATTTCTGGATGATATCAAGCTATTGGAAAAGAATGTATGTGATTGGTTTTTCTCTTCTAATATGACAAGCATGTTCATTGGATCCTGATCTAAATTAGTGGTGATGTGTTTTTTTTTTTTTTTTTTTTTTCCTCTGTTATACATCATGTTTCATTTTCTCTTATAAGAATCTGTAATTTTAGCTTAGGATATATCGATCATAAGTGTCTAGTCAATTTAGTGTCATAAATTGCTAACATAAATTTTCAACTAGGGCTAGTAAACTGATGAAGTGTGGTGCACTATATGTGCCTAAGTGACCTCTTCCTTACTTCATTGTATGTGTTTTTCTTATTGTTTTTTGGGGTTTTGTCTTTTTAGTACTTAGTACGCTACTCTATGTTCAAAAAATGAAATCAAATCTATGTCAAAAAGAAAAGGAAACCTTAGACTCAAAACATAGTGTAATTGTAAATTCTATCCCTAATTAGGAAAATGATGAAAAATAGAGCATTCTAATCCATGGATATCCTAGCTTGCAAATGAACGTTAATGAAATGAAAAGTAACTGAAAACACTACAACTTAATCTGATTCATTTAGTTAGAGATTTGTTGGAAGAGCTTGTGAAAAAGATTAATTTTAATGCAATGAGGATCTCCTAAAACATAAAAGGAAATGTTGAAACAAACAGTAACTTAAAACATTATAGTGAAATCTCATTCATTTGATAGAAGTTTATTGTAAGAGCTTGACAAAAATATTACTATAATGTAGTAAGGATCTCCTATGAAATGCTGAAACAACTTATAACATTACAACTAAATCTCATTCATGAGTTAGAGGTCTATTGGAAGAGCTTGTGAAAGAGATTAATCATAATGTGATAAGGATCCTCAATGAAGCAAAACAATTAATAACTCACAATACTACAACTTAGTCCCATTCGTGAATTAGAGGTTTATTCGAAAAGATTTTGAAAGAGACTAACTATAGTATAATGAGGAATCTGATTTGAAATTGTGTGAACAAAATATTTCTTATACAGAGATTGACAGTAGGGGCTTTTACTGGTTATTTCACCTTTACTAGAAAGGATGAAACCAGAAGCTTCTGGCCCTCTTACTGACTCTGCCTAAAGAAATATAATGTAAACACTAAATAGATCTGACAAATGAGGATCTTCCTTTTAACTAAATAACAGAAAATGAAATGCTAATAACTCAAAATATCACAATTGAATCCCATTCATTTAATAAAGATGTATTGGAAGAGCTTGAGAAAAATACTAACTGCAATATCATGAGGATCCTTTATCTAAGAAAATGACATGAAAAATAATTCTAAAAGCTATGATTTTAGAAAGCAATCTAAGTAAGGAAATATGACAAAAGAGAATTGAAAACAACTTATCTAGAAAACATGTAAAACCTCCTTGAATAGTAGGGGCCCTCTGCTACCAATTTGGTGTAATCCTTCTTCAGCTCCTTAAAATTGTAATCAAAACACCATCAAGGAACTTCTTTATTGAAAAACTCACAAATCTACATCCCATTCCATCTTAAGCTTTGTTACAAAACACTCTCTATTCCTTTCTCTACTTCTCCTATTTTTCACTATTTTTTTCACTACCCATGATAGGAGAAAGCTTCTCCTATTTATACAAAATATGAGGAGTTATCTCATTAATGGGAGTCCATAAATCTCTCCCTCCATCTCTAGAGTTACAATGAAAATAGGAAATAATAAGACACATTTCTTTCTAGAGTTTCAACACAACTAAGAAATGAGACACATATCCTCTTAGAGTTTCAATACAACAAGGAAATGAGACACATATCCTCATGATCCCATGATATTCTCCAACCAAATTCGAATTTGTCCTTAGAGTTCCACATAAGGGTCTTCTAGAAGTCTCATTTTGATCTACACATGTCAACAATCTCAACCCACTTGTTAGGTATAAGCATATGCACATTATTTTCTAATTTTTTACCACAAATTCACTTAAAAAGGCTAAGAATTAATAAAGTTTGGAAAAACATAAATGTGGCCAAATGATAATGAAGTGGGATGAATGTAGTGACATAGTAGTGAAATGGAGGTGATATAATGGACATAATAGTGAAAATGTAATGGAAATTAATGGCATTTTCAAGACCCAACATACCCCCCAACTGAAGTTATTGCATGTCCTTATGCAATATATATTACATTGACTCTTTTGATCTTTGAGCTTTGGCTTAACTTTGCATGATATGATCTGATAACTTCATATTTCTGCAAAGTGTTTTACCTGAATTGCAACATGGTTGGTTCTTGTGTTACAACCACTTTGAACTTTGCATAATGATATTTTGATTATTTTTGCAAAGTATATCTTTATTGGATTGCATGATGGTTGGTTCTTGTGTGACAACCATGATGTTGTTTGTATCCAATTTATCCTTTAAGCATTTTTTTTGAAAAGCCATTGTATGCTCAGAATAACAATGTAATAGTTAATATATGTTGGAAGTATGTGGGCTCCTGAGTATGATATGGAAATGGTAAGATATGAAGATGAATGTATTCCCCCCCCAACTGATGGTATTGACAATTTTATGAAATGATGAAGAGAAATGTTTTTCCAACAATTATCATTCTAGCTTTTTATGGAATTCTATGGTCAAAAGTTAGAAAATGACATACCTTAACTTACCCTTTGGAATGGATGAGTTGTATGTGTGGTGGCTGCAAAATTATGATCATATTCTTCTTCAAGTGGCTGAACAAGAGGAGTCATGGATAAAGGGATAAGATGAATTTTTATTTCTCCTACTAAAACTTGTTGAATCTGCTCCAAAATGCTGAAAATAATAGTCTTCATGTCTTCAAAACTCATTGGCACAATTCCTACTATGTGAAAAGATGTTCTGATGTCGAACATAGTAGGAAATTTTTGACTTAGTGGCCATTAATAGATGCCACTAGTTAACACGAGAACTCTCACCATTGATGACAATGAGAGTCAAGATGCCCAAACACATCTTGCTAGGTACGAATGATTTTGCCAATGTCGAGTCATCTAGAAGATCTGACGAACAAGGGACATTAATGTATTCCCATTGTTTGTCAGCATGAGAACTTGCCATTAAGGCATGCAAGCCTCAAGGTGTTTTTACAAAGAACTTAGACTCAAAGGACTATGGACTCAATAATTTGCATTGAAGCAGGGCTTATTTGCGGAATGAAAATGACAAGAAATGGAAGATGAAAACGGAAGATGGCAGTGGAGAGTAGAAATGGCAATGGTCAATAAGCATGTGAATGAGCCTCTTTCTTTTATTTGTGGGTTATGAATGGACAAAAAGAAATGGAAAGTGGATGTGAATGTAAATGGAAAATATGAAGTAAAATGAGGTGAATGGTTTATTATGAGGTATGGATGTGATGGAGACAATAGTATCTGAAAGTTTTTCAAGTGTTTGGATCTGATTTTGCATCAGAATATTTCCTCTTTGTTGCTGATCATCCTCTTATGAAACAAATTGGTCTCTTAGAGAGACACCATTCTCTTGTAGTCATTTGTCCTTCCTCCTGGAACCTGCAAAAAAAACTAATACTTCTTTTGCAATGGAATGTAATATTATCAAAGGAGAGAGGTGATCAATCTCTCTAGTTATGATATTTACACACAAAACTAAGAATTTGTATTAATGAAACAAGTTCTCAAAGGAAAAATCAAAAGAATTTATACCTGTTTTGGAATTAGTGCCTCAAGTTGAATGTTGCTTATTTTCAACAATTTATTTCATTATTTATCATTTCAAACTCTAATGATGGATTTCTCACTGTGTAGACCTTATTGAAACCTTTCCAACGATACTTAAATCATCAAAATCTGATTTTGTATGAGAAAGTTAGGCTGATTTGAATAGTGAGGTTTTTCAACTGCGGAATTGGAGAACAGCTGCGGAATTGGACTTTAAGCTGCGGAATGTCGACGGTTTCTGTAGCTAAAAATCTTGAATAAAAAGTTAGTCATTCATCTTTCATCATCAGTTCAAAATTAATCAATACCTTCAGAAAAGTGAGCAAATAACTTATTCATTTCATTGATTCAAATTTTTTTTTTTAATTATTTTTTTTTTTAATGTTGCACCAATGTCGATTTGGCTTTCCGTTTCTTAGCTACGATATGTGCCATTGGTTTCAGATTGTTTATGGCCTTCCATTGTATACTCACACCTTTAATCTATAAGCATTGAAAAATTCTTTGGCTCAATTCATTCAGTCTCTTGATTAATAGAAGTCATCTGTGCAATTTTTATTCAAAACTACTCCCTGAGAGCTCCAACTCCATGTATCATCGGTGCATAGACACAGGAGTGGCAGTGACGGTGCTTTTCAAATATCTGAAGTCAATGCTCTCATCTGCCAACGAAGAGGTGAAAATGCGGTTGAAGATGAGAGTGGCTACGTTGCTGGTGGATTTCTTGAGCGCCAATGAGAGCACATCGTGAGTGCAGGTGGAGGGCTATTGTTGACTGGCTTCAATAGATTTTTTTTTCAATTTATATTCTTCTTCCTGGAGATCAGGAAACCAGATTATGGGTGAAATCAATGCAGAGTGAAATTCTCCCAGACCGCCATGAATTTCCTAAAACGATTTCTGGGTTATCTAATTGACCCTATTAGCGAAAAAACCCATGTTTCCGTTTTTTTAAATTCATCATTAATCAACCAGAAAACGTGTTTCAAAATTACGTGTCAATAGCAGTTGCGTTTTTTTTTTGAAAAATTTATTTGTTGCGGCAAAATCTTGTGCCAATAGCAGTTGCGTTTTTCACTAGTAAACAGGTTTGATTATCAAAATTGTATTTGTCATTTTCATAAATGCCACCGAGACAACTAATCCAAATCAAATTCGTTTACCTCTCTCAAAAAATGGATCTACCCATTGTTTTATTCTGCTGAATATTTTTGCAACATTTGATCGCTCAGCAAACTTGAAGACTCGGATTTGGAAACTCTTGCAGTGCAGACCCTGAACAGAATTTGGACTGTGGACAGATATCTAAGATCAGACTGCTGTGAATTATTGTGGAGATGCCATGGTTGAGTGGCTGGGCTGGTCCAATGCTGCGTGGAGAAGATTGGAGGCATGCCTGAACATATGCACAAAAAAAAAAATTAATGCTTTTAATGTTGAACAGATGAACCGTTGCAACTGCCACTGGTGATGAGATAAAGATCCATCCTTCTATCTTTTAATCCATTCTACTTTATTGATCAGCCATGGTATTGCTGGGGCTGGCTTGGATGTGAGAGATTGATGGAATGGAAGGCTAAGCTTGATGCGAATTGAAGGCCAAAACCCAAAAATGATTATGCATATTTGCAGAAATTTGAGTGAAATTTAATTAAGCAGAGACCAATTCAATTTGAGAAATATCATTTTTCTTAGGCAGGTTATGTTTATGATATTGAAGAGCTGTGAGGCTGGCCGTAGTTTAATGGCTCCAAGCCCTACATGGGATCTCGATCATTTTCATTTTCGTTTTACCCAAAGGCCATAGCCATTGCTGTAGGCTGTTTTGTTTTGTCATGGACCATGTTATTGATTTTTTTTTTTTTTTTGTTAATAAAATTACATATGTTATATTTTCAAAAATTAAAAATATACATATGTATTTTACTAAACAAAATAATTTATTCAAAAATTTTTTATTAAAATTCATCAATAAAGAAAATGATTATGAGAAGTTCTATTTTTTTATTTTTTATTTTTTATTTTTAAATGATTTGTTATTAAAATTATATATATATTTTCAAAAAAATTTAAAAATACATATATATTTTAGTAAACAAAACAATTTAAAATTTTTCATTTTTTCATTTTTTTTATAATTGATTTGTTAATAAAATTATGTATGTTATATTTTCAAAATTTTAAAAATACACATATATATATTTCATTAAACAAAACAATGTATTGGAATTTTTTTTTTCATTTTTTTTTTTAATTATTATATTTTTTTATTGAATCAATTGAAATGATAAAGTTTATTGTCTCCTTTTTCTTTTCTTTTTTCTTTTTCTTTTTTTTACATAACAATTCTTTTTCTGATCCTCCAGATCATACAAAATGCAGGAGGAGAGCATACTCAAGAATTATTAATTTAATTTTTTTTTTAGATGTAAGAAATAAGGTCTCCTAATTACACTTCCCCGGCAACGGCGCCAAAATGTCTAGTCAATTTAGTGTCCTAAATTGCTAACATAAATTATCAACCAGGGCTAGTAAACTGATGAAGTGTGGTGCACTATATGTGCCTAAGTGACCTCTTCCTTACTTCGTTGTATGTGTTTTTCTTATTGTTTTTGGGGGTTTTGTCTTTTTAGTACTTAGTACGCTACTCTATGTTCAAAAGATGAAATCAAATCTATGTCAAAAAGAAAAGAAAAGGAAACCTTTGACTCAAAACAGAGTGTAATTGTAAATTCTATCCCTAATTAGGAAAATGATGAAAAGCAGAGCATTCTAATCCATGGATATCCTAGCTTGCAAATGAACATGAAATGTAACTCAAGACATTACAACTTAATCTGATTCATTTAGTTAGAGATTTGTTGGAAGAGCTTATGAAAAAGATTAATTTTGATGCAATGAGGATCTCCTAAAACATAAAAGGAAATGCTGAAACAAACAGTAACTTAAAACATTATAGTGAAATCTCATTCATTTGATAGAAGTTTATTGGAAGAGCTTGAGAAAAAGATTACTATAATGTAGTAAGGATCTCCTATGAAATGCTGAAACAACTTATAACATTACAACTAAATCTCATTCATGAGTTAGAGGTTTATTGGAAGAGCTTGTGAAAGAGATTAATCATAATGTGATAAGGATCCTCAATGAAGCAAAACAATTAATAACTCACAATACTACAACTTAGTCCCATTCGTGAATTAGAGGTTTATTCGAAAAGCTTTTGAAAGAGACTAGCTATAGTATAATGAGGAATCTGATTTGAAATTGTGTGAACAAAATATTTCTTATACAGAGATTGACAGTAGGGGCTTTTACTGGTTATTTCACCTTTACTAGAAAGGATGAAACTAGAAGCTTCTGGCCCTCTTACTGACTCTGCCTAAAGAAATATAATGTAAACACTAAATAGATTTGACAAATGAGGATCTTCCTTTTAACTAAATAACAGAAAATGAAATGCTAATAACTCAAAATATCACAATTGAATCCCATTCATTTAATAGAGATGTATTGGAAGAGCTTGAGAAAGAGACTAACTGCAATATCATGAGGATCCTTTATCTAAGCAAATGACAAGAAAAAAATGCTAAAACCTATGATTTCAAAAAGAAATCTAAGTAAGGAAATATGACAAAACAGAATTGAAAACAACTTATCTAGAAAACATGTAAAACCTCCTTGAATAGCAGGGGCCCTCTGCTACCAATTTGGTGTAATCCTTCTTCAACTCCTTAAAATTGTAATCAAAACACCATCAAGGAACTTCTTTATTGAAAAACTCACAAATCTACATCCCATTCCATCTTAAGCTTTGTTACAAAACACTCTCTATTCCTTTCTCTCCTTCTCCTATTTTTCACTATTTTTTTCACTACCCATGATAGGAGAAAGCTTCTCCTATTTATAAAAAATATGAGGAGTTATCTCATTAATGGGAGTCCATGAATTTCTCTCTCCATCTCTAGAGTTACAATCAAAATAGGAAATGATAAGACACATGTCTTTCTAGAGTTTCAACACAACTAAGAAATTAGACACATATCCTCTTAGAGTTTCAATACAACAAGGAAATGAGACACATATCCTCATGATCCCATGATCTTCTCCAAACAAATTCGAATTTGTCCTTAGAGTGCCACATAAGGGTCTTCTAGAAGTCTCCTTTTGATCTACACATGTCAACAATCTCAACCCACTTGTTAGGTATAAGCATATGCACATTATTTTCTAATTTTTAACCACAAATTCATTTAAAAAGGCTAAGAATTAATAAAGTTTGGAAAAACATAAATGTGGCCCAATGATAATGAAGTGGGATGAATTTAGTGAAATAGTAGTGAAATGGAGGTGATATAATGGAAATAATAGTGAAAGTGTAATGGAAATGAATGCCATTTTCAAGACCCAACAGCAAGTACCCTAGTACTTCCTGCACTCTCTTATCTTTATGTTTTCTACTATTTGTGTATCTTAGAACAAATTCAACATAATTTAACCAGTGTAGAAGTTGGTTTGTCCATGCTTACTGATGTATGAATTTAGAGTTTGTTTCTTGGATGTTCTTGTTTGGTATCAACTAAAAGAATTAGGAAATAGGGAGATTTAGAGTTAGCCCTGTCGACAGGTTCCTTTTCCAATAGTTAGCCTTTCTACGATCCCTTTGAGTTAAATGCCCAAAGCAGAGAAGGTTAAAATTATTTCTCTGATCTCAGACTTCACTCTGTGTTCGAACTTAAATGTTTTCTATTGTCTGAAAGTAGTCAGGAGGACTGCTAGATTGTTGTCTTCGAAGTTAGCCTCATTAGGATTTTGTATCATAGAGATTTAGGCATGCCCTGTCCCTAGACTTACTCCGAAGTGGCCACCTTCGAAGGTTTTCCTAGTCACTGCCATTCATTTCCTTATTGTTTCATCCCATACTATCATCTTAAGAGATCCTTTGATATAGATGACTGGCCCCTTGAAAGCCTTGGATATTTGAATTGCAAGTAAACTATTTTATGAACCCATTGCCCAATGGACTTGAGTTCTCCTTGAATTATCTCCCCATTGCCAAAAAATCCTTCTCTACTCATTTCTTTACCTTACATTGAACCTTTCTTTCATTTTTCCCAATGAAACAAAAAAAATCTAAAACCCTTGTGCCCTATAACTAGCCTAACACCTTGAATTGAACATCAAAGACATATTATTCTTTTCTTTTATAGAGAGATCCCTCTCTGGATCCAGGAGGGCTAGATCCTGAGATCCCAATGTGGTTTGATGTTGTCTTGTCATTTGGTATTGCCAAATTTTCCAAATCATAGGAACCAAAACATAATGGCGACTCCATTGGGGAACTTTGAGTTAAAAAACTCCTTGAAACATCTCTAAGAACTCAAAGAAGACCATTTAGCCTTGATTTGGTTTATATTGCTGATGGTGGACAGCAAACTACTTCAAAATGTTTTAAACCCTCCATCTGGCGACTCCACAGTTCCTAAATGACCAAAAGACTCCACTGGTGATCAGTAGGCCTGCTGATTATCTCTATTTTCACAAGACTCCACTGGGAGACCAATTACATCACAACATCATCCATACCAAAGGAAACACATAGGATTAAGCTTCTTGGTTTAAGGATAATCTACCTCTTAAAGATTATTTTACTTAACATACTGACTTCAAGAACGATCCATACAAGAGCTTATCCTGATCCAAATCCTCCTGAAATATTTGACAATCTAGAGAGCATTCTTAGGAAGTATTTCACATCTAGGGATCCAACTATTTTCAAACCCATTCATAGAGCTAACTCAGCACCTGAAAACCTTGCAGCTCTATCAGCTACTCAATTTGACTTATATTTACCAAGTAAGTTACCAAGAACTAAGTTATTCAGTGGTATAGATCAGACAAACTTTGAGCCTCCAAGTTCACCACCGCATAGAGGCCAACCTCTCAGTGACAGAGAAACCCCTCCATCAACACCTCCTGAAATCCACTTCATTCATAACTTGGGTCTCTCTCACCCTAAATCTTCTCAACAGTTTGTTGTTGGCCCAATAATTTTTGTCATTCACATACCTGTTGTCCAAGCTACTCTACCCTCACAAAACACTATCATGGCAGCGTGGTATGCTCCCCTAGTATTTCAACAGCCTCTGGCTCCTTTACCCAATGACTATCAGTCTAAAATTCCCTGTTTCACTGGGAAAGTATCTACCACAGCTCAACACCATGTAGATAGGATGGAAGATGCTTTTCACTATATGGAAATAGAAGATGAAACCATTAAAATGAGAATCTTTGCTCAAATTTTAGGAGGATAAGTAAAAAAGTGGTTTAAAGGCTTAACTCCTAATAGCATCAATGACCATCCCTCTTTACATCAAGCGTTCATAAAAAAATGGGAAATCAAAAGCAACCCTCTACAAATATTAGAAGAGTATAAGGGTCTTAAGAGAAATCAGGGAGAGAGTGTTCATGATTACTCCACCAGGTTTAAGAGTTTCTACAATGCTCTTCCACCCCAGAAGAAAACTCTGCAAGGAATGGCCTTAGTGAAATACCCTGAAGGTTTTGATGGTGACATGGCCTATCAAATAAGGGAGAGAGACTATACAACTCTAGAAGATATGCAGAAGGGAGCTGTGAGTGTAGAAGCAAACTTAATTGAAAAGAGAGCTAGGATGAGGGCTGAAAAGAAGGTAACCTATAGGGAAGACACCACAGCTTCTACATCTGATCCCAAATATGATGATCTAGCCAAAAAAATGAATAGGCTAGAAAGAATTATGGAGAAAATGGTTGTCCAAGTCAGTAATCAGAATAGAAATCATTCTCAAAACCAGAACCAAAATTTTAGGACAAACACTCCTCCTAATAGACAAAGGGATTCTAACCAAAAAATCATACCTCCATTCCAAGAAAATTTCCTTGATGAGGGTGAGGGAATAATAGAAGAGTCAAAGGGAACTACCATAAACATGGTGGAAGTGGATAACAAAGATCACTCCTTTCTCACAGAAGACAATGAGACCTCATACACACATTATGGAGAGGAAGGATTAGAATCTGAATACTATAGGTTAGGATTCGAGAATGCCATCATGCAGGTCCGAGAACAATATGATCTCAGAATAAAAAATAACCTAGAAGCTCCCAAACCAAAAACCTCTGAAATCGCTATTAAGAAAAGACCTGAAAAGACTCCTAAAGGGACTGCAGAAAGCAACAAAACAACAGCTGAAAGTTCTGGAAAAAAAAAGGAAAAAGACATCCAAACCAGTGATAAACCAAGTCAAGAAACCAACAGCACTAGCATTACAGCTAATGCCCCTGAAAAAATGGTTTCAACCAATGTACATAGTGAAAATCAGCAAGCTGATTTTTCCAATAAAACGGTGACCAACAAGACAGAATTGAACCTTTCAAAGAGTCAGTCTCCTTTCAATCTGGAAAGTGAAATTTCCAAAATAAAAATTTATGTCCCTCTCACTGAGTTGGCCACCCAGGATTGTATATAAATGTCAAATCTTGAAAGCTTTAAACATGGGAGAAAACGGTGACACTGTCAACTTGAATGATGATCAACCAACTCTCTTGTTTGGCCCAAAAATGGAAGGAAAATTTCAGGAAGGGGTAGTGCCTCCTTTCTATGTCAGCCTAAATATCCATGAAAAAATTATACATAATGCTATGCATGACTCAGGGGCTTCACACAACCTCATTCCAAAGGTGATCATGGAAAAATTAGGCTTAGAGATAACCAAACCATATAAGGATTTATATTCTTTTGACTCCAGCAGAGTGAAGTGTTTGGGTCTGATCAAAGATCTCTCTGTAAATTTTACCCAAATCCCAGCCAAATGCATGGTAATGGATGTTTTAGTGGCTGATGTACCTCCTAGGTATGGCATGTTTTTGTCAAGATCATGGGGTGCCAAGCTACAAGGTACAATGAAAATGGACATGACGTATGCCACAATCCCTGTTTTTAGCCAGCTTAGAAGACTATATAGGGAAGCACACATGAAATTTATGGTAAGCGGCCCAGAGAAACCAAAAAATTCCCCTCTTTACTTTGTCCATACAGACCTAGACTCTTTTATCCTTTACAATGATGATTTTACAGATGAACAAGAGCTAGAGAATAGAAACTTAAACAACAGAGTAGAGGCCAAAAATCTAAACATAATGACAACTTTGGATACAAAGGAAAACAAAGGAGAAACATCTGAACAATCTGTAGAATTAGAAAATCAGAACCAAGATTGTAGAGAGCGGATTTCCCATTAGTCTGCTAACCTCAAGAAAGGGTGAAACTGATAACAAATATGCAAAAAATCCTCTGTGGATCATGAGCTTTGATGGGTCTTGCACTAAAAGGAATGCAGGAGCTGGGGTATGGTTGCATAATACTGAAAAAAATTATGCCCAGAGTCATGCTTTCAAGCTAAATTTCAAATGCATAAACAACATAGTAGAGTATGAAGCTCTCCTATTAGGACTGCATATGTTGAAAAAACTAGGAGCTAAGAGGACAGTTTTCCATGGAGACTCAAAACTAGTCATCAAACAAGTAAATGGAGAGTACACTACCAAACATCCTAGACTAAGGGCATATAGGAATGATGCCATGGATCTTTTGAAAACGTTTGTAGAATATGAGCTTGTGTTTGTCCATAGAAGTCAAAACATACTTGCAAATGAATTGGCCTGCGCTGCTAGTTCATATCAAAGACCACTTAGTGACAAACAAATCATTGTTCAAACAAAATACAGACCAGCGGTACCAAATAATGAAAAATATTGGCAGATCTTTGAGGGTGACAAACAGATAGAGGATTTCCTACTTTGCAGGAATAAGTTTGAATTACCAGATCCAAAATCTAAGTCCGATGAAATAATTTTAGATAAAGAGCCCCCGGATGAAGAAAAACCATTCCCTACTGCAGAAATAAGCATGGTGACTAGAGAATTTTAAACCCAAACATAAGAATACATGAACACAGATAAAGAAGACATAGAGGTACTGCAGTCCAAAGATAAAAACATACCAAGAGGACTAGCACCTCTAGAGGACCTCTCTGATTTTAATGATGTGGAAAAGAAGCCAACAATAGAACCCACTGAGTCTGATGTTGAAGAATGATATATTGGCATCAAAGACAAGCCTAAAATGATCAAATTATCTAAAACTTTGCCAACACACATCAAACAGAAATACATTGACTTATTTAAAGAGTATGTTAATTTTTTTGCTTGGAGTTATGAGGACTTGAAGGCCTATGGCATAGAGATCATCCAGCATAAGATTCCATTGAAAGAAAACTGGAAACCTTTTAGGCAAAAGATGCACAGAATAAACCTTGTACAATTACCCCTGGTAGAAAAAGAAATTAAGAAAGTGTATGAGGCTGGAATCATATTCCCTGTGAGGTTTTCAGATTGGGAATCTAACCTTGTGGCTGTAAGGAAAAAGACAAGAGAAATAAGGTTGTGCATTGATTTTAGAAACTTAAACAGAGCCTCCTTAAAAGACAATTACCGTTTACCCAAAATGGAACACATCCTACAAAGGGTAGTAGGCTCTAGGAGGATTTCTCTGTTAGATGGCTTTTCAGGGTATAACCAAGTCTTAGTACTCCCATAAGATCAACTTAAAACAACCTTCACCACTCCTTGGGGCACTTTAATGTATGTGAAAATGCCTTTTGGATTAATGAACGCTGGTGCCACCTTTCAAAGAGCCATGGGCATTGCATTATTAGAAGAAATAGGTCACTTAATTGTAATTTATCTGGATGACATAACAGTTTATTATAAAAATGATGAAGAACACCTTAAACATCTGAGAAAATTCTTTGAGAAATGCAGAAGGTATGGAATATCCTTAAATCCCAAAAATATAGTGTTTGGTCTCCAAGAAGGTAAACTTCTTAGTCATATCATATTTGAAAAGGGGATTAAAATAGACCCTAAAAGAGTTGAGGGAATATTGCAGATTAGCCACCCAAGAAACATCAAGGAATTGCAGTCCTTTATTGGGAAGATTAACTTATTGAGGAGGTTTATACCCAACCTAGCATAACTCCTTAGAAACATGACAAATATGCTCAAGAAAGAAGTAGGAGTTAAGTGGACTCTAGAGGCCAAAAAGTCCTTTGAATTGGTAAAACATGCACTCACCTGGGCACCAATCCTAATCAGCCCTGATTTTACTAAAGACTTACTCATATTCTCTTTTGCATCAGAACATACTGTGGTTGTTGTCCTATTGCAGAAAAATCCAGAGAGACAAGAGCAGCCAATTGCATTTTTCAGCAAGGCATTAAGAGATGCACCTCTAAAATATAATATCGTGGAAAAACAGGGCTATGCTTTGGTAAAGGCCTTAAAGGATTTCAGAGTGTATATTTTACATTCCCATATTATTGCCTTTGTGCCTAATATAGTAGTGAAGGACATTTTGTTAGAAGATCCAGATGGAAAAAGAGGCAAGTGGATTGCTGTGATATTAGAGTATGATTTGGAGATCAAACCCACTAAACTCAGCAAGGGTCAAGGCTTAGCACAATGGATGGCTGAATGGAACTTACAAGCCCTTGATATAAATATGGTAGATGCTTTGGATGAGCAAGAAGGATTACCATCTCCTATTGTTGAAGAAAAGTTCCAAAACTCACCTTCGTATGCTAATATCTTGTATGTGCTTGTAAATCTAAATGCTCCTCCTGATTTATCTAAGGCAAAGGAAATATTTTTAAAGTTGAAAGCTAGAAATTATTGCAATTTTAAATGAATTTTTTATATTGGAAAAATGCCAATGGTTTATTGCTTAAATGTTTTCCTGAAGTGGATGTAGATAGAATCAAGCATGAGTTCCATGAAGGAGAGTGTGGAGGCCATCTCTACTGGAAAACCACTGCCAATAAAATACTTAGAGCTAGCTATTACTAGCCCACCCTCTTCCAAGATGTCCATAAAATGATAGTTGCCTGCCACAAATGCAAAATATTTGAGGGCAAAAGAAAACTCCTTCCTTTACCTTTACAACCAATCACTACTGAAGCTCCTTTTCAGCAGTGGGGCCTAGACTTCATAGGGGAAATCCATCCTGCTTCATCTGCCCAACATATATGGATACTCACAGCCACTTACTATTTCACCAAATGGATAGAGGCCATCCCTTCCAGAAATGCCACAGACTCAATCATCATAAAATTCCTTGAAGACCATATCCTATCCAGATTTGGCTGCCCTAAGAAAATTATCACTGACAATGTTGTTGTGTTTAGTTCCAAAAAGATGATTGATTTTTGTCACAGGTATCAGATTGCACTTGGTCATTCTACTGCTTATTATCCTCAGGGTAATGGGCTAGAAGAATCATCAAATAAGATTTTGGTGAGCATCATCAAGAAGTTGTCGGAAGAGAATAAAAAATCATGGCATAATAAGTTAGTGCATGCTTTATGGGCAGACAGGTTGACAACAAAGAATCCATTGGAATGTCTCCCTATCAGCTTGTTTATGGAGAAGATGCAGTATTCCCTACTAGTTTAGGAGTACCAGTGATAAAATTGGTCCAAGAAATAGAATCAGAGGAAGATAGCATGGTAAGGAGGATCAATAAGACCATACATCTGCAGTAGAAAAGGGAAGAAGTCTACAACATAGCTCAGAAAGTGCAAGAGAACATCAAAAAGTTGTTTTCTAAGAGGACAAAGACCCGTGATTTCAAAATTGGGGACAAGGTAATCAAATTGCACTCTAGGAGAGAGGATAAGGGTTAGCATGGAAAGTTTGATAGTTTATGGCAAGGCCCTTACATCATTCAATCTGCAATTGGCCCCAACGCATTTTTCCTACAACAATTGGATGGTACAGATCTGTTTGGGGGTCCTGTCAATGGCAGGATGCTCAAGCATTATTACTGTTGAAGTTTAGATTAAATTTTTCACTTCCATTATAAATACCATTGCTTTGTTTTGTTTGGGAAAAAAAAAAACGTAAGAAGAAAGGCTCAGACAAGCTCAAATATTGAACCTATGAATTTCCAAAAGAATGGCTCAAATCAGACTAAAACCTAAGCCAGAGAAAATGAAAGGTTGGTTCTAACATGCTCAAAACTTGAACCAGCAAAGAAAGGAAGAAGAAACAACTCTAACAAGATTAAAACCAGAGCTGAAAAGAAGGAAGAAAGGTGACTCTAAAAAGTTCAAAATCTGAGTCACAAAAAGAATGAAGGATGCTCTTAATTTTTATAATTTCAAGCCTTCACAATTTTGTTTCAATTTTCTACAAAGTTCAGTTCATGTGCGGCTTGTCTTTATGCCATGGACCTACAGCAAATCAAATAGTCTAATCCTAGTTTGTCTGTGTTTCAATTTCTATTTTAGAATGTAGAGAGTGAAAATCTGTCCGACAATTTAATACTGGCAGATATTAGCTTAGGTAGAGAAGCTATGATTTCAACTGTTTAATGTGGTCTCATGGAGGAATAAGGGTAGAATTAGATTAGTTTCTGCTTTCAATAAAAAATAATGATGAAGAAGTTTTGCAATTCTAAATGAACCTTGGAGAAAAAATGTTAGGACAGTAGGATGGGTAGGTAGATTGTTTGGGGAAGTATTGCTGCTGATATAATGTCCATCATGTTTATAACAACTGATCAAAGAAGAAAAAAATGGTCAAAGTACTAGGCATTTGGCCTACTTCCAAAGAATATTTATGAGATTCTTGACACCTTCAAGAAGATGCCATCCCCATGTGGAGCCATAGTTAGCCACCTATAATAATTTGTTCAGGCCTTCAAGTGAAAATTTCCCTTGAAAATTTATCATCCTTGAAGCCTAGTGGTGTCCTTATCCTCCAAAGGAATCTTCACTGTTGCTTCCATTTGATGAGCCCTACTGTTTTGTGAAAGAAGCTGCTCTAAAAAAGGCACTCATTTGCTCCATTTCATTCCCACGAAATTCCCCATTTTCATCCTTATTCCATTCACAAAAACTCCGAAAAATCCTTCATTTCAACCCCCATTTCATCCTAAACCATTTTTAGACCTTATATTTCCCTTTTGTTTGGTCTAAAAATCACTTCTTTTTCATATCAAAACCCCTCCTTTGGCCTAAAAATACCATTTTTTTGGCCTAAAACACCCTTTTTTCACTATGAAGGAGTTAAGCCCCTATGGGCTTATAACTATAGCCCCTTTCCTCGTATAAACCTAGCCTCGCAATCGGGCACTAAAAAGCCAAAAAAATCCCCAAAATCCCTTCCAAAGGCCTAAAAAAACATTTCTCCGCTCCATTAAAGAATTAAGCCCCCGAGGGCTTATTTCCTTTAGCCCTCCCCCATGCGACCTGAAGCTCTATAGTCCGGTGCTAAAGGCCCTAAAAACCTTCTCGGAACCCTTTTCCCTTTGTTTTTATCATTTCCCAATGTTCTGATTGGATTTAACATGAAACGTCGATCTCCACAGATCAACGGCCTTTGGGAAATCATACGTTCCTTTATTTCACCTGCTTCCTGACATTAAGCTTTTAAACGAATCTAGACTGTTGAATCCACAAGAAACAACGGCCCATATTTCGTCGCACTACACCCATCCACTGAAATTTTCTCTCCCTTTTGAAACACTTCTGCTCCATTTCTTAATCTCACCCGTTCATCCGAAAGATCTGATGGTTGGGATTTAACCCGATAGCCCAATGCCCCTCCTCTGTGTGCCAAGCCATCACACATCACCAAGGGTCTCACCACCTTCCGCCCATGCATTACCTCCGATCACACGCAATCTGCACTGTCTGATCAACATATCATGATCTGACGGTCGACGCTCTATTTCACATAATTTTTGCACCTACGGTTTAACATTTCAAAAAAACGTGAAATGGGCGGTTTTAGATTTCCATGTGTCAGGCACTGAGTGGAATCACGTTTTTTTGGGAATTTCCACTTTCCCCCTTTTTTTTGCATGAAAACCACTCTGGTTTTCCACCTTATTGCCCTCAGAAATGTGATTTTGGGTTTAATCATAGTCGTTGATTTGTTCTAATCTAACGGCCCACATTACATCGCATCCTCCTCGTTTAATTTTCATTGTTTCTCCCAACGACTCCATCCACAGATCTCTGCCGTCAATTATTCTAATCGAACGACCCACATTTAATGTCGCCTCCATCCTTTCTTCATTCATCTAACCCTCCAAACAACTTCATCGACGAATCTCCACCGTAGATCATTGTTCATTGATATAATTCAACGGTCCACGTTCGCCCTCGCACTCAACCTTCATCAAACTTATTTTTCACCATTCCGCCATGATTTTCAGCCCATTTTCTGCTACACTCACATTTTCCCATGTCAAACCAGGAGGTAACTCCTCAAATCGTAATGTGTATTAGCTGAGAATGTACATGCTCGAGGTGAGGCTATTGGGATTCATCTCCCAATGACTCTTGGCCTTCCTTATTTCCTAATATTAATTAATATACAATATTAAATATGCACACCCATCCATAGGATTAGGTGTCAACATTCCCCCCTTTAATCCGAAGGGACGCTGGTGAGTCCAAGCATCGATCTGAACTTTTCAAACTTTTCTCTTCCAAGTGCTTTGGTGAAGATGTCAGCAGTTTTCTCATTTGTGGAACAATGATGTAGATGGATGGTTTTTGCCTGAACATGATGTCGAATTAGATGGTACTTTGTATTGATGTTCTTTGTTCGATCATGGAACTTTGGGTTCTTGGCCAAATTTATTGCAGAAGTGTTGTCGATCATGAGTGGAGTGGAATACATTTGTTTCATCTGCAAATCTTCCAGGATTTTCCGGAGCCACACAATTTCCTTTGTTGCTTCAGCTGTTGCCACATATTCTGCCTCGGTCGTGGAATCTGCTGGAACTGACTGTTTGCGTGATCTCCATGAGACAGCTCCTAATCCAAGACTCATGGTGTAACCTGTAGTAGACACCCATGTTTCTTTGTCGCCATCAAAGTCTGAATCAGAGTATCCGATCAAGCTGAAGTCGCCTACCTGTGTATATTTGAGTCCAAAGTCTTGAGTCCCCTTCAAGTACCTTAGCACTCTTTTTGCAACAGACCAATGTCCTTCACAAGGTTTTTGCATGAACCTTGAGAGAATTCCAACAACAAATGAAATGTCAGGTCTGGTGGTGGTCAGATAGATAAGACTTCCTACAAGCTGTCTATACTTAGTTGCATCCTCAAATTCCTTCCCTTCAATAGATGTGAGCTTCAAGTTTTGTTCCATTGGAGTGCTCAAGGGTTTACAGTCATCCATGCCAAATTTGTTCAAGAGATCTCCAATGTACTTCTTTTGAGAAAGAAATATGAATTTATGATGTTGAATTACTTCAATACCCAAATAGTAATGAACATGACCCAAATCAGTCATTTCAAAACCTTTCTTCAACTCTTTCTTCATGGATGCAATATAGCTCTCATTGTTTCCTGTTATCAAAAGATCATCTACATATACCACAAGATATACAACTATTTTTCCAACTTTCTTAACAAACAAAGTTGCATCATCAATATCAAAGTGTTTGAAATCAAGTTTCAGAAGATGCTCGGTCAACTTCTCATACCAGGCTCGTGGTGCTTGCTTGAGGCCATACAAGGATTTCACAAGTTTGCAAACTTTGTGTTCTTGACCCTTTATCACAAATCCTTTTGGCTGGGACATATAAACTTTCTCTTTCAGATCTCCATTCAAGAACGTTGTTTTTACATCCATCTGATGAACTTTCCATCCACTCTGAGCTGCTAAGGCAAAGAGAGTCCGGATGGTGGTCCATTTTGCTGTGGGAGCAAACGTTTCTTCATAATCAATTCCTTCCTTCTGTGTGAATCCTTTTGCCACAAGCCTGGCCTTGTGCTTGTCAAGTGAGCCGTCTGCTTTGTACTTGTTCTTGTAGACCCACTTACAGCCAATTGGTTTCGTTCCCAAAGGCGGATCAACCAGCTTCCAAGTGCCATTATTTATCAAGGCATCATACTCCTTCTGCATCGCTTCTTTCCATTCATCATGAGAAGCGGCTTCTTTGAAGGAAGTTGGTTCATGATCTGTAGACAAACTCAATTCACAGTTATAAGAAATATCCATATCAACAGGAGAATCAGAATTATCTACATCACCTTCGATTTGTTGAGTGGAACTTCTTGTTCCCGTTTTTCCAACCTCATCAGGATGAACATTCTCCAGTGTCTTTGTCAGCCATTTGGGAGGACCTTTCTGAGATGGCCCAGGCTGGTCATTTGACTGAGTTGGGATTGATTCAAGATTCAATCTCCAAATTCTGTCAATCACATCATCCAATGTGTCATCCGTGGTTGTTTCTTCATGTGGGGGAGAGAGTGCTTCAGGACATGATTCCACAGCTTGATTCAATATCGGAATCCCCCCTTCAAGATGTGGAATCACATTATCAAATTCTTGGAAAGACTTTGCATGTGTGAATCTATCTAGGCGATCAAGTTGCCGCTCAACAACTTTGTCACTCTTGGAAGATTCAAGAAATATGACATCTCTTGCTATCACAAACTTCTTATTTGCTTCATCATAGAGACGATATCCTTTGGAGGTATTGGAGTACCCCAAGAAGATACACTTTCTACTTCTAGCACCAAGTTTGTTCCTTTGACCCTTGGGTATCAAGGCATAACATGTGGACCCAAAGACCCCAAAATGCTTTACCGAAGGAATGTGGCCATGCCACATTTCAAAAGGAGTTTTGTTTTTAATTGAACTTGAAGGACACCTATTCTTTATGTAAACAGCACATAGAACTGCATCAGCCCAAAACATCAATTTTACATTCTTGAAAAATAACATGGAGCGGACCATATTTAAAATGGTTCTGTTCATTCTTTCAGCTACACCGTTCTGTTGTGGATTATATGGCATAGTTGTTTGATGTTTGATTCCATGTTGATGAAGATAATTTTCAAATTCGTTTGAAGTGTATTCTTTTCCATTATCAGTACGTAGAGAGCCAATATGTGTTTGTGCATCATTTTCAATCCATGCATGAAAATTCTTGAAAGTTTGAAAAGCATCAGACTTATTCTTCAGTAAGTAAATCCAACACATTCTCGTGTAGTCATCAATAAATGTCATCATGTATTTGTTTCCATTTGCAGAAGCAATAGGCATAGGGCCACATAAATCTGAATGAACAAGTTCAAGTTTCCTATGTGCTCTTGAGTGTGAATCATGAAATGGCTGTTTTCTATGCTTTCCTAGAATACATGCATCACATTCCTTAGGTTTTCTAGGAATTGTAGGCAGTCCATCAACACCATTTTTCTTCAACAAACGAAGGCTGTCATAATTTAAGTGTCCAAATCTAGCATGACATAAAAGACTTGATGGAAATGTACCTTCATCATGATATGAACTGAAAGCAAAGTTTTGAGCATGAGCAGATGAACCTTTCAGCTTCAAAAGTCTCCCTTCTTCTATTCCCTCCATGAAAAGTGAGTGATCTGATGCTGATCTGACCTCTGCCTTGCCATCAAACAAGTGAACTGAGTGTCCTTGCTGCTGGATTTCGATCAGGGACAGCAAGTTTCTCTTCAACTCCGGGAGGTATAGAACCTCATGTAGGATATGATCAGGAAGACCAGGCAGTTTAAGCCTGACTGTGCCAAGCCCTGATGGCTTGAGTTTGGATTTATCTGCGAAATATACTGCTCCATCAACTTTGTCAGTGAAATCTTCAAAAAAATCTTTTCTAAATGTCATGTGACATGTTGCTCCCGAATCTAGCAACCAATCATCTCTCCATGAAGTAAATGAAACATCAAATAGGTTTTCAGTTACTCCATTGTTACAATGTGCTAGAACAGAATGAGCTGATTCAGCTGGTTTACCTTTGTCTTTGTCATCAGTTTTACCTCTGTCTTGATTTGTTTGCTGCTGAGATTTAGATTGTCTGCCCCCCTTTTCTCTGAAGTTTCTTCTTCGTCTTCTGCCTTCTCTTCCTCTGGATGGACCTGAAGCATGTCTCTTTTCTCTCTGGGCCAAGTAGGCAGCTTCTTTAGAAGATGAAGGGACTGTCATCTTCTTTTGAAGGAGGAGAGAAAAAAACTTTGCTGGAAAATTTCTCTTGAAGGAGAGAAAACAAAAAAAAATCTTTTGCTGGAAAATATACTCAATTTAAAAGGACAGAAACTCTTTTGCTGGAAAATAATTCTGCTCAAAAACTCTTGCTGAAGACTGAATTTAAAAAAAAAAATACTCTTTGCTATAAACTGAATTCTGCATAAAAAAATATATATGTATATTTTTGTTTGTTTGGGGAATAAAAACTTGTATGTGAAAAGTCGATATGGAAGGTAAGGGAGGGCGATATGGTGAAATGGTGGTGTTTGTATGAAAAAAGCGGTATGAAAAGAAGGGCGTAATACAATATGAATGGGGGACAAAACGAATATGGAGTGAAATAGTGTAATATGGAGAATCAAAATGTAATATATTACAACGCACCAATGTAATGGAGGGCGGGTATATAGGGGAGGCGGTATTAAACGATGGGAGGAGCGTTTAAATATAATACAATGGGCGTGGTATTAAAACATGACAGCGCTGAGGAGGGTTGACGGAAATGTATTACAAAGACAGCCAGCGTAGCACATTATAATGGCGGTATTATATTGAACAGTGGTATTCAAAGTGTGGTATATAAAACTGGAGTCGACTGTAAACACATGGAATTGAAAAACTGGAGCGATATGTATTGAATCGACAGCGTTGAAATGATAGGCAGCGCTAGTGGAGGGAGTTATGAATTGCACAGCGAATAGTGGACATAGAAATGGTAATGCGCTGTTTTAAACTCTGGTATCGGAGCGCTGTTTTAAACTCTGGGCGGTAACTGTTTTAAACTCTGTTATGTTACAGTTGAACCGTGGGGAAATTATATGACATCGATATCAATATATAGGAGGGCGCTATCGATAATATGAGGGGAGTAGATGTGATATCCATGTAATGACAGCGTTTAAATATGATGTGTGGGAATGTATGACAGGCAGCCTGTAATGAATGTTAATGAGGAGGCGTATGGAGGCGTGGTATGACAGCGTTGTATATATATGAAGGGGTGTGTTAAACGCAGGAGGGAGCGCTGTACTACAAAGGAGGGAGCGAGCGAGGGGAGGGCTGTGCGTGAGGGAGAGGGAGAATATAACAGTGCGTTGGGAATGGAACAGTGCGTTGAGAATATAACAGTGCGTTGGGAATGGAACAGTGAGGGAGAGGGAGGTGTGTGAAGGCGCAGGGATGAATGGAGAGGAGCGCTGGTCGATGGAGAATGGAGGAGGCCCAAAAGGGTGTTACAAAAAATTTGAAATTGAATCTGCAAAATGACAGAGTTGCAGGACTGCTGGAATTGCAGAATGGCAGAGCCTGCAATTTGCAGAATGACAGAGCCTGTAGTCTTCAGGAGCTGCAGGAGCTGGAGCTGCAAATGTCAGTACTATATAGGGAAAAAAAAATGCAGAATAACAGTCTAGCAATTAAGAGTAGCAGAAAACTATTAGAAAATATTGACTGAGCAAAGGATAGGGAGTTACACCACAGGGCAGAAATGCCAATAGTGGGGCTGGCTCTGATAAGGAGGTTTTAAAATGTGTTTCATTAAATATCAAGGCTACTAACCTGACATAAACCCTCCGACGCCTCTATAACATGTGTATTCACTAAAACATGTCAGCAGAGGTTTAAAAGTGTATCAGAAGAGATTAAAGGGTTAAAAAGCATGATATTGAAGACTAAGAGGCCTAATCCATAGTTACAGACTCAAAGGACATAAATGCAGACCCAAAGATGATCAAGGAGGCCTAATGAGGCCTAAAGCACATAAAAAAGTCATATCAGTGTTTCAAAGAACTTATATTAGTGATTTAGTACCAGCAGAACATTCCTTCAACTGAAAAAGGGACCAAATTCCTACTTCCATTCTCTATTCTTCAGCGAGCTCCAGAGCAATACTATTCTGTCAAGAAGTCCTAAAGAAATTTCCAGTGCATGAGTTACAAAGTATGGAAGACCTGAAAGCCATTTATCTGCTTTACTTGTTTCAAAGTATAAACAGAGTACTACAGCCAAAAATTACTTCATGGAACATACCCTTGGAGTTATTTCCAAACTGACGAAGACCCCCAATTCATCTAAAGAGTACTGAAAGTTAATGTAAAGACATTAAAAAAGAATGGGCTTCAAAAACACTTCCCCCTCTATTTTAATGAATCATTTAAGTTCTATCTGCCACTATTATCACTTTTTCACCTAAAATAACTCATGAGAAATACATTGTAAATGGTGGTTGGATATTGTAAAATCATTGATTGTAAGTTGTTTCACTGAGTTAGAGTTCTATGAGTAGTAGTTGTAAATAGGCTGGGAGATGATTTCTGGAAGATATCAAGCAATTGGAAAAGAATTTATGTGACTGGTTTTTCTCTTCTAATATGACAAGCATGTTCATTGGATCCTAATCTAAATTGGTGGTGATGTGTTCTTCCTTTGTTATTGTTTTCCCTCTATTATACATCATGTTTCATTTTCTCTGATAAGAAACAGTAATTTTAGCTTAGGATATACTGCTGCAAGTACCCTAATGCTTCCTGAACTCTCTTATCTTTATGTTTTCTGCTATTTGTGTATCTTAGAACAAATTCAACATAATTTAACCAGTGTAGAAGTTGGTTTGTCCATGCTTACTGATGTATGAATTTAGAGTTTTTTTCTTGGATGTTCTTGTTTGGTTTTAGCTGAAAGAATTAGGAAACAGAGAGATTTAGAGTTAGCCCTGTCCCCAGGTTCCTTTTCCAACAGTTAGCCTTCCTAAGATCCCTTTGAGTTGAATGCCCAAAGCAGAGAAGGTTAAAAGTCTTTCTCTGATCTTAGACTTCACTCTGTGTTTGAACTTAAATGTTTTCTATTGTCTGAAAGTAGTCAGGAGGACTGCTAGATTGTTGTCTTCAGAGTTAGCCTCATTAGGAGTTTGGATCATAGAGTTTTAAGGCATGTTCGGTCCCTAGACTTACTCCGAAGTGGTCACCTTGGAAGGTTTTCCTTGTCATTCCCATTCATTTCCTTATTGTTTCATCCCATACTATCATCTTAAGTGATCCTCTAATATAGATGACTAGCCCCTTGAAAGCCTTGGATATTCGAATTGCAAGTAAACCCTTTTATGACCCCATTGCCAAATGGACTTGAGTTCTCCTTGAGTTATCTCCCCATTGCAAAAAAATCCTTCTCTACTCATTTCTTTACCTTACACTGAACCTTTCTTTCATGTTTCCCAACCAAACAAACAAAATAAAAAACCCTTGTGCCCTATAACTAGCCTAACACCTTGAATTGAACATCGAAGACATATTATTATTTTCTTTTATAGAGAGATCCCTCTCTGGATCTAGGAGGGCTAGATCCTGAGATCCCAAAGTGGTTTGATGTTGTCTTGTCATTTGGTATTGCCAAATCTACCAAATCACAGGAACCACAATAGATAGCTTGCCACATGATGTTCTAAAATAGCAGTTGGAAAGATTTCATTGTATCCACTGAAAAAACCATTGGGACAATCCAAAATTTCACCTAACCTTCAGCAGTCTTCTGATTTGGATACCATATGGTGATGTTGTATCATTTTATTTGTATGGGATGGATCGGGCCAGCATGATTCATGATTCTATCGAGAGGATATTTGAAGATCTAGTCTTCTTCTTGCCACTTAAGGGCAACATTATTGCAGCTCAAGATCAGCAGCTACTCTACACTTATCATAAGTGGAGAGAGAGACAGTGTGGGATAGTCTATTTTGTCTACCATGTTCAGTTATTTAGCTCACCTACATTGCAGGAGCCAAAGGTGGAGGAGATTTTTCATGAGTTACCATTTTGGAGGGTGGCTCATTTTGTATGGGTTATATCTTGGGGATGGGAGATTCACACAGGGATGACAGATCCCAATATATATCAGATCTCATGCCTCAATAAGGCCTCTAGATAGCACATTTTTTCCTCCCCGGGTGTTTTACTTTTACATGATGATAAGTATTTTGGATGGTCACCAAAAGCTAACTTCCATAGTTGGGAGGGGAAACTTGGAGCTGTATTGATGAGACATCTTTTTCATTGGATGGGTTTATCATGTGAGGATGCTATAAGAGGAGGAGAGGAGGCTCTTCAGTTCTATCATTGTAGTTGCTTGAGGACAAGCAATATTTGGGAGGGGAGGACTATAATATTCCAAAATTACCATGCAGCTAATTCGAATATTATTTTTTCTATTAACCTATATTTAGATGAAGAAATGGGTAGGGAGGCCCATAAAAATTTCTACCAGCAATAAAATCCCTCTTAATTTGAAAAGGGATCATATTCATAGCTAGATAAAACACCCTCATGTGTGAACAAGGTCTGATGCATGAAGACAAGGTAAAGTTTGACCAAGTTAACAGAGATCTAATGGGGGGAGTGAATCATCAATAGAGACAACCAATATGAATGTGGATTAGTTTAGAAAGCTACATAAAAGCTAGATTGAAGACTCGTAGGTGTGAAAAGCGCTGGAATAGGTTGAAGAGGTGGCATTGATGAAGGTACAGTGTAGTTTTGGGGGCATATTGATTGTGTGATGGTGGAAACCGTAATGAGTTGGACCCAAGGTGAGAAGGCTCAAATTGTTTATAACGAAGAGGATGGAAACCAAATGGGATTAACTTATGAATTATATCTTGGATATGTTTGTTTATACTTTTTCTCTTTTTAGCTGTTTAGCTAAGATTGCTGGTATTGCTTAGCACAAGGTATTCCTGTTTAGGAATTCCATCTCTTTCCTTGAGAGGCATCTTGGGAGAGTCCAGATCTATCATTTCACACATCTGACATTTTGGCCAAGCTTCAGTCTTCAGTTACAGCATAGTTTCTGCAGAACATTGTGTTGTGTTGCAGGGTGTTGCAGTGGAGGGTTGAGAAACCCACTTTCTGAGCTAGTTTTTCATTGGAGGAAGGATTACTTCTCTTGGGAGATCAGTTTGGAGGGTTCTTGAGCACATTTCAGATCTTTAGCATCATTCCAATCTATTTCCATCACATGCAGTGTAATTTCTTTCTAGAATTGCGTTATTTTGGAGGGTAGCTTCAGTGAGGGATCTTGTGGCTCCTTAAGAATGTTTTCCTGTGATTGAAGTGTTACACCTTTCATTGGAGGAGACCTTTGAGTGGATCTACATCAGATCTATATTATTTCAGCCTCCTATCTTCACGTGCCTCAGTTTGCAGTGACTCTTCAGCCTTTGGGCTGTAGATCACCATTTGTATTGTGTGTATTTCCAGAAACCTTTCCTGAGTTCTCTTGGATTTGTATAAAGGAGACTAGATCTCACTTTTTGAGCAATATTGATTAATATATGAGTAGATCTATTTGTCTATATAATTTCTGTGTATAAACCCTTATTAGATTGTGCTGTCACTTAGTAGTTTTGGGGTTTCAGTGTTTTTGATCTAATGTGGGTGTGGGAGACTTGTTTAACTCATATATCATGAATTTTTTATGATCTCCTCTTGGATCTGGGTGTTCTGATGTCAGATTTAGTGGATCCATGGTGTGATTTTGATTATTATGGCATACATTTCTGAAAATGTGTTTTTTATGCATGTGTTTCTGAGTTTTCTGATTTGGGAATATTACAAGGTTATTGGCACATATTTGAATAGAATTAGGGGAATTTTGAGGTCTAAAATGGGCCTCCTAAGGAAATTATAAAACAATAGTGGAAATAATAAAATAAGATTTAATTACATCATCAAATTATAGAGGGAAAAAACAAAAACTGCTTTTTCAACTCATATTTTCAACTTATCTCCTAGAGTTTTTACTCAAATTTTGAGGAGTACTCATTGGATGAAAAATTTTATTCCTCATCCAAGGAGTACCCATTTTGAATACTTTCGATGGGTCCTGCTACATGAAAAATGAGGCATACATGAAAACGTGATTGTAATCACGTTTTTTTTTTATGGAACATGGGTACTCCTTGGATGAGGAAGTAAATATTACATCCAGTGAGTACTCTCACTCGAAATTTGAGTAAAAAATTTGGGAGATAAGTTGAAAATATGAGTTGAAAAAGTAGTTTTATTATTTTATTATTTTTTAATATTTTTACCCTTTTACTTAAAAAATGGTGAATCATCCCCCATGGTTGACATCACCATCTTGAATCCTATTGGTTCTTATAAAATTTATTTTTTTTTTACATTTTTCTTAGGAGGCCCATTTTAGACCTCAAAATTCCCCTAATGATGGCTCGCAATCAACCTTGAAGACAGACATCAACATTGGAGTATCCCATTGTTGATACGGCTGCAAATGCCCCTATGAAAGTTATTCCATTACAAAACATCCCCACCTTCCATGGGCTCACCTCGAAAGATATGGATGCATTTTTATTTTTATTTGATGTTTTGTGTAGGGGATATGACTACACCACTGACCCTAAAAAACTGAAACTATTCCCCTCCACATTGAAGGGGGCAACACTACGCTGGTGTATAGGGCTCCGTGGAGGAACCATTAATAGTTGGGATAAAATGAAAAACTCTTTTCTTAATAAATATCAAGATTACCGCCAGAATTGAGAACTAAAAGACGAAATATTCAGCATGTCTACAAAATACAATGATATATTAGAAAAATATGTTGAACGATTTCAGTATAATTTGCAAATATCTCCATATACTACATTGTCTAAAGATATCTTGAAAGAAAAAATGATTAAAGGAATGAAAGAAGAATGGGTAGAAAAAAATAATATAATGGTAAAAGGGGACATCTATCAAGAAGATTATGATGACATTATTTCATTGTGTATCAGGTGATCTCGAGGTAGTACATGGAATAGACCAACCGGACGGGATTCAGTTACGAAGAATTACAAACAGTCAGGTGGCAGCGTGACCAGAGTAGAATTCGGTAATCTCTTAGAAGATTTTAAAACTGATATCTTAGGCACAGTCACAACGCAACTAGATGTCCTAAAATCCAAGCAGAAGAAATATTTTGCAGAACATAACTTGGCTTTTCTTTTAGCATGCTGTCATAACAAGCACAACCAACGGGAGTGCCCATTATACATTGTCTAGACATGTGCTATTTGTACCAAGGAACATGCCACTAAGAAGTTCCCTTCACTTCTAGAATTGAAAGTAGTTTTTCAAGTGGCAGAAGAAGAAACAGAACCAGTTTATCTAATGAATGAAAGTCGGCAGTGGCAAGCATGACCAAGTATGTCACAAGACCCATCTCAGTTCTTTTCTTCTCCGCAATTTAATCAAAAGAACTCTGGAGCAGCATGGCAAAGCCAATCACATTTTTCTATTTGGCCATCCCAATAATTTTCCATGCCTCCTTGTCGAACGCAATCCCCTTCAGGTAATGGTTGGCCAAGTTTTCCTTTCTCTCCTCCATACTGGTAAAACAATCCATATCAGTCCAAGTGGCCTGCCTCCACTTCACAAAACACGAATTGGTCTCAAAACTGGCAGCGACCCCTAGCAATAACCAATTTACCTATACGAACATGGGATCAAACTGAACCCACATTACCAGCTCCATACCCAGTACAACAAAATTCTTAGCCTATTATACACCCTCAACTTCCAGCTCAACCAAATCATAATCCTAATAACAGTCTGGTTCAGATGATCCAGATTGTTGAGAACCCAGACTCTGAAACTAAACAGAAGGAATGCAATGAACTTAGGCTGAGATCAGGGCGTTTTAATTCACCTAAAGAAGATATTTCCCTGCCACATCTTGAGTCTTAAATTCCAATAGTACCCAAACAATCGACTATGATAGAAAAAAAGATAGAGCAGGGGAGGGACATATTCGACCCAAACTATCCTGAAAACATTATTATTTTCTCTACCCCATTCCCTAAGAGATTAACAATACCTAAACTAGTGTTCTATTAAGATTTTGATCTGCTAGGGGAATTAAAAAAACTTTGCATTAAAATTCCTCTCCTACAGGCTATACAAGACATTACTATCTATGCCAATACAATTAAAGAATTGTGCGTAAAAAAACAGGCGAGGAAATCAAAGACTTTTCCAACTGTTCATGTAGTGGGTGCATTGTCAGACTTACTCTTGGGTAAAGAGACACCAATAAAATAAGAGGATCCAGGAAACCCCATAGTCACAATACAGATCTATGGCAGCTCCTTTTCAAATACACTAGTTGATTTGGGGGCAACCATTAACATCTTAACTACAGAAACTTGCGAGACATCGGGTATAACAGCCTTAGAACCCACATCTACCTTGTTGGAACTTGTTGACATATCTGTTGGTAAACTAGAATATACGTTAGAGGACATCCTAGTTTCTGTAGAATCATGGGAATACCCAACAGAATTTTTAGTTATTAACCCAAAAAGTAGGTTAGACAGACATCCCTTGATATTGGGACGACCTTGGTTAACAATGACCGATGCTTACATAGGATGCCGAACAGGAAGAATGACCATTGCTAGATGAGATGCCATAAAGAATATTGCTATATAACCCCCTGCTAAACCAAGTCTCCCAATGTAAATATTCACAAACAACCACATACATACTGGGCACAAAACATTCGTTCACCACTGACAATAGTTGAAGCACTTGAATTCAAAGATGAAACTGAATATGATGTGATCAATAACTTTATAAACCAACCATCTACTTTAGAAAATTTAAAGTTCCAAATGTTAAAATCATTGATTGATAATGAAGCACAGGAGGACCCCTTAGCAGACATTGATGACCAACACATACCCACAATTATTGTTCGCAACAACATGCCAATTGAAATTGAGCTAGGAAAAGTTTTAAATATCAATGATAGTCTAGATGGTGACCAACAACAAAAGCTCGTTAAAATTTTACAAAAATATAAGGGAGCCTTTTCTTGGGACTACCCAGACATAAAGGGTATAGATCCTCAACTGTGGACACATCAAATTTATACTGAAAAGGATGCTCGCCCTATTCGGCATCCTCAACGAAGGTTAAACCGGCATCTGAAATACATTGTTAAAGATTAATTACAAAAGCTGCTAGATGTAAACTTTATTTATCCTATTTCAGACAGAAAATGGGTCTCTCCTTTAATAGTAATTCCTAAAAATAATGGTAAGTGGTGAATTTGTGTCGATTACAGAGAACTGAATAAAGCCACATAGAAAGACCACTTCCCCCTCCCCTTTATTATTTAGGTCCTTGATACATTGGTAGGAAATAGGTTCCTCTCTTTCCTTGATGGTTTCAGTGGTTACAATCAAATCTAGATAGCCCCTAAAGACGAAGATAAAATGACCTTTACCTGCCCCTTGGGTACATTCGCCTATATGTTATTATTGTTCGGTCTATGCAATGCCCAGAAAAATTTTAGAGGGTCATACTCAGCATTTTTTCTAATTTAATAAATGAAGGGCTCGAGGTCTACATGGATGACTTTACTCCATATGGAGATTACTTTAATCAGGAACTACAAATGCTATAAAAGTATTGGAACGATGCATGGATCCCAGATTATGCTTGATCCACGAAAGGTGTCACATGATGATGACTGAAGGAGTGATCCTATGACACTACATATCTGCAGCTGGAATACAGGTAGATTTGGAAAAGATAGAGGTAATTCTCTTATTAGCTGCACCTTGTACTTAGACAGAGGTACGTAGTTTCCTTGGATATGCAGGGTACTACCATAGTTTTATAAAGAATTTTTTGCAAATTACTGCACCTTTGTATGCATTAACTGGAAATGTTGAATTCCATTGGTTTGACAAATGTGATACTGCTTTTTCAGATTTGAATAAACTGGTCTTGACTGCAATAGTCTTACAAATCCCCAATTGGGATTTTCCCTTTCAAATTTCCTTAGATGCATCTAATACAACAATAGGAGCGATTCTCAGTCAACAAGAGAACAAGAAACCCTATGCTATTTACTATATCAGCAAGAATCTCACTCCTGCTCAATTAAATTATACAGTGACCGAAAAATAATTCTTCGTTGTCCTTTATGTTATCAATAAATTTAGAAATTATATAACTAGCTATCAAGTATTCTTGTATACCGATCAATATACCATTTATATTTAGCTAACAAACCTATTACAAATGGAAGAGTGACTCGTTGGTTGTTTCTTTTACAGGAGTTTGATATAACTATTAAGGACCATCTAGGAAAGGAGAACGTAGTTTCATATTTCCTATCTAGATTTCCAAAGTCAAATGACACACTAGAGGTAGATGATCAGTTCCCTGATGAGCATTTGTTTGTTGTAGCAGCAAAAGCGCCATTGTACGTAGACGTAGCAAATTATCTGGCGGTAGGAAAGCTGCCAATACACTTGAAAACAAAGGAATGGAAGCTGATTGTTCAATGTAGTATTAGATTCTCCTGGATTGGTGGATATCTTTTCCATACAGGAGCTGATATGCATATATGCAGATGCATCTGAGAAGACGAGATTTATGACACATTGAGGGCCTGCCATGACGAACCATGCGGATGCCATTTTTCAGATCGTAGGACGAGGCACAATGTATTACAAATGGGCTGCTATTGGCCCAAAATTTTTAAATATGCCAAGAAATATGTCCAAGCCTGCAATATTTTCCAAAGAATGGGTTGCCCAGGCCAATCTGACGAGATGCCATTGCAGCCACAGTTGGTAGTAGAACCTTTCGAATAGTGGGCACTAGATTTTGTTGGGCCATTAAACCCGCCATCGAATCAGAAGGCGTACATACTGGTTGCCACAGAATACATGACGAAGTTGATAGAAACAATGGCTTTTTTGAGAGCTATAGAAGATTTTGTGACCAATTTTCGTTTTGAGCTATTTGTGCAGTATGGCTTAGCAAGGGAAGTAATAACTGATGGAGGGGCACATTTTGTGGGAAATAAAATTATAGCCACTCTACGGAACCACCATTTTACCCATAGAGTCACCCCTCCTTACCACCTGCAGGAAAATGGGCAGGTCGAAAGCACCAATAAATTGCTTGAGGAAATTCTCACGAAAACAGTCTCAACACATCGTCAGGATTGGGCTACTAGACTGCCAAAGGCCTTGTGGGCTTATCACACAACTTGGCGAAACACCACTGGATGTTCTCTGTACCATCTGGTATTTGGAAGGGAATCAGTTTTCTCCATTGAATTTTAAATAAAGACTCTTAGAACAACCTAGGAAGTGGGGTTGGATTTGACATAGGCCCAAGTTAGAAGACTCCAACAAATAAATGAATTGGATAAAGCATGACTACTTGCTTTGCAATGCACTTCAATTATTCAACAACAACAATCCAAGTGACATGAAAACCTCATAAAAATTAAGACATTCCAGAAAGGAGATTAGGCACTCCTCTATGACTCCAGATTCCAAGAATTCCGAGGTAAATTACAAACAAGGTGGCTCGGGCCATACGAAATTCAAGAAGTGCACATTAACAGTACCATTACCTTGACCACCATAGATGGATCTGGCTCCACCTTTCGAGTCAATGGACACTGAGTGTGCCTCTATCATAAACCACTTACGAAAGAGTCTTTCTACCAGCAGGTGCGTGATGACCCCACTATCCCAATTTTAGCTGTAGGGAATGATTTCCTAATAGCTTTTAGTTCATAAAAATTTGTTCTTTCCTCTTGTAGATAGTGTATATATGTTTCCTTCAATTTACATTTCTTTTCATCGTTGTATGCAAGAATTCCATTTTCTTTTCTTTTTCATTATTTTTATGCTCACAACTGCATTCTTTTTCTTTTGTGTGTTTGATTGTTTTTTTTGCTGTTCAACCCATTGAACAGTTGTTATTCAATTGAATTGAACAATTGTCGTTCATTTCAATTGAACGACTATTTTTTAGTGTATTTTTATTCTGTTGTTCAATTCAATGAATAGTTTTCGTTAAATTGAATTGAACAATTGTCGTTTAGTTCAATTGAACGACTATTGTTTTAGTGTGTTTTTATTATTATTTTTTTTGCTGTTCAATCCATTGAATAGTTGTTTTTCAATCGAATTGAACAGCTATCATTCAATTCAAGTGAACAACTGTTTTTTTTTTACCGTGTTTTTATTTCTGTTGTTCAAGCCATTGAACATTTCTTGTTCAATTGAATTGAACAGGTACCGTTCAATTCAAGTGAATGGTTTTTTTTTTAGCATGATTTTAGTTTTGATGTTCAACCCATTGAAGATTTGATGTTTAATTGAATTGAATAGCTTCCGTTCAATCTAATTGAACGACTGATTTCTTTTATAACATGTTTCTCTTTTTCTTTTTTGTTCAAAATAGCAAATTTTTTTGTCTTTTGATGATTTCCTTTCGAATATCCACTCTTCCTTTACACATCCTTGCCATAAAAACCATTTTGATAGAAAATTAATTGGCACCTAAAGAAGAGAAAAGAAGTGATATTACTAATATTATGTTCTTTTAAAATTTTGATGGAAATCTCTACTTCAGAAGCTGACATGGTTTATATGTATAATGAAGGGTTGAATATCTCATGTTCATACATATTACATAATTCATTATCGTAGTCTTTTTCTGGTGTATCATTTTACACTCTCAAGTGGTAATTCTCTACAACATGAGGATATATGAATAAGAGCATCAATTGAATTAGAATTATTTTTACTTCTTACACCATCCCTAACTCTTAAGGAGTTAATGAGCCTCCCTCCATTTTTAATAAAAAGAAAATATATCTCTATGTGCAAATTTTTTAAAGAAGAGAGAATAGGGGGTCTCATCATGAGCCAACCTACCATGATCATGAGGGCTTAACAGGTGACATTCCCACAATGGCCGACACACAAGGGTAGTGACCTTCTCGATAGCTAAAACTACTTTCAGGGGCAGGAGGTCTCATCACGAGCTGAGCTGATAAATTTGTCAAAATCCCCATGAATGGCACTATGAATAGCTGGCCACCACACCAGCATAGTGGTCTCTCCATAAAACAAGCTAAATGTATACTTTTAAATATAGGATTCTGGCTCATTTCTAGGTTAAAATAGCAACCCTGTCGAGGTTATGGATGCCTACTGGTAGCAGTGGCTTTGTGTTGAGTAGTGGAAAAGACATGAAATCACTACGTATTTTCTCATTATTTTACTTTATAAATAATCCTTTTTACCTTAGAAAGATGATTTATTACAATAATTACAATAGAATTGAAGATTTATGTTTATTGTAAAAATATGACTAAAGATTTCTTTTTGTTGATAAAAACAAGAATTAGGTGAAGTGAACAGCTATACCAAAGGTGAGGCTGAGATGAATGCAACTGTTGTTCCTCTAGTGTTAGACAAAATCCTGCCAAAGACAAGGAAATCCGAACGCATCGCTAACAAAAGGCAGGGAACAGCTCGGCTTCGGTCAAAGTGAATCATGTGATAACTAAAATAAGGGAAGCGAATCCCTCAGGATCCTTCGATCCCGATGGATTGTTGTTCAAGCCTCATCTTATTCTTTGTCTTGTCTATCAGAGTCTGATATATATGGAAATGCCTTTAGTGATTAAGGGGTTAAAGATTCTTGTATTAAAAAATTTTCTGTTCTAATATTGCGTTTTATTGACTCTCGGTTTTAGAGAACGGTCTCTATAATACTTTATGCTCGATTAATATAAAATACGTGTTTCATTTCATCTCTCAAGTTATGAAGTAGCCCAACAGTGTTTCACTGGTGCTAAGGGCCCGACCCTGGTGGAATTACCCTGCTGTTTGTATTTCTATCCTTTGCATATTGTTGTGTGAAAAGTTGTGTTTAAATTCATTACAATTACAGAGTTAATTGATTGTTGTTGGATTGAATTCGGATTCGTTGTGAGCATTAATGAACTGCACTACTATTCTATCATTTGCAATAATCGTATTTTTTGTTTTATTTATCTTGCTATATTTATAAATCTTTGTTGTTATATACTTAATTCTAGTTTCTGTCCTATTGGTTTATGATTCTTTATGATTGACTGTTTCGTAGTATTGGCCGTCGACAAGGTTGAAGTATTAAGATTAGTTCCATGATTGCATTAAGTTTATAGTTGTTTTTCAATTCATGTTTTCCGTTCCATTCCTTTTTATTGTTCATTTTTGATTCGTAGATTCAGATTAGAAGATAGATCGGTTACAGTTGTTGTGTACACATATGAATTACAAGTTGTTGTTCCTTTCCAACTTGAGTTCCTTTCAGTTATTTTCATTAGCAAGTAGTTTGATTTCATTTTGATTGCTTCAAGAACAAGACCACCAACTGTAGAGGACATTGGTTACTACTTCCAAGTTCCCAAATTGGTTATCTTGCCTCAGTGTGATTTCAGTTGCATCGATTTCTAAGGGAATGAGTTATTGCTACTGTATCCCTGATTGATGTTTTGGAGATTGATGTAGTTAATATTTCAGACCATTTCCATTTATGTTACTGTAATTAGATTTCTTTACAAGCATTCGTTTACTCTTGTATCAAGAATTTTGTACTACATGTTCATAGCATTACTCTTAGTTAATTGCAGCCTCAGACAGAGTACACTCTTGAAATAAAAATACGCTCCCAGATTGATAATTAATGTAGGCTAATTAGGTGTTTAAAAGGTACCTTTTTATGCTCTGACATTTTGCTGTCGTTGCCGGGGAGAGTGTATGCCATTTCAAAGGAGTGATGCACAATTGATTTTCTTTTGCTTGAAAAGAATTGGGTATTAAAGATGGAAGGTAAGAACCTGCGCACTGGGCAAGAAACACACTTGCTCATAGCCCGCTTCACAACAGAATTAGGTAAGATTCTCTCATTAGGTAGGAATGAAGGCTTTTTTTCTTGAATGAATAAAATAGCTAAGAAAAACAAAATTCCTCCTAAAATTGAAAAACCCAAGGGACCTGTGACCCTTGGGCGAACAAATTTTATTGACGAAATCCTTAAAAGGACTGAATCTCAGCCATCAGTAGGACCTAGGAAAGTTATCTCTAGACAACCTACTACTTCCCTGCAGGCCACAGAGTCACCATCTGAAGCCTTTGCTGAGATACATAGTCAAATAGTGGAAATTGAGCAAGATTCCCAAGAAATTGAGAATCCCTACATAATTTCCCCTCAAGAAGGGAACTCTAGTAATCTCCGTGAAGGAGAAGGGGAAACAAGAGAAACAGAAGAACCAAAATCTCCTATCGAAATAGTCCAAACAGTAAGCAGTCCAGATAAGGGAAGTGTTGTTAAACTCATTCAAAACAAAGGTCCTGAATCACCTCAAACAGTAGGTCAACAAGGAATAGTTAGTGTTCCAGACCAGGGGAGTGGTGTCAAGGAAATTCCTGCTCCTTCTAGTCAGCCTAGGAATTCCCTTGAGATCCCAGAAGGATATTGGCACATCTTTGACCAAATGGCCCAATACCAAAACCAGAACCAGTAGACACCCCAGCAAACCTCTACGCTACAATATACTATAGTAGATACTATAGTCAATGCACCTATGAAAGGCATTCCCCTTCAACATATTCCCACATTTCATGGCTTAACATTAGAAGATCCAGATGCATTTTTTTTTGAATTTGATGTGTCATGCAGGGGATATGATTATACCACCGATCCCCAAAAATTAAAACTATTTCCTTCTACATTAAAAGGAGCAGCCTTATGATGGTTTATGGGGTTAGGTGGGGGTGTCATAACTAATTGGGATCAGATGAAAGTTGTGTTTTTAAAGAAGTATCAAGATTATTGCAGGTCTCGGGAACTAAAAGATGAAATATTCCAAATGACAGCAAAACCAAATGAAACCTTGGAAGAATATGTGGAACGGTTTCAATACAATCTTCAGAGATCTCCTTATGCATCTTTACCCTTACCTGATAATGTGTTGAAACTACATTAATTAGGGGTATGAAAGATCAATGGGTTGAAACATTGAATATTATGGGAAAAGGTGATATATATCAGGAAAGCTATGCTAACATCATTGATTTTTGTATCAGGAGTTTGAGGGGCAACACAACGATAAAATCAACAGAATGTGATATGATTACAAGAGACAACAAGACCTCTAATGAAGGTGTAACTCGTGCAGAGATTGGAAACCTGCTGGAAGATTTTAAAATAGATATACTAGGGACTCTAACAGCACAGTTCGACACTATGCAAGCCAAACAAAAGCAAGCATAAGCAGAGAAAAATTTGGCGATATTCTGTCCTAGATGCAGGGAGAAACACAGCCATAAAGAGTTCCCGCTGGATGTAATCAAATTTTGCGCCATTTGTACGAAAGATCACCCTAAAGAAGAATGACCCTCGTTTCCTAGCCTAAAAGCAGTTTATAAGGAGGCAGAAGAAGAATCAGAAGTGGTATGTCTACTTAATCAGCATCGAGAATGGCAGCCACGACAATCAGGTATGCCAACTAATCCATTTTATTCTTTTCAGCCTCCTGAATACAATGCTCAGCAATATAATGGAATGTGGCAAAATCAACCACCTTTCCCCAATTGGTCATAATAGCCATTCCATACAACATCATGTCCAAATCAAATTAATCAAACTAATTGGCCAAGTTTTCCTTTCTGCCCACCATTTTGGCAAAACAATACTTATCCAACACAATGGTCACCCTCTACTTCATAGAGTCAGGCTTGGCAGTCAAACTAGCAAAGACCTACAAATCAGCCAGCTGGAACAATCCCTCTCTCTCAACCTGGACTGCCAGCTCCCTATACAAACCCCCAGACCAACTTAAGACCACAACTCCCAACCCAGCCCAACCCAAACCCAAACAATAGGCCAGTTCAGTCTATCCAAATAATGGAACCCCCAGAATTAGAAACTGAACTGAGGGAGTGTAATGACCTTCAATTAACGTCTAGGCACATAGTAGAAACATAGAGAAACAATAATGTTCATATTGAAGATTTGTTACTTGTAGGACAAACATTACAAAAAGAGAAGGAGGTTCAACAACAAAATCAACAACAAGTAACAACTTCCTCTCCGCCGTTCCTAGAACGATTAATCATACCATGCCCATTAGAACATCCTGATTTTGATCTTTTGGGAGAATTAAAAAATTTGTGTATAAAAATCCCTCTCCTCCAAGCTATCCAATACATCCCTATATATGCAAAAACCATTAAGGAATTATGCATAAAGAAGCCAAAGAGGAGAAAAACAACCAATCCAACTGTGTAAATAGTCGGTACTTTATCTGACCTATTATCAGGAATGGAAACACCTATAAAATATGAAGACTCAGGAAATCCCATAGTGACAATTGACATCCATGGGAAATTGTTTCCAAATGCCTTGGTTGATTTGGGAGCAGCAATCAATATCCTAACAACCACCACTTGTCAAAAACTTGGCATTACATCGCTAGAACCAACAAAAACCTTATTGGAATTGGCCAACCGATCGGTAGTCAAACCAGAGGGTACACTTCAAGATGTAATGGTATCTGTAGATTCCTGGGAATACCCTGCTGACTTCCTGGTTATCAATCCAAAGAACAGGCTAGATAGACACCCGTTAATCTTAGGTAGACCTTGGTTGGCAACTATCGATGCTTATATTGGATGCCGACAGGGCAACATGACAATAAAAAGGGGAAACTATGTCAAGAATTTAGCTTTCTATCCCCCAGCCCAGCCAAGCCTATCAATAATCAAAACAAGAAAACAACTTGTATCATATCTTATGGAAAATATGATATCACCTCTAACTATAGAAGATGCCCTTGATTTTAAAGACCGAACAGAGGATGATATCATCAATAGTTTTATTAGCAAACCACAAATCAAATCCCATCTACAATGTCACATGATCAAGGCAACATTTGATAATAAGGAAGAAGAAGATCCTCTGAAAGACATTCCTGATCAAGTAATACCCACTACTTCTGTGTACAATAGTAATATTGTAGAAATTGAGCAGAGAAAAAATCTAAACATTAACAAAAATATGACTGCTGAACAAGAACAAAAGTTCATCCAATTACTATGGAAATACAAAGTAGCCTTTGCATGGGATTACCCAGACATGAATGGAATTGACCCCCAATTGTGTACACACCACATCTATATTGAAAAATATGTGAGACCCATTCGCCAACCCCAAAGAATACTAAACCCTCACCTTAAAGATATTGTGAAAGCTAAATTACAGAAGCTATTGGATGTTAATTTCATCTACCCAATATCTGATAGCAAGTGGGTCTCTCCATTAGTAGTGGTACCAAAGAAGAACGGAAAGTGGAGAATATGTGTAGATTATCACGAACTTAACAAGGAAACCTAGAAAGACCACTTTCCCCTACCTTTCATTGACCAGGTATTAGACACATTGGCAGGAAAGAAATTCTTTTCCTTCCTCAATGGCTTCAGTGGGTACAATCAAATCCAGATTGCCCCTGAAAACCAAGACAAAACTACTTTTACTTGTCCATGGGGGACATTTGCCTACCGATTCTTACCCTTTGGCCTATGCAATGCCCCTGCTACATTCCAAAGGGCCATTCTTAGCATTTTTTCAAATTTAATAAATGAAGGGCTCGAAGTATATATGGATGACTTGACACCTTATGGGGATGATTTTGAGCCAGCATTAGAAAATTTAGAAAAGGTGTTGCAAAGGTGTATTGACACTAGGCTTTGTTTAAGCCATGAAAAGTGTCATATGATGATGACCCAGAGTTATCTTAGGCCACTATATTTCAGCAGTTAGAATTCAGGTGGACCCAGCTAAAATTCAGATAATTTTGTTAATACCCACACCCACCACACAAATAGAGGTAGGTAGCTTTCTTGGATTTTCTGGTTATTATAGGATATTTATAAAACATTATTCTCAAATAGCTGCACCTTTATATGCACTAACTGGAAATGTTGAATTTATTTGGATAGATAAATGTGACAATGCCTTCAACGATCTGAAAAATATTGTTTCAACAACCCCAGTGTTGAGGGGCCCAAATTGGAACTTGCCATTCCAAATTTCATCCGATGCCTCAGACACAGCAATTTGAGCAGTGCTTGGGCAGGAGGAAGACAAGAAACCATATGCAATATATTACATTAGCAAAAATCTATCCCCTGCTGAATTAAATTATACTGTGACTGAGAAGGAATTTTTAGCTGTAGTACATGCTGTAAATAATTTTAGACATTATATAACTGGGTATCCTGTAGTATTATATACTGATCACTCTGCCATTAAATTTTTAGCAAGTAAACCTGTTACAAATGGAGGAGTGACAAGATGGTTGATTTTATTGCAGGAATTCGACATTACAATAAAAAATCGACCTCGAAAAGAGAACCATGTAGCTGATTTTCTATCAAGAATGCCAAAGCCAACAGATACAGAAGCATTTGAAGACCACTTCCCAGATGAACATTTGTTCACTGTTACTGTCAGAACCCCATGGTATGCTAATATAGAAAATTATTTGGAAATAGCTAAACTACCTAAACATCTATCCCTTAATGAACTAAAGCAGATAATACAACGTAGTACCCGATTCTCTTGGATTGGGGGCTACCTATTTCACACAGGTACAGATATGAAAATAAGAAGATGCGTCCGGGAGGACGAGGTATTTGATATTTTGAAACCATGCCATGATGGGCAGTGTGGTGGGAATTTTGCAGATCGTAGAAATTCCCATAAGGTTTTACGAATAGGCTATTATTGCCCTACCATCTTTAATTATGCCAAAAAATTTGTGCAGGCCTGTGATAGCTGCCAAAGGGCAGGTCGCCCTGGGCAGTTTGATGAAATTCCTTTGAACTCTCAACTAGTAATTGAACCATTTGAACGTTGGGCCTCAATTTTGTTGGCCCTATTAGCCCCCCATCAAACTGAAAAACATACATCCTAGTTGCAATCGAATATGTCACTAAAAGGGTTGAAGCAGAGGCACTTTCAAAAGATACAAAGGACTCTGTAATACAATTTATTTTCCAAATCTTCATGCGATATGGCCTCCCAAGGGACATAATCACAGATGGAGGACCGCATTTTGTAGGCAATAAACTAGCTGAAACACTACAAAATTACCACATTCAGCACAATATTACAACCCCATACCACCCATAGGAAAATGGCCAAGTAGAGAGCACGAACAAAGTGATTGAATCTATAGTAACAAAAACCATTGCCTCACACAGACGTGATTGGGCCTACATATTTCCAGAAGCATTGTGGGCATACTAAACAACGTGGAGACCCACTACGGAATATTCACCATATCAATTGGTATTTGGAAAAGAGCCCATATTTCCAATAGAGTTTGAAATTTAGACATTAAGAACAACCCAAAAGGTGGGTCTAGATTTAAATGAAGCCCAGGCCAAAATACTGTAGAAAATTACTGAGTTAGATGAAATTACGCTCTTTTCTCTTTAGCACACAACGTTAATTCAACAACAGAGAGAAAAATGGCATGACGCCCTTATCAAAGAAAAGATATTCCACGAAGGAGACTGGGCACTCATATATGACTCTAGGTTTCAGGATTTTCCAGGAAAACTCCAGACACAATGGCTTGGACCTTATGAAATAAAAAAAGTGCATGACAATGGCACTATTACATTAACCACCATTGATGGATTTGGACATTCCTTCAAAGTAAACGGTCATCGAGTACGATTATATCATAAGACGCTTACTGGAGAATCCTTCTACCAAAAATTACAGGAATATTCTACCATGAAAATTATGGCTGAAGGGGATAACTCCTCCTCGGAACCCATTTATTAAATCATTTCTTTTCTTTAAACTTTGTACATATCGATTGTTCATTTATTTTGATTGTTTCATGGAATTCAGTTTTTTTTTTAAACTCTGTTTATTTCGTTTATTTTGAGTTTTTCTTGTTCCTTTCTAAAGGAAAAACACTTCTATTGTTCCTTTTGAAAGGAACAACAGTTTTGTAGATTCTTGTTGTTCCTTTCGGAAGGAACAACATTTCCGCAGATTGTTTCCGCTGTTCTTTTTAAAGGAACAACACCTTTTGAGTGGATTGTTTTTGTTTTAGATCAACATTTTGAGGATTTCTGTTGACTCTTCTAAAGGCAAACATATTGTTTATATACAATCATACAAATTAAAGCTTACTGTAATTAGAAAATCAAAATAAATCGTCATTTATAAGAAATTTTTTTGGTAATGATAAGAAAATGGAAAAAGGGAAATAATAAATAATATGACTTTGTTGTCTTACTACCACTGAATTAATATGATCGATTATCCTTATCATGTTGGTTCTTTCCCATATTCTATAACTTTCTTTGATTTTTACTTATGGAGTAGGAATAAGGGCATATTCTTTTCTATTGAGATGTTTAGACTTCTTCCATCGTCCCTACTCTTAAGGAGTGCTGAGCCATCCTTTATATATAAGTAGGAAAGTGCTATATGAAAAAAATAAAAATATTTACATATTTCACTAATAATTTTATGATTTGGCAGATAGAGGATAGGGGGTCTCATCAAGAGCCAGCCTACCATGATCATAAGGAAGCAAGTGAATTGGCATTCCCATCATGGTCACCAAACCAGGGATATGATCCAATGGACAATTGAAAAAATTAAGAATTCCTTGGAACAAGAGGTCTCATCACGATCTGGCCTGCCCAGTTTTCACTTCTTCCCGGTGAATGGCATTATAATTTATCTGGCCACCAAGCTAGCACAATGGCCTCCGTTATGAAATTTAACAAGCACTTCCTCAGCATAAATAAAGGACAATGGTTCCAAGGGTGAGAAAGCAACTTTGTCAAGGTTATGGACACCTGTGGGCAACAGAGCTCTGCTGATGGTATTGGAGTCACATTTATACACATCAATAGTAATATTAAACCCTTTTTCCTATATCTCTATTTAAATATCAAATGAAATTATGAATCCCTAACCTTCGATTTCGAACCTATTATACATGAAAATCATCATAAATCAATCACATTAGTTTGAATGGGTGATAAATGAATCTGTACTTATGTTTATCTTAATTTGTCCCTTCTCCTTATCTTTGAATCATTACAAACGTTTCTATTCTATTTATGATTTATCACACACATTGATTTCAGTAAATGCTATAATTTGATTAATTGTATCATAATTATGGCTGCTTTTTCCTCCTGTACAACTACTGCGCAACACTTGCCTCTCTTAATTGATGGTCCAGGATGACCTATCATCCTCTAGGGGGGGTGCGGATGTCTTCATGTAGATCAAATATTGATATTTATTTACCTGTATGCGAACAAAATCCATACATTCTAGGGAATAACAAAAACTTAACGATATTATTCCAATTCACCGTGCTTTGCTATTCCATTACAATCACTGTGTGTTTGGAAAGAAGTAACAGTGTGTAGAGACGATGGGAGGAGGACCAGTACGTAGTGAGATGCAAGTGCTAGTTTTTTCTGATGCTGCACAAGAGATTTTGGAAAAATTGGGATGGACTACATATTTCACGAGGATGCAACAACCCCATGAAACAGTGGCCACCGAGTTTTTACAGAACTTGCAGGAAGGATACTCCATTGTTAGAGGAAGACAGATAGCTGTAACCAATGAAATAATTGCAGAGGTGTCTGGTATACCAGTGCAAGGAACTATATGGACTCAGAAGAAGGTCAAGCTTCAAGAAGCCATGAAGATTTTTTAGGATGACGGACAGACATTGGTCATCAAAGGCAAAGGAGTTCAGCCAGCATCATTGGGAGAACCATGGGCAGAATTGGCTAAGATAGTGCAGGCCTATATAACATGTGACAGAAGGAAAGACGTGGTAAGACCTCGCCAACTTAAGTTATTGGCAGTATTAAAGATGAAATGCACTGTAAATTTTCTTGCATTTTTAAATTCCTTACTGCATGATATTTCCCGTAGTATAAGAAAAGCTCAGCACGCAGACATGGTGGTCAACCACCATTTCCTAAACAGATTAATAGTGAGTCGTAGTCTCGCCCAACAATAGACCAGCTCGGCAGAGTTGATATTCTCCATTGATGGAGGGCTAGCTTTACCTGCCCCGAAACGGAAGAGAATGGCTAGCTTAACAGCTGAGCCATCAATTCGCAGACAGTCCCTCCGTTCAAAACGAAGTAGGGGAATGATAGAATGACTTCCGGGTAGCAGTATCCAGCCTTTGGAATTGGCCAGCTCAGAGGATGAACATCCTCCACAATTGGAAGGAGGAAGTCCTCATACTGATGAAGAAGAGGAAATTGAGGGAGAAATTCGCTACTCGGATGAAGAAGAAATGAGCCACCACACCAGTGGTGAGAAACAAACCAGTGCAGAAGAAGGAAATAATGAAGAAGAGGAAATAGAGGGAGAAATTCAATATTCAGATGAGGAAGAAGGTAGCTACCATACCTATGAGGAGGAAAAATATAATCATAGCAGCGAAAGAGAAGGAAAAGAGCCTCCCGAAAATACTACTACAAGTTCACCACGAAGCCCTTTACGGGAAGACCAATTGGCCCAAATTTTGGCCAATATGAGTGACTATGTGCAGCCACATAGCCCTTTGGACCTTAACATTGATATCAATCAGTTGTAGAAGCACTCTGCTGTCAACAACGAAACAAATGAAGAAATGCTGGATGAAACAACAAACCCTAAGGGGGGGGGGGGGGGGGAGGAGTCAATTGAGGGTATAATTCCCAAAGAATTTAGCCAAGGGCATATTAATATTGAAGAAGAACCCCAAGAAGAAAACCAAGAAGAGAACCCAACTGAAGGAATGGCTAATGAGGACCAAAACGTTGTTGAGCAAATAGGTTTAGAAAAAGGAACAACCGTTCCATTAAGAAAAAGGAAGAAAGTAACTGAGATTGAAAAGCTTCAGAGGGAATGAATGAAGCTTTAGGGACTCGTGGAACAACTCAGGAAAACCATTAGGGTTCTTAGAATGAAACAAATTCCCAAGTGAGCCCCCAAGAGAAGAAGCATAGCCACCAAGCGAACTTCGAAAAAGAGAAAAGTGGCCACTAAGATCAACCCCCAAGTTGCAGAAGATATGGCTAAGCCTAATTATGGAGATACAGAACAGAAAATAGTTGTTCTAGCACAAGATGTTTCAGAGGGACCCACTTAAAGTGAAAACATGCAAGCTAGTAGTCAGAATACTTTCAGTGACCCTACATTAGCCAGACTCCAAGAGGAGTTGGCACATGATCGACTGGAAAGGGAAAAGTTGGAAGAAGACATTGTCCCTAGGAAGAGATATTAGGATTTGCAGTAGCAGATGAAGGCCATCCATGAGGTAGAAGCTGAAGCCCACAAGAAGTGTCGAAAGGCAGAGGAGAAGACTGAAAAGGTAATGAATCAATTAAAATTAGCCCAGAATTGAATGGACACTCTCTTCTCATTGTACATCGATGTTTTATCTTGTAGATGCCCTGCCAAGAACTATGCTTTATTTTTATTAGAAAGATATTTACAGCTAAAGATTAAGGCAGTTAGGAAAAGAAAATTTATAGAGATAAAAACTATAGATGACTTTGTAACATGCTGCAAACTCTATGGGGTAAAGGTACAGTGCCTCTTGTGTGAGTTTTATTTGCATAATCTAATACTGGAAAATGATTGTGAAACAAATCCTAGCCCTTTTGTGGGAGATATCCAATACCGGGCGTTTATTTCCTTTGCTGTTAATCAGTTAAAATGGCTTAAAGCCTACAATGTGTTTCAAAGGCAGGAAAATGAATTAGATTTGTGAGTTAGGAGTGAACCTCAGGACCCATTTCAACTGTGGGCTAGGCAGAAGAATTTGATGACAAAGGAAGGAGTTATCCAAGAATTGGGGCCTGTCCATAAATCGATTATCTTGAATGGGATAGATTATTTCCTATCTATTAGAAAACAATCTTACATAGCAGTTAAGGTCCGATGGGGAATTTCCAATTGGAATGTGCAAAATAGAGAACCATTTAACTATAAAAAATTTGGGCTAGCTACAGACCGCTTGGTTTCCTATAGTAATCTCATTTTGAAGGAAGGACCATTCTGGCTAGGGTGTAGGTTTCGAAGCCCCATTGCATGGTATCCTGCTACATACTACAAAGCCATTTATGAACTACCCGAAGGACAGACAGAGCATGTCTTCGAAGCATTAGCTGCAATGCATGGTTTTAGGCCTTTTGATGAAAAACCTTATCCGGCTTATTCTTTAACTGCTCTGCATGTGAACTATAGTTTTCATGAGGACATGAAAAAGGGTAAGCAGGGGGATATTTTGAGCAGTGGAAAAGGTATGAAATCACTGTGTATTTTCTCATTCTTTTACTTTAGACATAATCCTTTTTACCTTAGAAAGATGATTTATTACAAGAATTACGGTAGAATTGGAAGATTTATGTTTATTGTAAAAAGATGACTAAAGATTGATTTTTGTTGATAAAAATACGAATTAGGCAAAGTGAACAGCTATACCAAAGGTGAGGTTGAGATGAATGCAACTGATGTTCCTCCAGCATTAGACCAAATGCTGCCAAAGACAAGGAAATCCAAATGCATCGCTAAGAAAAGGCAGGGGACAACTCGGCTTCGGTCAAAGTGAATCATGTGATAACTAAAAGAAGGGAAGAGAATCCCAAAACATCCTTCGATCCTGAGGGATCGTTGTTCAAGCCTCATCTTATTCTTCGTATTGTCCGTCAGAGTCTGATATATAAGGCTACGCCTTTAGTGATTAAGGGGTCATAGATTCTTGTATTAAAAACATTTATTTTGTAATATTGCATTTTATTGACTCTCGGTTTTAGAGAGCGATCTCTGTAATACTTTATTCTTGATTAATATAAAAGATGTGTTTCATTTCATCTCTCAAGTTCTGAAGTAGCCCAACAGTGTTTCACTGGTGCTAAGGGCCTAACCTTGGTGGAATTACCCTGATGTTTGTATTTCTATCCTTTGTTTATTGTTGTGTGAAAAGTTGTGTTTAAATTCATTATGATTACAGAGTTAATTGATTGCTGTTGGATTGAATTCAGATTCATTGTGAGCATTAACGAACTACTCTGCTATTCTGTCATTTGCAAGAATCGTATTTGTTGTTTTATTTATCTTTCTATCTTTATAAAGCTTTTCTGTTCTATACTTAATTCTAGTTGTTGTCCTATTGGTTTATGATTCTTTATGATTGATTGTTTCGTAGTATTGGCTGTCGACAAGGTTGAAGTATTAAGATTAGTTGCTTGATTGCGTTAAGTTTAGAATTGTTGTTCAACTCATGTTTGCCATTCCATTCATGTTGATTGTTCATTTCTAATTCGTAGATTCATATTAGCAGATAGATCGGTTACAGTTGCTGTGTACACATAGGAATTACAAGTTGTTGTTCCTTTCCAACTTCTGTTCCTTTCAGTTATTTTCGTTAGCAAGTAGTTTGATTTCATTTTAATTGCTTCAAGAACAAGACCACCAACTGTAGAGGACATTGGTTACTACTTCCAAGTTCCCCGATTGGTTATCTTGCCTCAGTGTGATTTTAGTTGCATCGATTTCTAAGGGAATGCGTTATTGCTACTGTATCCCTGATTGATGTTTTGCAGATTGATGTAGTTAAGATTTCAGAGCATTTCCGTTTATGTTACTGTAATTATATTTCTTTACAAGCATCCGTTTACTCTTGCATCAAGAATTCTGTACTACATCTTCATAGCATTACTCTTAGTTAATTGCAGCCTCAGACAGGGTACACTCTTGAAATAAAAAGTTTCTCCCGGATTGATAATTAATGTAGGCTAACTAGGTGTTTAAAAGATACCTTTTTATGCTCCGACACTTTGCTTTTGTGGTATTGGAATATTTTTCTAACAACAGCCAATTACTTTTATATGCCCTATTTCCTATTGATCCATTCCTGAAGATAAATGCACAGCTTGAATAAGTTTTATCATTATCAAAACTTATCTGCATAATCAACTATGAGTTAATTATTTTATCATTCCGAATTGAGTGATGACATCATGAATCATAATCTGTCACCTATCATGCTTCTATCATACTCTGCCATCAAAATAGGAAATATTTTTCATAATGATTTCTACTTTTCTTTTCTCCCTTTTTGATCATTTCCACCTGATGTACATTTGGGATGATTACCAAATTTTAACTTTTACTTCATGTGCATTCATGATTGCTACCACCTTTCCTATTTTCTTGAGCTTCAAGGCCGTGGATGCCCTTCTCTCATGGGAGTGGGTACGAATACTCATAATGAATAAGTATGCGAATGAACCATGTGACTCCCTTCGCATAAGCTGATTGGAGGATAGAATCATTGAATTTACGTCATGTAATCACATTTTTAATAATATATTTTATAAAATCCCCATGCAGTGTTTATGTTATTTTAACTAATAGAGCCAAAAGAAACGCATGAAGAAGGGAGAAGGAACTATTTCACAAGGATATTGTGTAGAATGGGTGAGCATACCTCCTAGATATTCGGGAAGAAGCTTTATCAGGAGGCAAACAAAGATGGCAAGCCTCTAAAAATAATGTTAATAACATAGAACCATTTGGGTATAGGGACTTTAAATCTACTGCTTCTTGTTTTATTATATATAGTAATATAATTTTGAACATGGGTCCTACATTGATCTGAAACGGGTCGATAACTTGTTATTCTTTCCAAGCAACTCCCACTCAATTAAACAAATTAAGATCTAACTTATACTTGACTGTGTGGAATTGAATTCTTGATTCAGGTGTATGTGTTTTAAACTGGTTTAATGCTTTAAGTGTGAGGAATTACACATTTGTTTTTGGTGATATTAAGCATGTAAAAAAACAATAAAGTGCAACAAAAAAACATCAACACACAACAACAATTTTAATAAAGGAGTTCACCTAAATGTCATGGGCTATGTCTCCTTGAGCCCTTGTCAATTGACTTGGCTCTTTGGGATTATGATGGAAAAATTATTTTACAAGTAACTACTCAACGCTAATGGTTATTTAGACTGTACCATTAGGTTTAGAATACCATCATACCCCTGGAATGGTTGTTATCTCTCTAAATATGGATCTCAGCTCCCAGAGACTTGGCCTCTTCTGTTAGTGCCCTTAAGCTTCCCTGAGCTTCTCTGTGGAATAACCCCTTAATAAATCATTTTCTATCCCTAGAACATTTTTCACTTTCTCCAGCATATATCATCCATCCAAAAAATACTGATCATTTTCTCAAAATGAGCTATGGCTCCCCAATGTAGTCCTCCATCCACTATTGGCCCTAGCCTGTCCGAAACTTCCCTATGGCTTATTCAGCTCTAGAAGTCTCCAAATGGCTTTGGAAATCCTTCCATTGGATTTATAATGTCAAAAATATTCATAATAGACTAATCACTTGCTGAAAAATGCCTATGGCTACTCTGGTTATGCCCCCAACACCTAGTGGCACCCTGTGGCTCTAGGCTCACTGAAAACTTCCTTGAAGCATCTCGGCCTTGAAAATTCTTCAAAAAGTTCTAAAAATCCTTCCATTGGATTCAAAGGTTCAAAATAGTTATAATATACTAATGGTTTGCTGAGAATGGTCTCTGTCTTCCATGGCTATGCCTCATTCTCCTGTGAGCCCCTAGTGGCCCTTAGAACTTATCTGAAGAAACATCACACTCATAAGTCCTCTAATGGCTCTAAAAACCTCACCATTAGATCCAAAATTCTCAAGATAGTCAAAATTGACTATTGGGTTGATGATAATGGTCATTGACTACCCTGGCTAGGCCTCATTCTCCTGCTGGCCCTTGGTGGGACTTGGAACATCTCTGAATCAAAATCATGCTCAGAAGTCCTCTGATGGCTTTGAATCTCTCACCAATGGCTCTGGAGTGTCCAAGAAAGTCGAAATTTACTATTCACACCCTAAAAATGGTTGAGTAATGCTCAAGATAGAGAATAATCAGTTTTGTCTAGTAACACATAAAATACCTCCAGTAAATGTGGAGGAACTGCAGTTTAACTGGAGTTATTTTGGAAAAGTACCCAAAAATGGTGCATCTCCAAGAGCTCCACCAGTTTAACCATTACAATAAATTTTATCCGTTGGGGTGGCCACATGACCCCAAACTCGCTGGACTAGCTATCACAATAAAGGTAGCGGTTTATCCACTGTGGAGATAACGTTTAACAACATGGCCATGTGACAACCATCGGAACTATGGAAGTTAGCTATTGGGTTTAATGTAAACCGTTTAGAAATATTTAAACCGTTGCATGTGACATGGAAAATGTTTGTGATAAATGTCACAGGTTATCAACTATCAGAGGTATCGGAGTCTGGTCCTGGTGCTAAGGCCATATGGAGAGGGGGTTGGGCCTCGGGGCTGCCCCCCTCCAACCCCAAAATGCATTACTATTAAACTTTAAATATAAGTGCTCCACCAATATGGTTAAAAAAGAAGGTAGCAGAGACAGTTAAAACACCCACATGCTAGCTAAGAGGTCTCGGGATCGAGCCCTGGGGACCCAAACAAAATTTTGTTCAACCTTTCTGGGCCATGTGGTGGCCTTTGGGCATGCGACATGGTGGCTTGTGATTGGTCGAATCCAAAATCGTATAACCCATCAACGAATCCTAACGCGCCACTTATCATCCTGCAATTGGCTTGAAAGGAATATTCTGGGGAATATTTTGAAGAATATTCTAGGAATATTTCAGGAATATCTCTAGAATATTATTTTTGCTGGCTGTACCTTTAACCAGTCAACCCTGGCCAAATGCCAAAATTTGTAGTTTACTAGAATTTTCAAAACGGGATAACTTCTTCATATAGTGTCATTTTTTTGAACCGTTCACGGTGCTAGAATCAGGAAGACGAGATCTATTTGATCGCTCAGGTTCAACACTCTTTCAAACACTTTGAAATTTGAGCTATCACATAGGCCCTTGACCCAAATCTGATCACTCCACCCCATTGGGAATCTTTTGGAACCCAAAAGACTGATTACCTATTTAGTAGATGAGAGTAAAACACCCTCACATTTCAAGCCTCCATACACTTTTCCTTGCTTGTCTTAGTTCCTTTGATCCCCAACTCGAAGGTAGTCAACACTTCCCTTCTTGGATGCTCTTGTCGTCCTGTCAAGAATTGTATCTTCCTGGAACTCATTCAGAAATTTTTGGCGAGAAATTTTCAATTGAAGGTAGTTGAATATCATTTTCTTGATCATAAATCAATTGTGGCTCAAACAAACGTAAGTTTTCAACATAAATACATGCATACGTGACTGAAATTCTCATATGTACAAATCAATGTATGTCTTACTGAGTTAAGAATTCAAACCACTTCTTACCAAGCCACTTCCATGAAGGTTTTTCTTGCTGAAAATATTCTTCATGTAAAACATATGTTCTCAAATCAATGATGGAATCTTTGGTTCCATTTTTGCGAGTCTTTTTATCCTCTTTCTTCAAATGCTTGGGATGATTGGTTGGATGCAATGTCCAACATTGGGAAATTAAATGTCCCCTCTTCTAGCAATGTATGCAAGTCTTTTTCACCTTATGTGAAAGTTGCCTTCACTTCAATTGTTTCATTTATGCCTTCAATCTCTTCCAACATTTTCAAATTTCATGGTTACACAAACCACAATAGGAACAACAACTTTTTCTTCCTTTCATGCATGCAGATTTTCCATGCTTAACATAAACATAATAAACTTGACTATGGGAAGAATTTAACCTAAAATGTTGCTTTGCATGTCCATCTTTTTTAATTTCTTGAGGAGATGACCTTGAAGAGGTTCCAGCTTTCTTTTTAAGACTAACATTAGTGTTCATGTCTTGACAACTGTCAGAACTCTCTTGCTTGCGATAAGCTGCATGTATGCAAACATCTTCCTACAACATAGGCTTCAAACAATGGCATTCAACTTGAAAGAAAAATTGGCATGTTTATGGTCTATAACTTGCAACAAAAGTTCTTCTTGGAGTTATCTCAAATGTCTTCATGGCTGTAGATTTTTCACCATAAGATTGAACATATCCTAGACCAAAATTCTTAGGCCTTTCCTCAACCATAATAGGCTCAATCAGGCCTTGTGCATGTATGCCTAGACCCTTGTCTTCATAGCCCATTTTTAACATCAACTTGGACTCTATACATCTCTTGTGCTTTTCAAATGAAGCTACACATGTACCTGAAGAGGAAATTGAAAAAAATTTGAGTCATTTACCTCTACTTCAAGCATGTATTTGGTTAAGTCCGCTTGGGCATGATGGAGCTGCATCTCCATCTCATGCATTCTTTGAAGAATTCATTCTTTCTCTTGCTTCATAAAAACAAATTTCTCATGAAGTCTAGTGCTTTCCCTTCCATCTTCATACAGACTTTTCACCATATCCTTCAGGATGAGGAAGTCTCGCTTCATCTCTTCATCTAAGAGTCTTGTAAAAGAAGATTTAGAAACCTAACTTGATGAAGTTTTAATCATGATGTAAATGAATTAAGGAACTTTAAAAACAATACACAAAGCTTCAAAAACAATTTATAAAGCTTCTAAACAATATGGCTGTAAATTCAAGCTCTTTTCTGTAGCTTGTATCTCTTCTTCAAGCAGCCTTTTGCAAACAATCCCTCTTGTGCTTCAAGGGTTTCCTTGAGGTCGTTTGGGTAAGGATAATGCTTTTAGCCTTATTCCTTCTTGTCCTCTTGGACTTAGGTAACAGTAGCTTCCCTTCTCCTCTAGAAAACTCAGACTTGTAAGCATTTGTCAATTTGCAAACAGTTAAATTCCATTCGGGGAATTTTGAGGTCTAAATTGGGCCTCCTAAGAAAAATGTGCAAAAAAAATAAACTTTTTAAGAACCAATAGCATTCGAGATGAATTTTTCAACCATGGGGGATGATTCACCATTTTTTAAGTAAAAGGGTAAAAATATTAAAAAAGTTAATAAAATAATAAAACTACCTTTTCAACTCATATTTTCAACTTATCTCCCAAATTTTTTACTCAAATTTTGAGCGGGAGTATTCGTTGGATGCAAAATTTAATTCCACATCCAAGGAGTACCCATGTTGAATACTTTCGATGGACCCTGCTACACGAAAAATGAGAAATACATTAAAAAATTTAATTGATCACATTTTTTAATGTATTTCTCATTTTCTGTTTAGCAGGGTCCATTGAAAGTATGCAACATGGGTACTCCTTGGATGTGCATTAAATTTTGCATCCAACGAGTACTCCTGCTTGAAATTTGAGTAAAAAATTTTGGGAGATGAGTTGAAAATATGAGTTGAAAAAGTAGTTTTTTCTTTTTTCCCTCTACAATTTGATGATGTAATCAAATATTATTTTATTATTTCCACTATTATTTTATAATTTCCTTAGGAGACCCATTTTAGACCTCAAAAATCCCCTAATGTTTGCACTGTTAAACACCTCTCAAGTCAAACAAACAATCAAGCAACCTTGTGCTCTCTAAAACAAGAAACCTAGTGTTCTGGTACCACCTAATCTGAAATGGGTGGATAACTTGTTATGCTTTGCAAGCACCTCCCACTCAGTTAAAAAAATTAAGATCTATCTTATACTTGAGTGTGCCGAATTGAATTCTTGATTTAGGTGTATGTTTTTTAAATTGTTTTAATGATTTAAGTGTGAGGAATTACACATTTTTTTTTGTTGATATTAAACATGTACAACAAACATAAAGTGAAAAAAATAGGCATCAAGACACAACAACAAATTTAATAAAGGAGTTCACTGGAATGTCGTGGGTTACGTCTCCTTGAGCCCTTGTCAATTGACTTGGCTCTTTGGGATTATGATGGAAAATTTCTTTTACAAGTCAATAATAAACTCCAATGGTTATTTGGACTATTCCATTGGGTTTATAATAACATCATACCCCTGGAATAGGTGTTATCTCTCTGAAGATGGATCTCGGCTCCCTTAGACTTGACCTCTTCTGTTAGCGCCCTTAATCTTCCCTGAGCTTCTCTGTGGCACTAACTCCTTAAGAAATCATTTTGTGTCCCTAAAAAATTTTCTACTATCTCCATCATATATGAGACATCCAAATTAGACTTATCATTTTCTCAAAATGAGCTCTGGCTCCCCAATATAGGCCTCCATCCACTATTGGCGCTAGGCTGCCCGAAACTTCCCCATGGATTATTTGGCTCTAGAAGTCTCTAAATGGCTCTTAAAATAATTCCATTGGATGTATAATGTCCAAAATAGTCAGAATAGACTATTCACTTGCTGAAAAAGGCCTCTGATGGTCTGGTTATTCCCCCAACACTTGGTGGCACCCTATGGCTTTGTGCTCACTGAAAAATTCCTTGAACCATCTCGGCCTTCAAAAGTATTCAAAAAATTCTTTTAATAATTCCATTGTATTCATAAGGTTTAAAATAGTCATAATATACTATTGGTTTGCTGAGAATGGTCTCTGGCTACCCTAGCTATGACTCATTCTCCTGCTGCCCCTTAGAACTTCTCTAAAGACAAATCATGCTCAGAAGTCCTCTATTGGCTCTGAAAACCTCACCATGAGATCCATAATGCTTAATATAGTCAAAATTAACTATTGGGTTGATGATAATGGTCACTGACTACCCTCGATAGGCCTCATTCTCCTGCTGGCCCCGGTGGCCCTCGTGGTCCTTGGAACTTCTCTGAAGAAAAATCATATTCAAAAGTCCTCTGATGGCTCTCCAACCATCACTAATGGCTCTGGAATGTCCAATAAAGTCAAAATTGACTACTCACACCCTCATAATGGTTGAGTAATGCTCAAGATAGAGCATAATCAATTTTGCATAGTAACACCTAAAACAACTCCACTAAATGTGGAAGAACTGTAGTTTAACTGGAGTTATTTTGGAAAAATGCCCAAAAAAGGTGTGCCTCCAAGAGCTTCGCCAGTTTAAACGTTACAATAAATTTTATCCGTTCAGGTGGCTGCTATAGGGTAAACTGCTTCGGTTGTTGGTTTTCGAATATCCCTCTCAGGGCTTTCAGGTGCCCAAGGCAGACAGTAAGATTAGCTGTGTTGTTCACAAAGATGGCATGACCATGTTCATATTAACTTAAAATAACTTGATGGAATGCGATATAGAATTACCTCTTTGACAATCTCAGAGTCCCTTGGAGAGCGCTAGGCGGCGAAATAAGAGTCCTTTTTCACCGGCTCCAAATCTTAGTCCTGCAATCAGTCAAAGCACCCGCGTAATTTCTAACATAACATTTATCCTATCAATCAAGTCAATGTATAATGAACTTCTAAATTATACACATCTGAGCCATTCATATCATACTATGTAAATTTTCAAACAATAATGACAATATTAAGCATTGAATGGACAAAACGAACACAATTCTATTGATTTTGAAAGAAGGAGGATTACAACTGTCGGTTGTACCAAGCCCTCCTCAGTCTCCCAATCTCTTTTATCTATCAAGTGAAGAAGTCCAAGTCAACAAGCTCTCTAGGAACCTCTTTGACTCTTGGCCTTCACAATATAACACTATTCTCTATTCCACAAGTATGCAAAAACCTTTAACAATCCTTCGACCTTCAATTAAGAGCCTTCAGCTCCTTCTTATAGGAGAGGGAGAAAGCCATTGTTGCCTTTCTCTTTCCACTAGTTTGGAATGGAAAAAAATTAGATTTTTCTTTAATCTCTATTCTTTTGCCTCCTTTTGAGTTCAGTCTTGTTATAGCAATGACCAATAATGAACTGGTGCTCTGCAGTTTCTTTTGTGAACCGACTCTCTTGTGAGGGAAAGTTGGAGATTCAAATCATTCTCCGCAGGCTTTTCCTGATTCAAACTTAAAACATGGGTAACGCTTCCCTCCAGTGTAAACAGAGCATTTCCCTAGCCACTAACGTGGCCCATTCACTAATTATCTGCGTTATAACGCTCTTGTGTTGTTATAGATAGGTGTTACCCTGGCAGAAATAGGTTTAATTTAGGTCTTTGTACTCCTTCCATATTTGTCTTCCCCTCTGAGCTGATGAGGAGGTATTTTGACCTATAATAGTGGCCACATGACCCCAAACCCGCGGGACTAGCTGTTGCAATAAAGTTAGTGTTTTATCCGCTACTGCGATAATGTTTAACAACGTGGCCATGTGACAACAGTAAAAAATATGGCAGTTAGTTGTTGGGGTTAACGTAAACCACGTATAAATATTTAAACCATTGCATGTGACATGCAAAAATTTTGTGATAAATGTCACGATTTATCAACTATCGAAGGTATTAGTGCCTGGTCCTTGTGCTAAGGCCATATGGGGAGGGGGCTAGCCCCCTCCAACCCCCAAATGCATTACTATTAAACTTTAAATATGACCAATCCACCAATATGGTTAAGAAATATGGTAGTGGAGATGGTAAAAACACCCATGTGCGAGGTATGAGGTCTCGGGGTTGAGCCCCAAGGACCCAAAAAAAAATTTGTTCAACCTTCCTGGGCCATGTGGCACCCTGTGATTGGTCGAATCCAAAAACATACAACCCATCAACGCATCATAATGCGCCACTTGTCATCCTACAATTGGCCCAAAAGGAATATTCCAGGGAACATTCCAAGGAATATTTTAGGAATATTCCAGGAATATTCTTTTTGGTAACTGTATCTTTGACCAGTCAAGCCTGGTCAAATGCCAAAATTTGCAGTTTACTAGACTTTTCAAAACGCAATAAATTCTTCATATGGTGTCAGTTTTTTGAACCATTTGCAGCGTCGGAATCAGGAAGACGAGATCTATCTGATCGCTTAGGTTTGAAACTCTTTCTAACACTTTTAAATTTGAGCTATCACATAGGTCCTTCATCCAAATCTGATCATACATGGATAGGGTGTAGATACAGATGTCCCATCATATGGTACCGTCCTGAAGACTATCATCATGATTATGAGTTTCTAGAGGGACACACAAACTCAGCTTTTGCAAAGGTAAAAGATACGCATGGTTTTAGACTTTACAAGGAAGAATTATATCCTACCTATTCCTTAACTCAACTACACCTCAATCATCTGTTTGCATGAGGACATGCGAAAAGGTAAGCAGGGGAGTATGTTGGGCAGAGGAAAAGGTACATTATACCCCTATCTTTAGCATGATTTTTCATTAAATTTTATATGTTTTCCTTCAACTTAGTAACAAATTAAAGGAGAATATTGTAACAATAGGGTAAAATGAATTATTGATAAAAGGTGTGTTTAATAGTATGAAAACTGACTTTTGTTGTCTTTATTAATAGGAAATCGAAACAACCAAACTGCTGACTAGAATGACTAAATAACAACGGACAAGAAAAGTAAATAGAGTCACGTTGGTTCCTATTAATCAGCAGAAGATGTAGAAGCACAACTATTCTCAAAGTATTCGATTAATAGTTACGAAGCCTCAGGATCTCTTGATCATTGGAATTCGTTACTCTTTTTTATTTTTCCTTTAAGTTATAAAAGGCTGTAGGTGAAAGAGAAAAGGAGGGTTGTTCATGTATTATAATTTTCCTATAATAAACTTATTTAGATAGAATTTTCGATTTCATGATGATGTATTTCTCCATTGATTAATGATGAAATTTGCATTTTCATTATAAACAACTTCTGAGTATTTCTTGGCAGAAGACTTCTAGAGGCTTTGGGCCTGGTCCCTAGTAGTTATCTTACTGTTTTGTTATATACATTTATTTACGAGTCTTGAATTTTCAGTTATCCTTTGTGTTTTATAGCATTATCATTCAATTCATTAATCACAGGTGTGATGTGTTACAATTCCCTTTTCAATAGATTGAATTTATCAATAATGTTCTTTGATCATGAAGTGACGCTTTTACATTCATTAAAATAGTTTCAGTGTGTTTAAGTATTTGTTGTTTGATTCTGCATACAATTATTTCTTAATTATTTCCATCATAAGTATGAATGTTTTCTTTGTTGTTTAATTCTCAATGATGCTATCAGTTGAGTTATAGAGAATTCCACTGCAAAATGTTAAATAAGTGATTGTTGTTCAATACAGTAGGATTATTGTTCAATTCATTAAGGTAGTTGTTCAATTCATTAAACCGTGTTGTTCAATTGTAGAGTATTCCTTATTTCAGTATTGAGAAGTTATTTCTGCATAAGCTTAGAACAAGATTTAATTCCTTGGATTGATCTGAAGTAATTCATAGTTTACTTTTGAGTTTATTTGATTGAACTTCAAGAATTTTATAACATTTCTTACAACGATTTAGAGTGGTTTACCTTTGACTTCAATCGCATATATTTTTCTTGCACGTTCGAAATAAAAGGACTTACCTTAGGTTGATGATTAATGTGAAACATTAAGGTTACCTTTAACAATCACCTTCTTGACTCAACATTCACCACGCAAAACAGGTTGCCGTCTAGTTTTTTTTATGCATGTGTCATAAGCAAGGAGGCAGTGAAAGTTTAAAGGATCAATGGCATCAAATAAAAAAGTAAAAAAACATGGTTACTCTATGAGGTATGAAGCTATTGATTTGAAATTGTTAAATCAACATCCCAGTGCTATGGAGGCCTTTAGGAAGGTGGGTTGTCTACAATTTTGTCAAAAGCTACAAGGTTTTCATGTCTAGGTATTCAAAGACTTTGTAACATATTTTACAGGGACAACCTCAAAAGTTGCTATTTTGAACCTCAAAGTGTAACCTGATGCTAGTTCTCAAGCTACAGAAATACCCAGTGGTGGTGAGGAATGGTTCAAAGGTACAAAATTCAGAATGAAAGGATGTAAATAATTTCTCAAACAGGAGCACGATGTAGTTGACATGACAAATGGCATCCCCAGAGGTTAATGAAAGAAAATTATGAAAAACTGATGTTGGTGGTCCAGAAATACTTTACCTGCGAAGGGATGTTCCACATGGTTTATTCTTTTCATTTCAGACTCCTCCTGCATTTCGTTGGTAAGAAAGCACTTGCCCTACCTTTATTTGTATTTATATGTTTGGGGAAGATGTCAGATAAGGTCTAGGCCAAGGCAGAGTGTAGTGAAACACTATTATTTCACCATGTTATGATCAAATTGTTAGTATTGGAGGAATTAAAAAGTTTAAATAGAGATTGGGCCTCTTTTCTTTTCGTGAGTGGGTATGAAGTGGATTCAATGAAACCAAAGAAGGTTTCAAAACCAAAGAGTACTCCATCTCTAGCTGTAAGAGAATATATTCGTGAAGAAGGAGGACAACCTCCTATGGAGCCAATGGACATTGAATTTGAACCTCTGCAAGAGATTAATATCCCTCATCCATCACCTGCAAGACAAAAATAGAGAATTAGTAAATAGAGCAACAAGAGGGTAACAAGAAGCCAAAAATTTGCCAACGGAAACCTAGAAGACATCCTTCAGGAAATAGATATTGAATAATCCCCAATTGTACATGAAAAATACATTGAAGGAGATAGAAGAAAAATGTAGAAAGGCAAGTCTGTCAAGAAGTTGGATTTTGCAGGAGCGGATGCTGGTTTCATTTTCCAGCCAAGGAAGCCAATGACTAGGTCACATCTTGCAAAGGATGCCATGGAAAGAAAAAGAGCAGAAAATATCAGTGAAGTTAGGCAGCCAAAGAACAGCATAGACCTATCTCCAGCAGTAGAAGACGTCTTGGTACAAAGGAAAGGAAAATAACATGTTTAAGAGAAGACTAAAGTGAAAATTCTTCAAGAAAAATTAAGAAAGGTCAAGGAAGAAGTAGTTGAAGTCAAGTTGGATTTAAAGGAAGCCAAGGTGGACATAAAACTAATGGAATATTTTTAGAAAGAGATGAAGGAGCAGCTGGATAAGTATGATAAGACTATGTCAAATGTCAAAAATATGTTTAAGAGAAGTATTCCTTTGAGGAAGGTGGTAAAAAAAACAAGGAAAAGGAATTTGTGGTTACATTTTGAGAGAAAAAAATCTCCAAGGGAAGTTCAAAGATTTGAAAGACCAAACAGACATGATTCAAGAAGAACTAAAGAAAAGAGGGTTCAAGATTAGATTGGTAGATGAACCTGAGATACAACCTGTTGTTGCTGAAGATGAAGCACTTAAGGACTGATGAGTTGATACAAAATATTTTTGTTTAATTTTACAGCTTGCCGGTGACACCAATTTTGGGCTAGAAGATGAATTTTTGAATAAAATTACCAAATCTTCATTTTTAGCTAGATCAGGCAGTTTCGTAGCTAGCTCCAGGCTTGAGGGCTGAAATTCACTACAAAATTTCTAAAGAATGATTTTTATTTAAAAAAACAGTTTTATGGAGATCCAAGGAGGGAAATCGATGGTATTCAATTATTTTGACCTAAAAAATAATTTTTGATTAGCAGAGGTGGCAGAAGAGAAGGTTAAAAGGCAGAAGTGTGCACATTATGAAATTTCACTATGAAACTTCCTAATGATACTATGTCTTACAACGAAATATTTTTTAAGAGTTTTTGAAGGTTTGAATGGAATATTGAAGGACAACCAGCCACCTGGATACATCCAAGCAGATGGTGGGCCATCCCAACAGAGATCCATTACTTAGCAGATGTGTCACTCATCCAAATCAGTATTAAGATAAAATTCTAAATAATGTTTATATTTTCCTCGAAAATAGGATAGTTGTTTCTTAAACCTTGGGGGTACATTCATATCTTAGTGATGGAGAATGACACTCGAGAATGTAATATTTATCCTGGTAATTGTCCCAATACTAGAGAAGTGGATGAAATAAATTTAAAGTAGAGTCTTATTAAGAAAGTAAATCTTTAATGATTAGGTGTCTTTTCTGTTCCATAAATGTATTTTTTTGGTTATGATTGGGTGTCAAAGTCATGGTTTGATGATCTAGCCAGCTGGGCAGATCCTATGTAATGCAAAAATATCTATTTATAGGCAGGAAATATAATGAGAAATGGTTCGAGAATTCTTTGACACTACTACTATTGTAAATTTTTCATATCAGTAATAGATAGACAGTGACTGTTTTGTGCTTCACCTGAGATTCTTGATATGTGTCAATGATTTTATGTGTTTCCTTTATATCTTGCTTCCAGTATCTTGATCTTAAATTACTCAAAATTCATGTTATGCATCCTTTGAATTCCTTTTAGTATTGAGTTATTGATTATCCTCATGTTTTCATGTTGTCCTTTCATTGAAACAGAAAAAGCCTCAGTTTCCATAAGTAGATATACTTGTCATTGAATTCATTTTATTGACTCCATGAGCCCAATGGTAGTGAAATATTTCCCATTTTTCACCTGCAATCAAATACACTAAGACACTCACAGAGTTAGCCATTTTTTTTAAGACATAATTGAGAAAATCATTAGCTAAATTGAGAGAGCCCTCTCAGGTTGAAGAGTCTAATCCTCAATCAAAATTCGGTTTGAAAGAGTTACTCTAAGTTGTCTGCTGGAGCAGCCCATCGGGACCAATTTAGACATAACAAACTCAACATGCTCTGCTAGATTATTATGATGAGACTCATATGTTTCACTTTAATTCTCTCTCATCTCTTCGACTTGTGCCTTCAGTAGGATAATTTAACCTTTTTATCCTTTATTCTTGGTTTTCATATTATATAACTTTTCCTTTAGCTCTTTATTCTCATTTTTTGCTTTTCCAACACATGATTTGGCATAGAAAGTGAATTTGAGATCTTCATTTTATTCTTCGTGGAATATATCTCTCTTTCTTTATCATCCAACATATTTTTATATTTCTTGAAGTCATGAGGGTATGTATCCAAATGGGTGATATTATGCTCCAAATTATTTATCTGAATATTTTTGGATCTACATACCATCCTCTCGAACATCAATTAGCCACTTGTTTCATTATACATTTCTTATAACTTTCTTGATATGGCATTGGTGCTATGCATCTACCTATGAATTATATGAGTCACCTGCATGTCTAGTTCCATGACGTACGTGTATGGAACATGATCAACTAACATTTATATCTAGTGGAGTTCACAATCCTCCATGGACATGTCTGTATGTGCTTTAGATTGTAACATTACCAACTTGAAAATTTCCCTCTCACGATCCAGTGCACCCTTGACTTGAATCCTATGGAGTGTTTGATTTTTGGCTATACTTATATCCATTTTCCTTTATTTTGATGATTTTTTTATCCATTTATTGAAACGGTTCGACAATCAACATTTTTCAAGGCTTGGAGACTTCACCTCACTCTACTGCTTCGGATGCTGACTTAAAAAAGTTCATATGTTCAATAGTAAATGTTGGCTTTGATTGGGTTTCCAGTTGGCTATTTTTGTGAGGAAAATCCCTTCTATGGACAAAGGCAATCTCTCTAGCCATGGAGTGGGTCTAGAAACATAAAAGATTATATAACGGAAATTTTCTTAATAAATATTCAAAGAAGTGTGAGAATGTGAAAAGGACTACCTCTTCATCATGTTATGCTCAACCCTCTGATGAAGGACTTGATCCACAATCTTTCAGGCTCAATCCTCGCTACTCGTTGTTGAATTTTGCAACCAGAAATAATGAAATTGGCATCCAGAAACAACATCCTTTATCCTAGTGAAGATTAAGCACCTACACTAGGTGATGCCCGAACACTCTGTTTTTATGTGTATGTTTATTTTAAGAATGGTGAGAAAATTCCATTTATAGGAGTCTATTTATAGATGGTTGAGTAAATTCTATTTATGGATGGGGTTCTATTTTTGGAATGCAAGTGCAAAGTATGTTCATAGATCACATGTCTAAAAATAGAATGCATGTCAGTTATTATTATCTCTTAATAATAATTAGACAATAAATCATAATCTATTCTCTTGAAGCACTTGATTTCAGTTAACTGATGTGGCCAACCATTTGACTGCAGGAATTTTGAGTTCTAAGGTTGGTTGGTGGGATATTCAAGTGGACATTGTTGTAATTGAGTGATACAAATTTGTAACAGAGTTGGATATGTAGTTATGTGAGTTGTAAAGTAGTTTAACTCAATTAAGTGAGTTAAACTCAGTTGTGCTAGTTGTAACTAGTTGTAACTAAAGATACACTAGTGAGAGATCATTGAATTAAATATTTAATTAATTCACATGGAGTGATCTCACATGAAACTAAATATTTACTACTCTTAACTACATGCATGTTAGATCCAGTGGAGACCAAGTTGAGAGATAGGTGAAAGGGACAGTTTGACTATTTGTTGTGACATTAGTGGGTGCACTCATGCAAGCACACACACATTGGAGATGCCTATGAGTGTTGCGCAGTAAAGGCAGGCTATAATTAATCATTCAGGGGTTCTTGACCATTAGGGATTGCCCAGTGGAGGCAGGTTGTCTGGAGGCATTAAATTGGCACATGTATTTGCCAATTTTTCTATGACAGTGTGAGACAATTGTATATTATATTGATAGCTCTTGGATTAGAGTTTTGTATTAGATTGTTTTATGATCCATGATACATACATAATATGTGATAGTGGGGTTTTCAACTTTATGGTTTCCTGGTAAAAACATCTATGCTATGTGTGATTGATCTTTCTTCATGTGTTTGCAATTGGTGATTAAATTTCCACAAAGATTTTAGTAGAAGGAATTTGTATTTAACAGTGGCATATAATTTTTAGATCAGGGGAATCCAAGAATTATAGAATTGTATTAAAATTTCTATACTCATGTTGTTTGAATACCTATAGGAGATAAAGAGACAACAAAAAATTTGATCCAATACAAAGCATACATTGAACATCAACTACCTAACAAATCAAGGAGCATTAGGCTACTTGTATGGATATCCAAACAAAGATAGAAAGAGAAACACTAGATGCATTATTGATAATGTAAAAGAGGAATCCTACATCCATGTCCTTGTTTTTGGAGGCATCCCTTTGGTGTAGTCCGATTCCAAAATGAGGATCTTCAAATGATCCTTCTCCCAAATGGAAATTCAGGAATTAACACATCACGGGGATTCAAAGGATTAATGATCAGAGCAACCCAAAAATGACTAACCAGTAGTGGAGGCATGGGGATAAATTTATAGGAAGGGAGAGGGAGTTAGGAGCCCATGAAATAAGGAGGAAGGTCTAAATTAGAGATCTCGACCATATCTCCACCGAGCAATATCTAGCTTGTTGTCCTCGAAGCTCCTAGAGCTTGAAGCTTCTCCTCCATTGGAGGAAACATTGCCAAAAATTGTTCAACGTGATTTTTCTAGTGAGAAGAGCACTGATAATGCTAGGCTAGAATGTGAAACCTACCATCAACATGGGCAGATAACTTGAGAAAATCATTGATCGAGAAATTTATGTTTTAAGCTAAGCTTCTTCAGAAATTGTTCAAGGAAACTTTCTTTTAGTTTATACATGATATCTTAATTTATTTTTCAAAGGTATATATACTTCACAATATTAATCACAGGGCACTTCAGGATCAGGGCTGGAAAGTGAAAAGGGTGAAAAATTATTATGTAAAAAATGCCCCCTAAACCATGAAGGAAGAACATGGAGTGATGGGTGAAATGTTATACAAACCAAGGAAAGGATGCGAAAAAACACCAGGAAACTTTCCAAATCAAACAAAATATATTATATGACATCTCTGATATTAATATTCCTAAAAAAATATCTATGACTAGGCATCAAATGGCACATGAACCCATGCCATATTTGCATCCATATTTCTGAACGAGATCATGGAAATGGATCCACGGTATGGTCACAGCCATCCATATAGAAAGGATCATGTGTATAATCATGAACACTCAATAACTCCATGTAACTTGATGTTATCACTCCACCGTATCTCTAAGGCTGAGAAAGAGTCCAAACAGAGGTAACCACAGACCAATATTTTAGCTTGGTAGCTATCCCTACCAAACTAGAGAGAGCTCCCTCCACAAAGTCACAGCTAGGAGGGCTAGATGAATTAAGGTTTTAGGCTAGGTATGAGTACAAGGGCTTGCTTGTTTGAATTGGTTTGTTGGCTGGGTGAATTAGGTCAAAGAGGCTAGGATTCTAGTCCATTCAATGGGGAAATGTAGGTAGGAAGGCAAAAAATTTAGGGTTTTTGAGTGGGATGAATCAGATAGATGAGGTGCTAGAAAGAGCAAGACAATGCATGTCTTCTTTCTAAACTAAAGAAATGAGACAAACTATGAAGATTTTCCAAAACAGAGCATAAGAGATGTATTTTGTTTAACAACTTGAAAATCAACATATAATAGAAATGAAATTGATCATGGAGAGTACAAACAATTCCTACATATGAAATAGAAGAAGAAACAATGTTGAATTTCCATACCACGGGTATCCCAAAGAAATAGCTGCAACTCTTTCATTAATTTCGTACCTAATACTTAATACACTAGAGTCTCTGATCAATGCGAAAAAATCCAAATTTTTCCATGCTATGAAATGAGTAAAGAAATGATATATATAGACATCAAATAACTTCTCCAAAGCTCAGGGATCGAATCCCTAAGTTGAGGAGTTGTTCCACCAAAAATTAAACTGCATACCTAGAGTGTAGGGAGGTCAAAGTGACTCATCTCTCACTTTTTGGAAACTCATTCATTACATCTCATTAAGAGTTTTTACATAATTTATTTACCCCTAGGTAACTTAAAAAAGTTATTATTACATTTACATCCTTGAATTATATTGGTAAAAACATCATTTTCCAAGGTGAAACTGAGAAAACTGAGAAAATTTGCAAATTTCAGGAAAAACAGAAAATTGGTAAAAATAATAGCACTAGTGTAAAACGCGGAGTGCCAAATTGAGCTCCACTTTTGAATGTGTTCCAAATGTCCAAATTGCTCTCAGGATAGCTCATTGGAAATCTTGGCCTGTCTAGTTTCCAAAACTATCCTTTTTTTTTTTAAATGACTTGATTTGACCCTCCAAAAGGTTAATATCCCAATACTAGTGAAATGTGTAGTGCCAAGCTCAAAAACATGGAAGAAATATGTTTTTTGAGGTTTTTTTTTACTTTTTATATAATATCCCAAAATAGGGAAAATCTACAATAAAGGGAATATATTAAGATATTCCAAGATTGGAGCTACAACAATCCATGAACATAATAATGAAATAGCAATGATATATCAACACATATGTTGTAAGAAGATCCAAATAGCCATCATATTAGATCATAGTAGAAAATTTATACAATATCTTGAGGTAAGAGTTACTCAAGGTAGGAAAAATCAGCCTCAAGAAACATGTACATAAAATACAAGACCACTGCTACATAGAAAAGTGTTCAAGGCTATGACAACGCGGTTTTATTAAGAATAACTACTGTTGGAGTATGTAAATACATGGATATGGAATTATATATCTCATACAATGTTGGGAGTGAAGATCTAAGCTCCCAAACACAATTTCAAGACAATCCTGGAAGGATTGGCTGAAATATGCAAAACTGCAAAAAATGTCGGAGTTGCAGTCTCAAGACTGAGTACTAGGTGCAACTCAAGAACTGGATGGAGATGGCTGAAGATGATGCATAAGCTAAAAAATTAGACCTCCCCCAATGGATCTTCCAAGTGAAAGGCTGATCCTATCACTAAAGATCTCACCCTCCAATAATCCTACAGACCCTCACTGCAATTGCACACTGAAAATAACGCAGTCTAGGAAAGAGACTGCGCTGTAGGAGAAAAGAAATATGTTGGCCAGGTGCCAAGATCTACAATAAGCCCCAGAATTTTCCTCACTGGTGTCCCAAAGGAAAGAAATATTTATTCTTTGAAAAATAAGCTCCGAAAGTGGTGTTGTCAACCCTCCACTGCAACACCCTGCAACACAACCCAGCTATCAACAGAAATTGCATTGTAGCTGAAGGAGGTAGCTTGGCCTCAAGCCTGGATGTGGAGAAATGAAATTCAAGCTCCCTCAAGAGGCCTCTCTTGAAATGAGAAGGAATTACTAAACAGGAATGTCTTGTGCTAAGCAGCACAACAACTCTACTAAATAACAAGACAATGCACAAAGTCTAACCAGACCAAGAGATCAATAATCCATAACATGAATGACAATAGCTGCCTTGCCCTTCTTTTAAACAAGTGAAAGCCCTTTGACCATGGGTCCCACTCATTATGGTTTCCTTCACCAAATAACTCCCCTCCCATTCATACTGTTTTATCTCTCAAAGTGTTCTCCACCTCCTATCCCAACATTGTTGACTTGGTCAAACTTGACCTTGTCCACATGCAAATGAACCTGTTCACATATAAGGGTGTGAAATCCAGTTCCTATGATGATCCGTTTTCACACTATGAAGGATTTTATTGTTATTTCTAAAATGTATGGGCCTCCTTACCCATTTATTCATCTCCTAAGAGAAATCAGAAAAAATCAATATTCCAATTAGTTGCGTGCTAATTTTGGAATATTACAGTCCTACCCTCCCAAATGTTTCTTGTGCTCAAGCAATTGCAAGGATAGAACTACAAAGTTTCCCCTCCTCCTGCTATATCATCCACATGTGATATGCTCCTCTAAAGAATGTGATGTTGTCTCATCAATAAATCTCCATATTTCCTCTCCCAGGCATGCAAGTTAGCTAAATAGCTATCATCATGAACAAGTAGAGTACTCAAGAAGGAAATAAAGTGTTGTCTAGAGGTCTCCTTGATGAATGGAATATGAAATTTTTTGGGAAATATAATTCCCATGTCAATCCTCCATCCCCAAGAAATCATCCATACAAATTGAGTTACCTCCCAATGTGGAAACTCATATAAATCATCCTCCACCTTCAGCTCCTGCAATGTAGGTGGGCTGAAAATATGATCATGGTAGACAAAATAGCCTACCCCACACTGTCCTCCTCTCCACTCAAGATAACTATAGAGTGTTTGCTGATCTTGGGTTGCAATAATGTTTCCCTCAAGTGGCAAGAAGAGGACTAGACCTCCAAGGATATCCTCTCCAACGTTATGAATCATACTGGCCCAAACCATTCCATATATGATGAGTTGGAAATCACCATCATATGGCATCCAATCAATCCCATGGCCCACCTCATAAAAGAACATTTTTTTTTTTCTGTGGTGGCCATATCACCTCTCATGCTCCCATTGGAACATGTAATGCAAATGATGTGGGAAATATCCCCCCCAAGGGACACATCCAACCAATGTGCCACTCCCCCAATCATGCTCCCAATAAAAATAAGAACAACAGCAACATAAGGAACTACAATGAGAATCATGCTAGCTTCCATATGAAGCAAGGGAGAAGGAAAATGGTCCCTCAAATGTAGCCAACGTAGTTTGACTCTAAAATGCAACAAAAGTTGAAATTACGGGTGGCATCCTCACCACTTCCTTGCTGCCCCAATCTCCTCACAATTTTGGATAAATTGTATGGTGTATTGTGCAAATTGAGCATGCCCTGCAAAATATATAACCTCCCCAAGTCCTCCTAGGGAGTGGCCATCACCAATAATTCTTATGGCATCAAGTAGACCATGAAGTATAGAAGGAGAAATGCTCCTTCCTTGAGCAATATCTTGCACATATATGGTTAAGGAATGCACATACTCATTATATAAATCATTATAAAACCAAACAATATCCTTACCATAAACTTTGCTCATACAAATGGAGTGGCTCATAGATGAGTCTCCTCTGATCCTAAAAAAGGAAAGAGGTGTTTGTCCTAACTCTTCCAAAGAGTTATGTATCTCCTCTATCTCCACATGATCCATGCATCTCCTCAAATGCTTATATATCTCCTCCTCAAAGCCTTCCCAAAAATACCCCTCCCTAATGGTGTTGGGAAACCAGCTCCAAAAAGAGAAGAAAAGAGATATCAACGCCTTAGAAATAAGCCACTTCGAGGGGGCAACCTCCAATACATTACATGAATTAACAATTCTTGGATGATACAATTCACAAAACCTCCTTTCTATATATAGGAGTCCATGGGGCCATAATGTAATCCTAGTGGGCCACAATGTAATCCTAGCCGACCTAACAATAATAATTTAAGGGCACAATAATAACAAAATGGGGGTTACAAGGGTACAATAATAACAATAAGGGGCTTACACTAACAATAATAAGGGGCTATACTAGTGATATAGGGACCTAACATGCCCCTCTCCTTCAAAAAAAGTGTTGTCCTCAACACTTGAGTAGCTCCGGGTGCTTCTGTATAAAATTCTCATCCTCTCATGTAGAATCTTCAGTGGGTAAGTTCTTCCACTTGATGAGATACTCTGAAATTGATCGATTCCGTAGTTGTCGAGTTCTTGTTTCCGTGACCGCTTCCGGTTCCAATATGATTTTTCCTTCCTCATCAAGTTCTGGCAATATTGTTTGAACCGGAATATTTTCACCTATAACCTTCTTTAAGCATGAAACATGGAAAACTGGATGTACTCGCGAAGAAGCAGGAAGCTCCAATTTGTATGCCATAGTACCAATCTTTTGCAACACCTTGTAAGGACCATAGTACTTTGGTGATAATTTATTATTCTTCTTAGCTTGCTTGAGGGACATTTGTTTGTATGGTTGTAGCCATAAAAATACCCAATCTCCTACATCAAAACTTCTCTCGCTGCGATGTTGATCTACCTGTTGTTTCATTCGATTTTGTGCTAAATTCAAGTTATCCTTTAAGAGTTGGAGAACTTCTTGTTGATGCTCGATGTCATCTTCCATTGCTTGAACCTTCGAATTTTCTCTTAAATATGATTTGATGGATGGTGGATGATATCCATAAAGTGCCATAAATGGGGTCATTTTTGCTACAGTATGGAAGGAAGTGTTATACCACCATTCAGCGAGAGGAAACCACTTGACCCATTGTGTTTGTTTATCAAATACAAAACAATGAAGATATCCTTCCAAACATTTATTTACTATCTCAGTTTGACCATCAGATTGAGAATGATAAGAGGAGCTATGAGCTAATTGTGTACCCAAACAAGAAAATAACTCCGTCCAAAAATTTCCAGTAAAAATGGGATCTTTGTCGCTCACAATAACCCTTGGGATTCCATGTAGCTTTTGAATTCTGTCCATAAATGTAGTAGCAACTTACTTTCTTTAAATGGATGAGATAATGCACAAAAGTGTGCATACCTAGTAAGTCTATCAACTACCACCATGATGACATTATTTCCTTCATACTTAGGTAAACCTGTGATAAAATCCATTGAAATCTCCTCCCAACCTTGACTTGGAATGGATAAAGGTTGTAGAAGTCCCGGGGTCTTAATTGTCTCAACTTTATTCTACTGGAAAACCAAACATTCTGTCACAAACTTTTGAATATCAGATTTAAGGCCATCCCAAAAAAATTCTTTCTTCACCCTATGGTAAGTTTTTAAAAATCTTGAGTGTCCTCCGAAAGGAGAAGTGTGCAATTACAGAAGAATATTTTGTTTTAGTTGGGAATTCTTACAAAGATATAAGCGATCTTTGTACCATAAGGAATCATTTTTCCAACTAAATGTATCAGATGTACTAGGATCTTGCTGCAAATTTTGAATGAGTGTCCATACATCTTTGTCCTTCTTCCATTCATTTCTTGCTTCGGTTATCCAATCTGGTTGGATAATAGAAATGGCACAAAGCAATGGTTCCACCTCTTCATTCTTTCTTGAGAGTGCATCTGCAACAACATTAAGCTTTCCTTTTTTGTAGATTATTTCAAAGTCATAACCCAACATCTTTGTGACCCATTTTTGCTGCTCTTCTGAAGATAGTCTTTGTTCCAAAAAGTGTCTAAGACTATCATGATCAGTTTTTACCTTGAAGTGTCTTCCCATTAGGTAAGTTCGCCATTTCTTTAGTGCATGCAGTATTGCTAACATTTTCTTCTCATAAATAGGTTTCTGTAAATACTTTCCTTTGATTGGACGACTTTCAAAAGCAATGGGTCTTCCTTCCTGCATTAAAACTGCACCAATTCCATTTCCTGAGGCATCACATTCCACAATAAAGGTTTTTGTGAAGTCTCGCGTAGCTAAGACCGGTGCTAGGCACATTGCCTCTTTAAGACGTTCAAAGGCCTTAGTTGCTTCAGGAGTCCATGAAAATGCATCTTTCTTCAATAATGTTGTTAGAGGTGCTGCTATTCTCCCATAATTCTTAACAAACTTGCGATAATACCCTGTTAACCCGAGAAATCCTCGCAACTTCTTTATGGTTGTGGGGACTTTCGATTCCTTAATGGCTTTAATTTTGTTAGGGTCTACTTTAACACCCTCGTGAGATACAATATGACCCAGATATTCCACCTCTTGTACTCCAAAGAAACATTTGGATGTTTTTGCATATAATTATTTCTCTTGCAATAGTTTGAGCACCCTGTCAACATGTTCAACATGATCCTTCCAAGACCTGCTATAGATTAGTATATCATCAAAAAATACTAGCACAAATTTTCTAAGGAAGGGTTTGAAAATGGAATTCATCAACCCTTGAAATGTAGAAGGTGCATTGGTAAGGCCAAAAGGCATGACCAAAAATTCATAATGACCCTCATGAGTTTCAAATGTTGTTTTTGGAATATCTTCGGTCTTCATTCTAATTTGATGATATCCTGAACAAAGATCCAACTTGGTAAAATAAATTGCTCCATGTAATTCATCCAATAATTCATCAATCACAGGAATGGGAAATTTATCTTTAATGGTGAGCTTATTGAGCTCCCTATAATTTGGACACATTCGCCATGATCCATCCTTCTTGTGTACCAATACTACAGGAGCAGAGAAAGAACTTTGACTAGGTTGAATTATACCCGCCTCTAACATTTCTGCAATCATACGTTCAATTTCGCTCCTTTGGATGTAAGGATATCTATAAGGCCTTATGTTTGGAGGAACACTTCCTGGAATCAAATGAATAGCATGATCATGATCACGAATAGGTGGGAGTCCTTTGGGAGTTTCAAACACCTTGGAATGATTGTCCAATACTTGTTGGAGATCTGCATGAATAGATGATTTTGATGTTGGAACTTCTAGTGAGCATAATTGTGCAATTACGCCTCGTTGTTCTTTCTTTAGAAGCTTTGTCATGACATTAGAGCTTATTATCCTTCCCGGCTTCCCCGCAATACCCCGTAATTCGACTTCCTTTCCTTCTGAAAAAAATTTCAAGAAAAGTTCTTGAAAATTAAAAGCTACCGTCCCCAAAGATTGTAACCATTGTACTCCTAGTACAACATCAGCACCTCCCATAGGAATGGAAAGCATCGGACTAGTCAATACATATTCCCCCATGGTTAGCTTGATATTATGGCATTTTCCAGAGCAATTTATAGTTCCTCCATTTGCAACCATCACTTGACATTCTGGTGCTTGGTATAGGAAACAATTTAATTCCTTGGCTACCTTACAATGAATAAAATTATGGGTGCTACCTGAATCAATCAACACTATTACCTTTTTCTTCTTGATCTGTCCTTCTATCTTGAGAGTTTGAGGAGTGGTAATTCCTGCCAGTGCATTACACGATATGGTCGGATTCATTTCTTCCTATTCTAGGGCTGTTTCCTGGTGTATATCCTCTTCTTGTTCATTTTCTTCTTCTTCTTCACAATCTATGTAAAATAATTTCTTAACAGCACACTTATGACCTTTAGTGTATTTTCTATCACAACCGTAGCAAATCCCTTTTGCTCTTTTTTCTTCCAATTGTTGTGGTGTCAACCTTGTAGGTTTTGGAAATCTAGGCGTAGCAACACTTCCTTCTTTATAGAATTGAGTGGTAGGCTTCCTTGTCGCCATAATTTTACATTCAAATTTTCTTTCCAACCTGAATGCCTTCTCCAATGAATCAGGTTCCAAAACGCGAACTTCATGTTGGATGTTATCCTTTAAAGTGCCTAGGAAGAGATCAATCCTGTGTCCCTCTGGAATATCAGTTACCCTTATATTCAATTTTTGGAAGTCCTCAATGTGCTTCCCCACTAAACCCTTTTGTTTGAGATTTATCAATTGGGTAAAGAAGGTGTTGCTCTTTGTATCCTCATAATGTGCTATCATTTCCTCCGTAAAAATTGACCAAGTGACAATTTTTTTATGGGAGAAAAGCCATCGATACCATACAAATGTATTTTGTTCTAAATGTAAAGTTGCAATGCGTACCTTTTATTTGCTTTTGAGGAGATCGATATTGAAAAAGGAAATCCTCATGAGCTGCTTGTAGTAGCTTCTCCTTGAGCTTGAAAGCTCCAGTTGAGAAGATCCAGCCATGGTAGTAGATGACCCCATCTCTAACTGAGTATCCCTCCTCATGTAACTGGTCATCCGATATCATACAAGTGAAAATATCCTTGGAATACTCCACCAACATCTGGGAATTCCAATATGGATCTATCCTCCATAGTGAAAGCACTGATGATCTCTCATGAAGAACATTTTTCATATGGTCATCCTCCTCTTTGACATCTCCCATGCCAAAGATGAAAGTTGGAAGGTTTCTATCCTTCCCTTGCTGCTTCTGCCACAACGCAGAATCTCAAATGAGAGTGGGTAAAGATGATGTTGAGAGAATTCCTTTCTCCTCCTTGAGTCTACCCAAGACTCTCAGTGCTGTATCAAGCTCTCCTAAGGTCTCCACTCTTATAGAATCAATGAGTGGTGCCTCAAAATGTGAATCATATCTCACCATTTGTCGATCTGGTGGTCTCCTTGGTGAAATGTCTCCATGCAATGAGACATCATCGTCAAGAGTAGACTGCATATGTGAATGGATAGATTTTTCCCTGCTCTCACTGCGCAATCCAGTCTCCCTCTTAGGTGCATCAACCTCATGAAATAGACAGGGGTGTGCGCTCCTCATCACATGATGTTGGTCATCCTCCCTATATCCTCCTTTTATCTCCATAGTTTTACACCTTATCATCAATGGCACATGTAAATCACGAGTTGTGCCTTGATCTCCACATGTGAGATCCTAGGGAATTATTTGCAATGATACAAGAACCCCTCTAGCTTGAGCATGTGCTCCACCCACCTCTACATGAGGTGCTAGATCAACTCTAGACATGACATCGTTGTTTCCCTCCCCCTCATCAACATGTATGGGAAACCTCCCAAGAATTGGATCCTCTTTTGAAAAAGAGATCTCCATCCCTTCTTGTTCAAGAATATGAGATAGAGGTCTTGCCTCTAGCAAGGTATGATGCAAGATTTCAGCCTCCTCAATGGTTTTCTGAAGTGGAGTTGATTTTATGGTTTCCTCTATCACATGTAAGGTTTTTTTTTTTTTTTTGAGTTGAGTTTATGGTTTCCTCTATCACATGTAAGGTTTTTTTTTTTTTTTTTATATGTTTGTTTAACTTCACCACATGTGTTGCAGAAAGTTTTCCATCAAACCTTTCCACCAATGTCTTAATAAACCTTTCATAAGAAGAAGTATTTGTATTTTTCAAAGAGAAACACTCAAATATCCACCATGCATAGGCCTTACCTCTAAAATGTAGCATTGCAACTCTGATGGCTTCATCTTTTGAAATTTGGTGCTACTGCAAAAAAGGTGTCTAGTTCCTCCACCCAAGCTCCGACTGAACATGTAGGTGAACCATCAAAATTATATAGAAGGAAGCTACCCCTATCATGCTACTTTCTCCTCCTAACCTTGACCTTGAAAAACTCTGGAAAAGTGATATGATCTCTAAACTTCTGAGTTTGAGACTCATACTCTTGCAGAAAATTACTAAGAGTTTCCCTCCTAGTAATTCCTTCTTCTTCCATCTTTCTCATGGCAAATATGGGCATATGACTGCGCTGTGTATAATGATGTGTGGTTGCATGCTCACACTCATCATATTAATATCTAGATTTTGATTCATATTCAAAACATATTGAAGATTCTATACACATCTCCCTTCTGATCTTCTTGAGATCTCCTTGAATGCTTTGTATAGACTTTGGAAGAAGCTTTGAGAGCCTCTCCTTCTTCTTTCCTCCGAAGAATGGAGTCTTCTTTATGTTCATCTTCTCTTCTCTTGATAGCATCATTTCTGAAACTCACAGGCTGAGCCAATATTATGCTTTCATACCACTGTAATGTCCCAAAATAGGGAAAATCTACAATAATGGGAATATCTTAAGATATTCCAAGATTAGAGCTACAACAATCCATGAGCATAATAATGAAATAGCAGTGATATATCAACACATAGGATTTAAGAAGATCCAAATAGCCATCATATTAGATAATAACAACAAATTTGTACAATATCTTGAGGAAATCTTTACTAAATATAGGCAAAATCAGCCTCAAGAAACATGTACATAAAATACAAGACCACTGCTACACAGAAAAGTGTTCAAGGCTATGACAGCGCAATTTTATTAAGAATAACTGTTGCTGGAGTATGTAAATACATGGATATGGAATGATATAGCTCATACAATGTTGGGAGTGAATATCTAAGCTCCCAAAAAAAAATTCAAAACAATCCTGGAAGGATGGCTAAAATATGAAAACTGCAAAAAATGCCGGAGTTGTAGTCTCAAGACTGAGTAGTAGCTGCAACTCAAGTGCTCAGCCATCGGGGGATGAATCAGTATTCCTTTCAATTACAGCATTATTTAATCTTCAATTATTATCAGTGTTTTTACAATGATAGCAGCAAACAAGAGGAACACAAATGCACACAGTTTTTAAGGTGGAAACCCACTCCGGGACAAAAACCACCTAATGCTTTTCTAATAATTCTTAATATTCAACTCCAATTGAAAATAAAGCTCCAACTTCCTAGAATCGAGAAAATAATTCTTCTCCAGCTCCCACTGGATGGATGCTCCAACTCCTGAGATTCTTCAGTAGTCAACTGAATGGATGCCCCAACACCCAATGAGCTACAACTCACCCTAGGACCACCCTACCACCATATAGAAGAATAAAAGAAGAATGGACTCCCGTAACAGGGAAAATGGTCCACTTTACAATGATATAGAATGATGTAGAAGAAGAAGATATACTAGACCATAACCCCAACTTTGACACAATCACCTAATGATGATCCTAGACCTCCCAACACTGCCTCTTCAACCCTTGGCAGATAGACACTAGTACAATTTTTTACAATAATGTATTTACAATGACTTAGTACAATGATACCTTTACAATGATTGTATGCAATGCTGACCACTTGAGGACTTCACATGATGAACTTCTTGCTGTTGTTATGCACCTTGGTTGTTGCTCTTGTCATGATACCCTTTGCAGCACCTTTCTTTGCTTTGCTGCCGTAGAAATTATGGTCCTTTGCAACCCTTGACAACACATGATATAGATTTTTCTTGCCTTCTAGGAGCTTTATATTGAATCTGGTGTATCTATGTTATTTCAGATCCTCAATATCTGATTTTTGGTCCTGTAGTAGTCCTCTAAGTCATCTTTTCAATGCCACAGGTTTGACCCAATTTGGATTCTTCAAGAGAGAGTTATACCCAATCTCTCACAATGCCCTATTCACGGACTGTTTCATCAGAGCACACTTGTACAGAGTACCATGTGTCATTTTTTCTTCATTTGGCTATAAAATTGATAGAGAAAAAATTGCAGACTTTGTAATATCTGCCACTTTTTACAGAATTCCAATCCGATACTTAGAGAGAGAGTTATGATGATTTTACCAAGGTCACGTCTTTGAGATGAATTTGAGGAGTCTGCAAAAATCCTGACTTCCACAGATCATATCTCCAAAAATATTGTGCACCTTGATCTGAAATTGTTACAGCAGCTTCCTCAGGATTTCGACTGTGCCTCATAAAAATTTCTGCTTCTGAACCTATTGGTGTCCCGTGTTTTGATAGTTTTGAATATCAAAAGACAAGGCAACATCAAAACCAATCTTTAGAGTTACAGGATCTAGTCTTCCTGTTCTCATAGAGGGATCCCTCAAATGTTTGTTTGCAAAGGTTTATCTTGTGTGCTTAGAGTATTGATTTTAGAGTAGTTATTAAGTGCAGGTGTTTGATTGTTTGTTTGGTTGAATTGATACAGCAGAATATGAAAGGTCTAGGAAAGATAGGTAGAAAGAGGAAGTAGTAGCTTCATTGGGCAATAGAGTCAAAAAGAGGTCATGACAAACTTATCAATGGATATGGGATATCAGAGGGCAAATCTAACTTGGCCACAGGATCCTTTTGTTTTTGGAATGAGATGGACATCAATTATTTGGAAAGATAAGTTTAATTCTCAAAAAAGGGAATTTGAAAACATAATTTTAACTATAAAGAGCCATTTGATAGACAGGGCTAACCATGAATTCTACAAATCACACCTTTAAGAAAACAATGATTTCAAAAAAAAAAATTAAAATGAAATCTAAGATTCGAGGAACACCCTATTTCCTCAAAGATTTTATTTCAAATGACTTAGAAAACATAAGAGATTCACTGATAATTGCAATCATAGAAGAGGGAACACCTAAAACATCTATGATTACAACTACAAAGACCTTTAAGACAACGGTTTAAGTAAGGACAAAGGGCAAGATCATAATGGACCTCCTTGGCTTTCCATAAACAAAAATACTTCAAAGGGAGACTTCAATAACAACCTTTAAGTGGCAGCAGACAAGTAGGGAGAACCATAAATCATGCTGAAACCATCTTATTCGAACTATCACAGAAATAAACAAGCATGAGGACTAAAGAGAGAGATTAAAGACTCTAAAATACCTCAGCAGAAGAAAACATGAAACAGTGGAGGATGAACAGGTCTAAGGTGCTTCCAGGAGTCATTTCTTAGCCTAAAACTTTCAACCTACTGTAGTAAGAAATCATGGAACAGAATGAGAACAGGTAAAACATTAAACAATTTAGAATACTTCAGCAACAACCAAGCTCATGGATCCAATGACAGAGCCTTCTAAGGAACAAGCATGCAACAACATCATCAAGGCTTCCAAGACTTCAGTTTTTCAACTTCGACAGACTGTGTATTATTTCAGAGAGTTTCAATATTACAACTAGTGATCAACCAACAACATCTCCTCATTTCTACAGAAGTATTTGTAGAAGAAATGAGGAGGTGGAATGGGATGAAATATCTTCTGAGTTCAATTAATATAGTGTACTGTCTCTCGGCCTTTGAGAGGCTTGATGGAGAATATTTTTGATATTTCCTTTGTATTAATTGATTTACATTAACTATTAGGCTTGTTGGGAAGAATTTGTTGACTTCAAGGCTCCTCGTTATCCTTGTAATAACTTATGCTAAAATTTTACAATAAATTCCTTTCGTTGAAATAACTGTTCAGCTGTATTGATGCAAAATATCTTTTGGTTTGGTAATAAATTTGACCTTCTTTTGATTGCTTTGAGGCTGTAGGTGGCTCTGTGGTAGTTGGGGGATTCAATTGGCCCCTGATGTGGCAGCGTAGGCTCTCTGTCTGATAAATCACTCATGATTTTATTTAAACTATGTTTTAGTCGGGAGGATTATGCTTTTGATAATCCATCTTAGCCGTAATCCCCACAGATCTATCTTCAGTCTCATGTTCTGGTGCGTTCCTGTCTTTGACACTGATACTCTTTGATTTTTGTTTGATTCAATGTGTTTTCTGGTGTGAAGGGTTGCACAGGGGTTGTGTGGCATCAATGCCTCATGAATCATTGATGAAACATGGAGTTGAATCCTACGAATGATTCCCTTTTATGAATCGAAGGCGGGAGGATCGTCACCCTCAGCCTTTGAATTTTCTTCAGACATAGCGGAAAAAATCACTGGAACCCTGTAAAATATGAACAATATTATAAAATCCTGCATGTATGGGTTTACTGCTTCAGAGGACATGTGGGGAGAGTGTGGCCGTTGGATGGCATCATCCAGCTGTTGAGATTGATTAGAGGGAGTCAAAAGGAAACAGGGGAGGAATTAAATCAGAGTCGTCGATCGCGCAGAGATCAATGATCAGGATTAGAGGCAGAAAGTCAAAGAAAATGAGTTATTTTTTGGTAAAATGGAGAAATGGGTTAAAACCTTTGTTTCGGAAAAAAATGGCCAAAAATCAAGATTGGGAATCGGGACGATCGTGGGCTGTCGTGTTAGGGATCTGTAATTTTAGCAGACTAGTGAGATTAAAACTACAGAAACAACCTTGTTTCAACCAACTTTGGGATTCTAGGATCTAGCGCTCCTGAATCCGGAGAGGGATCTCTCCAATAAGTGCAAACATGGATTTGTCTTTGAAGTTTGCGGTAATGATATTAGGCTAGTTATGAAGGCTAAGGGTTTTGTTTGTTTTTGGATGGTTGAGCATGAATATTGTTTTTAGGGGGAAAGTCCTAAGTGCAAAGAATTTCAAAGGTGAGAATTTGTAAGTGGATAGAGCAGCTAGGTTAAAAGATAGATATAACGCTGGTTTTTAGTCCATTGGGCTATGGAGTCACAACAGGAATTTAATTGAACAACAACATCAAGAGTGATCCAAGGGGCAAGTCATCTATGTCACAAGATCATTGAGATTGAAATGATGGGATGGAAACCATAAAGTGTTGGAGGGGTGGAAACTGATAATAATTTCACAAGGGATTTATAGTCAGTCCGAACAAGAAAAGCCTCTTAAGTAACTATTTAAAACCAACCAAGTGCAGGGCCAACCATTGACTTCTTGGGCAAGTTTGTATTAAAGCAGCTTAATTGACAAACAATCCAGTAATCCATATAATTACCTTCAGAAAGTATGAAAACACATAAGAGAAAGCAAAGTGAAACTTAAGATCAGATAAATTACTTTTAAACCTAGTCTGCTTTCAGCCAACACCAAGGGAAACTTTCAGAATCTACCTTTGGAGAATAGAAGCTAGAAACAGGGCAAAACATCACTTTCTAGTTTAACTTCAATGAGAAAATAAGGAAAATAACTTTCAAGAACAATGTTTAAAGCAAACAGTAGGATGAGGGAACTCCAGCATTCCTAACTGCCTGAACTATACTAAATCATTCTTGAATAAAAAAATAAGAGGAAAACATTAAGATAAAGATTTTCAGTTAGAGAAGGGAGCTGATAAACAGAAAATACTAACTCTGTAAACATTGTTCTTTATGAAAGAATAGTGAACAATATGGCATACATAAAAGGAAAAGACAAAAACAAAGAAAGGGGCACTTCACCAGTAATATAGACCAGGATCCCAAGAAACAGCTTGTTATTGATGTCAAACAAGTTATAGTCTTCAAGTCCACTGTTTCAGTTCAGCAATCATCTTCACTATTTAGCCTAACTTATCTATTACACATAGAGCTTCAAGTTCCAGTGAATAATATTTACAATCAGAATTTTCTAGCTCAATTACATAACAATGCTCAACAACGCAGTCAACCAACAATTTCTCATCTTCTACTGAGGTATTTATAGAAGAATGAGGAGGTGAGAACTAAAAGATCTCAAGGATCATTAATACAGATTAAAATACTTCTCGGCCTTTTGAGGGGCTCGATGGAGAAGTGTACAGGTGGACTACTGTATTAATGTTTTTCAATTATGAATTTAAACTCGGTGGGAGCCTTAGTTGACTTTGAGGCTCTGCGTGCTGTGTGGATTAACTCTGCAGATATTTTATTCATTAATTTATTTGCATAAGAACTCTTTGGTTGTGCTTGAGACAAATATCTGATTTAAAACAATAACTTCGGCCTCTGTTTGAAAGGTTTGAGACAACAGGTGGCTTTGTGGTAGTTGAGGAATCAATTTGCCTCAAATGCAACAGTGGAGGTCTTTTCTGCCTAATAGATATTCTTGATTTTCTATTAATTCTGTTTTAATTTGGGGGATTAGGCTTTTGATATTCGATCTTAGCCGTAATCCCCAAATTTGTCTTCAATCTTCATTCTTCCGCGCTCTGTCTTCAACAACTGATACTATTTAACATCTTGTTTAAAAGATAGTGTCTTGTCAATGTGTAGAGCCGTGCTGGGAATTTAAAGGTATCAATGCTCAAAGAACATCAACAAACGATGAATAGAGCCTGGCAGACGGTCCTTTTTAGTAGCTCAAATGCGCAGGAAATGTCTTTCCCAGCCTTTGGCTTTCCTTCATTATTTCAATGGAACACCTGCAAAACACAAAGACAATTTAAGAAATCCTTCATTTTTGGTTAAAATGCTTCAGAAGGCGGGAGAGGAGCGTAGCCGTTGGATCTAGACACGTGGACGGTCTTGATCTAATTGGGAGATCGCAATCGGCGGGAGGAGAAAAAGGGGTGCGATGAAAATCCTCGATGTGATTGTGTGATAGGAAGGGCAGAGGCGATTAAGCGATGGCCGTTGATCTAAGAGCGAGATCAACGGTGGAGAATGAATCAGGGGAATCGCAATCGGAGGTCGAAAATGAGGGGATGTGATGGAAATAAACAATGTGATGGAGCGCAGGCCATTGATCTATAGATTAGATCAACAGTGGGTAATAAATCAGGGAGATGGCCAATCAGGGAAGAAAAAAAAACATATGCGATTAAAATTTTGCGATGCGATTGGAGAATCCAATGCGATGGAGTGCTCATCGTTTGATCGGCTGTCGATCAACGACAGAGATGAACCGGGAGAAAACCTTCATAATACATGAAAAAACAAAGGTTTGAAATAAAACAAGGGTTTTTTCAGCTTCGGGGGCGGAAAATGTACATAAAATGAATAGGCGCCCGACTGCGGGGCCTTTAATTATATGGAGGATAATATGCCCGGGGCTTATTTGAAACAAGGGCCAATCGCAATCGGAAATTGGAGACTGGTTTTTCGATTGACTCGTAAAAACATTTGTGATGCGATAAGTCCCTTGGGACCTTTAACTCTTGGTCCCGGGGAAAGTCATATGAAACAGAGGCGGGGGGAAAGCTTTAACATATAAGACCCAAGCGCATCGGAACTTTGGATGCGGGTCTTTCGATCAACCCATTGAAATTTCTTCGATTGCAATTGCGTGATTGGTCTTTTTAATCTACCCATTAAAGTATTTCAACGTGTGACTTAAGTTTTTAAGTTAAAACTTTGGATAAGTGGGTTTTGGGTTTTTACAAAGAAAAAATAACGATGAGGAGTGAAATATATAGGGGTTTAAGTGCCTGAGGCAGGCTTTATGGTTATATGGAAAATAATGTAATCGTGGGTTTTAGATACAAAGGTTAATCGCAATCGGAGTTTTCAAAACATGATTTAAGACTTGCACACTTGTTTCTTTCCGATAAGATTAGCGCTCGAGGTCTTTAACACTTGGTTTTTCAAAAGAAACATGAGACCTAGAGTTATATCAAAAAGGAGCCGATCGCATCAGAGTTTTTTGTGTAACGAAATATATGCATTCATTTTATTTACTCCGATGCTGATAAACGCCAATGGGACTAGCGCCTGGTTCTGGGGAAAGGGCATGTGGGGGAAGTGGTTTAGGACTTAGCCCAAAGGGGCTTAAGTCCATAGTAAAGACTTGTATTTTTTATGAATTTTCAGAGTTTTTCAATGGAAATGGGGGCTCCGAAATAGTTAAAAAGTGAGTTTTTAACTATGGAAAGGGGTTTTTCATGAAGGGAAGGAGAAAAATCAAGAAAAGTAGAGGAATAATATGGAGAAAAGGGGAAGCAAATGAAGGTTTTATAATGGGTGGGAGAAGGGGTAAAATGGTGGTTTTTCAGCAGTTTCTTACATGAAATCAATAGATTTAATGGGAACAGTAATATGGATTTTCGACAGAGGCATGAGGCCTTCAAGGAGTCTTCAAGAGCAAACAATTTTAGTGATAAAATTTGTTCTTCGGAGGCTGAAAAATTCTTAGCCACCTTTTGGTATAACAAATATTATAGGTGGCTAACAGTGGCTCCACTTGGGGATGATGCCTTATTGAAGGCATCAAGAACTTCAGACTTGCATTCTCTGGGAGGCTGACCTGTGCCTGATCCATTAAGTTTCTCTGGGAAGCTGACCTGTGCCTGATCCATTATGCTGCTCTTCCTTTGCTAGGATGATCTTGCTCTGAAAATATATTAGCAGCTACAAAAACCATGGATCTTTCATCTACAAGCTTTCTACCTACCCAATCCTACTGATCTAAAATTTTTTCTTCATTTAGAGTGCACTTGGATTGGAAAACTCTTTTTACAACATTTTATTCTTTTGAAAGCAGGAAATCTAATCTATTTCTACTCCTTCTTTCTCCCTGAACTCAGATTAAACAGTTGAGTTTAGATGCTTCTCTACCTATTCTACTATCTGTTGGGATTGAACTGTCCAACAGATTTTATTCCTTAATTTCTACAACAGAAATTTAAAAGCATTCAAGTCAGGATTAAACAGCCTAACTTGATGCTGATCTATGTCATGAAACAAGCTGCACATGGAAGGCTTAAGATCTGAAAATTCAAGCACTTCCTTCACTCTTTTACAGCTCTGTTTTGACTCTTTCTTGAGCTGTTATTTCTTGTTTTCTGGTTCAGATTTTGAGCTGTTTAAGAACCAGATTTTAACACATTTTTACTCAGAATTTTGAAACAGATTTGAGTCATCTCTTGTTTGGAACCTTAGGTTCATATTTTAAGCATGTTTGAACCTTTGATTTATATCCTAAACTATCTACTGATAAGCCAAGATTAAACAGTTTGGCGAATCGAATTCAATATCCTATCAGCAGTAAATTCAAAAGCTAATTTAGTCAAGATTAGGCTGTTTGACTAACTAGAAGTGTGTTTTGTAGGAGTGGCATTTAAGCTTGCACACTTTCAGATTTGTTTCTCTTTTTGGTATGGGGCTGTACCTTTATTATTTTATCAATCTGCCCTCTTTTCTTTTGTTTTTTTTATTTTAATTTTTCTAACTTTGAATTCAATGGTGGATGAGATATTTGTAATGGAAAAAGATAAAAAAATGCTTCCAAACATGTCAAGGATCAAGAGAAGTAATGTTTAATCATCCTGCCATTGACAGGACCTCCAAAAAATTATACTCCATTCAGCTCTTGCAAGAAAAATGCATTGTTACCAGCAGCTGAATGAATAGAGTAAGGGCCAAGCCATAGGTTGTCAAATTTTCCGTGCCTACCCTTGTCTTCCCTCCTTGAGTCCCACTTTAAAAATTTGTCTCCAATCTTGAAATTGCTGGCCTTTGTTCTCCTGTCAAAAAGCTTTTTAATGTTGTCCCATTTCTACAATTCTTTGTTATAAAATTCCTCTCTGGTTTGTTGGAGATGAAAGGTCTGGTTTATTCTTCTGATCATGTAATTTTATTCAGTTTGTAACTCTTGAATCAACTTCATTACTGGTACACCAAGGTTGTTTGGAAAAATTTCATCAGTACCATACACAAGCTGAAAAGGTGACATGCCAATGGATATCTTCAAAGTCAATCTGTCAGCCCCAAGTGCATGAACAAGCTTTGTGTGCCAAGAATTTTTGTTATCTTCCAATAGTTTCTTGATTATGTTCACTAGAATTTTGTTTGAGGACTCTGCAAGTCCATTACCTTGAGGGTAATTGGCCGTGGAATGCCCCAAATTTATCTGATATCTATGACAGAAATCAACCATCTTCTTTGATCCAAATGCTGCTGCATTATCAGTGATGATCTTGGTAGGACAGCCAAATCTGGAGAGAATGTTAGTCTCCATAAATTTTATAATAACTGAATCATTGGCCTGTCTACAAGGTATGGCTTCTATCCACTTAGTGAAATAGTCTGTGGCAGTAAGAATACATCTATGTTGGGTAGAAGATGGGGGGTGGATTTCTCCTATGAAGTCAAGTCCCCACTGTTGAAATGGGGCTTCAACAGTGATTGGATGCAGAGGCAGGGGCAGGATTTTTCTTTTGCCTTCAAAAAGTTGACATTTATGACAGGAAATGATCATCTTGTGGATATTAGTAAAAAGAGTAGGCCAATAGGAACCAGCCCTCAAAATTTTGTTGGCTGTGGTCTTCCAGTACAAATGACCTCCACACTCTCCTTCATGGAACTCGCACTTAACCTTCTCTGCATCAAACTCAGGAAAACATTTAAGCAATAGACCACTTGCATTTTTCCAATAAAGACATATATCTATAATGCAATAGTTTACAGCTTTCAATTTAAGGAATCTTGCCTTTTTTTTTGTCAAACCAGGAGGTGTATTCAATTTAAGAAAAACATAAATAATATCAGCATACCAAGGAAAATTCATAAAATTATCTTCGACTATAGGAGTTGAGAATTCTTCTTGGTCATCCAAAGCATTAATCATATTAATATCAAGAACTTCAAAGTTGGATTCAGCCATTAATCTAGCTAGACCTTGGCCTTTGATGAGTTTAGTGGGTTTTATCTCTAAATCATACTCAAGAATAACAACAATCCACTTACCTCTCTTACCATCTGGGTCCTGTGTTAGAATATCTTTAACAACTGAATTTGGGCAAAGGCAATGATGTGTGAGTGAAGGATGTATACTCTGAAGTCTTTCAAATATTTAACCAAAGCAAAAGCTTGCTTCTCCATAATGTTATACTTCAAATGGGCATCCCTCAATGCCTTGCTAAAAAATGCAATAGGCTCCTCTTGTCCTTGTGGGTTTTTCTGTAAAAGGACAACAACTATGGTATGCTCCGATGCAAATGAAAAGATATAAAAATCTTTTGAAAAATCAAGACTTATTACAACCGGTGTTTTGGTTAATGCTTGTTTCACCAGCTCAAAATACTTCCTTGCTTCCAAGGTCCATTTTACCCCTTGCTCCTTTTTAAACATGTTTGTGATATTCCTAAGGAGCTCAGCCAAGTTAGGGATAAACCTTCTTAAAAATTTAATATTTCCAATGAAAGATTGCAACTCTTTGATGTTTAGAGGATGAGAGATTTACAATATGGCCTCAATCCTCTTTGGATCTATCTTTATACCCACTTCCGAGATAATGTTTCCAAGAAGTTTACCTTCTTGGATACCAAATAGTGTCTTCTTAGGGTTTAAAGATATTCCAAACCTTCTGCATTTCTCGAAAACCTTTCTCAAATGTTCTAAGTGCTCTTCATCTGTTTTTGAAAACACAGTAACATCATCTAGATAGATAATGATGAAGTAGCCCAGATCTTCCGAGAATTCTATGTCCATGGCTCTTTGAAAAGTTGCTCCATCATTCATTAGACCGACAAGCATTTTCACATACATGAAAGTGCGCCATGGTGTAGTAAAGGTTGTCTTTAATTAATCAGCAGGGTGAACTAAGATCTGATTGTATCCTGAATAGCCATCCAACAAAGAAATTCTTTTAGAACCTACCACCCTTTGTAAAATATGATCCATCTTGGGAAAAGGGTAGTTGTCTTTTAACGAAGCTTTATTTAAGTCTCTAAAGTATATACAAAGCCTGATTTCTCCAGTTTTATTCCTAACAGACACCAGATTAGATACCCATTCAGAATATCTAATAGGAACAATAATACCAGAATCATTCATTTTCATGATCTGCTTCTGAACCAGTGGTAACTGAACAGGGTTTATTCTGCCCAACTTCTATTTGAATGGTTTTTGGTTCTCCTTGAGGGGAATTTTGTGTTGTATTATTTCAGTGTCATAGGATTTAAGATCTTCGTAACTCTAGGAAAAAACATCGGAAAACTCTTTAAAAAACGCAATATATTTAAGTTTAATGTGAGCTGGTAAAGTCTTAGACAGTTTAATCATCATAGGTTTAAGTTCACTGCCTATATTGCACTCTTCTACCTCAGTCTCTACAGGTTCTAGTTTTGGTTTATTTTCCACATCATCAAAATCGAACAACTCTTCTAAAGGAGCCAGACCTTTAGGCAAACTTTCATCTTTAGAATGTAGAGTTTCTAACTCCTCTGTTCCGGACTATGCATTCATTTCTGTTTTTCTTTTAAGTTTGCTTGACAACAGAATTTACGCTGGCAAGTTTAGGAGACGTTTCTTCTTCATCAAGAAAATTTTCTTCCTTGCAGTCTGTTTCATAGTCTGAGTCCAAACTGCTTAGTTCGAATTCATTTTTGAATTGCATGAAGTCTTCTATTTGTTTGTCATTGTCAAACACCTCCCAATATTTCTCATTATCAGGCACAGCTGGTCTGAATTTTATCTGAGTTGTGCAGTCTTTGGTGTTATGTGGCATCAAGCATGTTCTAGCTGCATAGGCTAAGCTGTGGGCCGCAATGTTTTTCTTTCTTGGGACAAAAATCAATTGGGACTCTTCAAAAGTTTTCAAAAGGTCCAGGACATCGTTCCGATAAGCCCGAAGTCTGGGATGATGAGCGTTATACTCCCCGTTGACTTGCCTAATGATTAGCTCTGAATCCCCATGAACTTAATTCTTTTGGCTCCTATCTTTTTTAACAAACGTAAGCCTAAAAGCAGGGATTCATATTCCTCTATGTTATTGGAACACTGAAAGTTTAGTTTATAGGAAATGTTTCTTATGTCATTGTTTTCAGTATTAGTAATCCAAACACCTGCGCCTGTATATGTATCCTCCTCCTCATGCATCTCTTGAATAATGCATGAGAATATCAATTTCAAGAGATCAAGACCATCTTGCAAAGATGCAAGTGTTCCTTCTCCTGATGCAAGTACTCCTAAAACAAGTGGTAGTGGAAGTTTCTCCTCTTCTAGAATGATAATGCTGACATATTCCCTTGGATCCTCATGTGATTTCTCATCTATGTTAGGAAGTGTCTCAATAGTTACTACCTCTCATTTCCTCTTATCAAAGTTATTGATCAAACTTTGAGTAAAATATGCAAGTCACTATTGCATGTTTCAAATAGCTGAACCAACAAATATTTGCTTCACCCTCAAGATGTAGTGTTGTAATCTCAACAGCTTATCTTTATGCTACTGGATGTAGTAGGAATAATGCATCGAACTTCTTCCTCCAAGCCCTTTCTCTGCTTGTGGATGACCCATAAAATGTAGACAATAGAAATCTATTGTATCTTTTTCTTCTAATATTGTTACAAGGTATTCTCTCTATTTTGATCTGGATGAACTGTAGGAGAGTTAGATTTTCCTTGAAAGCCCTTGATTGATATTTTTACTCTGCAATATAATCACATAGAGTCTCATGATCTAAGTTTCTTCCATCTCCATGCCTTTCACCTTCCTCTTCAAAGAAAGTGGACATAGTAGAATGCTTTGGAGCTCTATGAAATACCAGTTTCTTCTTTTGCTGATAGGAAGTGCTTGGACCTTCCTCATCTTGAAATATTCTTGAGGTCTCATCGAATGTCTCCCTTCTCATTTTCTTGACCTCCTTGGAGAGGTCCTTCATAGATTTGAGAAGATATGAGGCAAAACTCATTCCCTCCATCACTATAGATCTATTCTTCTTGTGTAAAAATATTTATTTCCCACAAGCTGAGCCAGAGATCATGCTCTGATACCATTTTAATATTCCAAAATGGAAAATACATGAATATAGAACATTTATAGTATTTTAGTCTAGGAAATAACTAGAATTTAAGCACAAAATTGTAAAATTCTAGAAATGCCATAATATAGCATCAAGACATTAAAAAATTAGTAGGAACAACTGATCCACATCATTATACATTAAAAACAATGAAATTACACAGTGCTCCAAAAGGAATGCACTCAAGCCACAAGATGGTTGAAATACACCAAAGGAAACTAGTACTGGAATTGTGTGCTGTTGCTGGTGTTGTTGCTGGAAATAGTTGCTACTCAGAAGAATAACCATGTGCGAAAGGTTGTTGGAGTGCTTAGAATGATCCATGATTTTAACAATGGATTCTAATAAAAAAAACCCAGAAAACCCAAAAATGGTTTGGCCAAATTTTAATTTTGGATTTTCGGCCCTTTTTGGGTTGCCCACTGCACCCTTGCTGACTAACTTATGTACTCCCTAGGGATTAATTATAATATGGGAATTAAAAAATGAGATATTAGTTGTAATAGCATCCATTCATCTCACTAAATTAAGGGTTGGTCCTCTCAGTGGAAAACAGGGTCAAGAACTTGGGTACTTAACCTCCCACTGCAACTACACTGCAAAATAACACAGTTTCTAGAGGAGACTACAGTGTGGGTGAATTTTGTTGCTTGGCCTAATTCCGGATGGTTTAATTAAGCTATAATAACTTCCTCACTAGAATCCTGGATGAAGGGATGCTCCCTCAACTGGAAAAAAAACTCATAAATTGAGTTCCTCAACCCTCCAGTGCTACAACCTTGCAACACAACACAATCCTGAAGGAGACTGCGCTAGGAATAATGGCTGAAGCTTGGAAAAATGAAGGATAGTGTAAATGAAACTCAATATACCTCTCCTTAGTAGGCACTCAAAGTCCCCTGAGGATGATGGTGGGATTTCTTCTCGGGAACACCCTTGTTCTAAACAACACAATAGACTTAGCTAAACATTTGAAGCATGCAAATAGTAATACAAGACCACAAAATGAATAATCCAAAACATGTCCTCTATGGCTGCCATCCTCTTCCTTTTATGCTTGGTGAGATTTCTCACCCTGGGTCCCAGTCATTAAAGGAGTTACTCTCATGCATACACTCCTCCTAAACGATTGTGATGTCCTCCATTAATCCTCCACGACTATCTCCATAACATCGTTGTTTTTTTGGTCAACATTGACCTTGTCCACATTATTCAGCCCCTGTTCATACCTCCAAGTTCTTTATTCATCTAATACAATCATCCACATTCACATGAGAAGTTGTTTTACTTGTACTAAAGATATTTATGGGTCTCTCTACCCACTTATTCATCTATCTAAATGAAAAAAGAAAAAAATAATATTCTAATTAGCTGCAAGCTAATTTTTGAATATTATAGTTTGTCACCATTCCCATTACCTTTTGGATACTTTTCTCCATCTCCTCCATCTCCTCTTCAAGACTTGTCTCCCTTTGGATGGATTGGAGCTCTCACTTTGCAACCTTGTGTTTATCTCCTCATAGAGAACTTTCACCATTTTTTTGATATCAAAGAATTCTTTCCTAAATTATTTTTCATCCTTTGACATATTTTCAGGCTCTTGTTCATGTAACATACTTGTTGAAGCTTCAACTACAATTTGAGGCGGAATTTGTGGTGGAGATTGTGGCAAACTTGCTCTCCTTGCCCATGACCTAACTTGAGGACTTGAAAACACAAGATTTCCTTCTCCTCTATTGAGCTCCAACCTTGCAAGCATCACATACACTTTCAAACAATTAAACCCTCACAGAAACAAAGAAATCAAAAGCTCTGAAACCAAACTAATCTGTATGTAAATTCTTTTGAGGATATGTAAATTTTGCAAGTGACTAAATTATGTTTTTAAGTCTCTTATGTCAATTATTTAAACACATAAACATGAATAAATTTTTTCGTTTTTGCAGTAAACAAGAGACAATATCACTATAATAGTAAACACAACATGAAAAATGATGGAGGAGTTCACCCCACCTAGACTATATCTCTTGGTATAGCTTCCAATGGGTGGGCCTTTTTCATTATGCTAAAAAAATGGTGTTTACATACAATTACAATGCTCAAATGGCTTCACTTGTAGCTCCATGTTATGTTTCAATTAGTTTTGTATGCCCATGGTATGTGGACCATTGTTTTGTATGATGTGAAGGCTATATAAATAAATGTAATAATGAATCTAAGTAGTCCATGAATTGTTGATGAGAACGAACTCTTGAATATCTAAGTTTATGTATTTTGGGTCTAAGTGAAGGCTCCACATCTATGTGCATGGAGGCCTTGAAGAGTCTGCAACTTTTTACGCAGACCACCTGCAGTTGTGTGCATGGGTTGGAGAAAGTATATGTATCGAAGAGATTGATCATAATAAAGAAGAATGTTTTTTGAGGACATATTTGTGTTTATGCATTATATTTCCTTATTATCATTGTTGTGATTTTATTTCTTTTCTTTATGTATGTTTTAAAGATAAAGGTGTAGGGCGCAAAAATATTGATTGATCAATGAAGTAAAAGTTCTTAGAGTAGATAGATGCATCCACGCAGTTCCAAATAAGCATAAGTATAAGTTAAGCCGTAAATCCACACTCCATTATCCCTCTAGATGCAGAAACCTGGTTCTAACATCCCCCAATATTTCCTCGGTTGATACTATGATCTCAGAAGCAGGTTATTTTCTAAATGGCTGGTAATAGAGGGTTTTTTTTGTGTGAAGCTAAATAGGAACCTAGGTCGAGAACCCTTTGAGTGAACAAATGGTTCTGTTTCTCGAACCAAGATCTCATTGAGGGATATGTGGATGTGTCATCTAAAAAAGAAAAAAATACAAGATTTGGTAGATCTAAAAGAAAGGGAGTTCACAGTTCAAGAAAATAGAAATCCTCGATTATCAACTGAATCTTGGTTGCAGAGGTATATTTTCACAAAAAAACATGAGATTTTCTTCAGGACACTTGCTAATGAACTACATAAATGGTTATCAAGATTGACTAAGAAGAATACCTATTTTAAGAACAATGAGCCTACTGCGTCGAGCCTTGAATTGTTATAATGACTCAAGAAGACTGACAACAACATATCAAGAGTTGTTGATTTTTGGATCGACAGTATTTTGGGAGGATTTATTACTGAGTTTGAAATAGATACATCTTTATATTATAGCAAAGCTGAGCAAATATTTTTTAAGGTTCTGTGAGGTAAGTATCTAAATTCTTTGAAGTTGTGGATAAAATTATTTTATGTGACAAGGGTGTACTATGAATGTAGTCAGATGAATGTTTGGGCATAAGTTAGGAGGTGGATCTATGTGAAGTGGAAAACGACATAGATTAGATCTTGAAAATTACATTTATATTGATTAAAATCTTTTGTTGAGTGGATATGAGAGTGAAGATGAAGGAGTAACCACAAAACCCATATAGGTGCATCCTAGTTACACATTGAGAATAATGAGGGAACCTATGGTATTCCCCGTATTGAAACACCACTCACGCCCCATCCCCCTCCCTAAAATTTCCCTCCACCTCCACCTCCACCTCCACTGCCACCTCCACCTCCACCTCCACTGCCACCTCCACCAACCCTAGGAAACATAGCTAATGATATCAAGCTACCGATATTTATCAGACTCAGATCCGAGGATCCTGACCAATTTTGGTTTATAGTTCAAGCAATATGGAAATAAATACATATCATTGACAAAGATATAAATAAGGAGAATATTTCACCACACTGCAAGAGAGAGAGTTGACATGGTATATAAAGTATTATACAACAAATCAGGGTGCTTCATTAATGGACGATACTAAGAAATCACTGACTATAGAATTTAAGAAGCCAAAATCACAGTCGTGGTGTGTTACACAGTGTTTTTCACCCTGTTCACTTCATGTACCTGATCCTAAAATTCCCTGAAATGGATACTATGCAGTATATCTGATCTGAAATGGATTGAATTTGTTACGCTATGCAAAGTATCCATTCTGATATAATAAAGTGTGCAAAGTGTTCTCCATGAGTTACAGGTTAGAAAAGTAGTTTTGGTTATGTTTTTGAGTTTTATGTGTGAGGATTAGTTAATTAAATTTAATGTTTAAGATTCACAGTAGAAATACACAGCAAATAAAATTCACCATCACATAACACAACAAATTGTTGAGGCAGTTCACCCCTCTTAGGCTACATCTGCCGGTCCAAGGCTCCCCAATGGCATGTCCTTGCTCTATTAATTTGCTCAAAAGGGTTACATAGGTAAAAATATGCCTCAATAGGAAAAAATAGCAGTAAATTCAGCTTTAGAAGATAGAAAATAGCTATAAATGGCTTTTGTTTCACACTAAATAGTGAAATATTACCTAATACAGTGCCTTCTCTGTGATGGCCCTGATGGCTTCTTCATCTTCCTTGAACCAAAATTTGTTGTAGATCACCTCTGCTCAACCTAAAACTTGTTCCAAACTATTCAGAAGGTCAAAGAGACCAAAAATTGACTAAGATTGCACCCCAATTTGGTTCAATATTGAGGGAGTTATGGAAAAAACAAATTTTTCCCAATATCCCTAAACAAACTCCTCCAAAACTGGAGGAACTCTAGTTAACAAGACCAAAAATGGCGGTAATGCCTGAAATGGTAGACTCAGCTCCAAGTTCGGCAAAACCTCTAACATAAAATTTAATGTTAGGTTATTTGTTGAGGGGCACATGTGATCGGTTCTGATTAAACCGCCGAATAGACCACGGGTTATCCATCCACCCAACCAAACATTAAATGTGGAAGTGTGTTGGCCACATAATATTGTTTCTTAACCATTTATAGCATGGGTTAAGGCCTTAATGCCACGGTTATAGCGCTGGTCGCGAACCGTTGGGGCTAGCCCTTAACCTTTTCTGCCGATTTCAAATTTAAACAACAATACATAGCCGACTCCACATATAGTTAAGACATAATGTATAGCCCGACTGGTGGGGCTTGGGGGCTACTCGCTGATCGACCATCGTTTGATTCCCATAGAGTCATCACAAATTTTTGTAACACCTTCCAACTCTAGCCCGGGGCCACATGGCGACCTTCGGGCCTACCACGTGGTAGCCTGTGATAGGTTATAAAACCACAAATTCAACCAAACATCCAATAAAAGTCTGCTATTTGTCAAATTCCAATTTTCCCCTGTGGAATATTCCTTGGAATATTCTTTTATTAATTTTCCAAATTAAAAAACTAAAACTTGGTCAACTGAATTTCAGAGTTTACTAGAGATTTCAAGCCTCAATAATGTTTGCATATGACCTTGGTTTTGAGAATGGTTCACGGCGCCATAATCGCAGCGATGATACCTTTCTGGTCATTCAGACTGCAGCCACTTTTGAACACTTTCATTTTTGAGCAAATTTCTTAACTTGGACATGATCTCCTGATCACACCTTCCCAATGGGAAGCTTTTGGTCCCCAAAATCTCTCTGGACTACTGAAACTAATCTTTACAGAAAATGAGAGTACTGCACCTTCTTCACTTCAGCCTCCAAACACATGCCTTGTGTTAGCCACCTATAAATTCTGTCATACTCAATGGTGGCTAATTTTATCTTTTAAACCTTCAAGAGATAGTTCCCTTTGAAAACCTATCATATTTTGAAGTTTTATGATGATAATTACCCTTAAAGTTAATCTTCACTATTATTTCACCGTTAGCCCTCAAGTACTTGTTGTTTACTAAGAGAAAGACTGCTTAAAAACTCCATTTTCCATCATTTAAATTCTCCATTTTCACCTTTCTTCCCTTTCACAAATCCCTCTATAAACTTTCATTTAACCTCTAAACCATTGAAAAACCATTTTTTAACCTTATGTCCCCTTTTCACTTGGTTTAAAAACCCTTCTCTCATCTATCGAAACCCTATTTTGGCTTTAAAATCTCCTTGTTTTGGCCTAAAAACAGTCTTTTGCACTCCTAAGGCCTTAAGCCCCTTTCGGCCTTAAGACCCAGCCCCTTTTTCTTATGTGACTAGGAGCCGCGACTGAGCGCTAAGCCTCATCGCTCCATCGCAATCAGAAATCAAAAATTCCCTTTATCCTTTCCTTTTTCCTCCTCCGATGTCGATCCCCCCGATTTAATCTCAGTCGTCGAATCCACAAGAACCGACGGCTAAGATCTCATCGCGCTCCACACATAGCCCTCCATCATCACACCCCCTAATTTAATCCTAACCATTGATCTCTCATATCGATCCTACGGCCAGTGCTTAATCACGCATCACAAACTTAAACACCCAGGTGCTTTGGCCTCTTTTCTTATCTCCGATGCGATGTAATCCCAGCCGTTCATTCTTAAAATATGACGATCAGGACGTAACGTGATGACCCAAACTCCCATCCACTACATGATGAAACAAATTGAATCATCGTTAACCCCGATTATATTTTTACTCCGCATCTTTCCCTCCATTGTGTTTTATCTGCGCCCTTCAATCTATCGCCGATCATCCGACGGACCATAATAAATCTCGTGTAATTTTTGGCCTCCCTTCCCAGTTTGCTACTTCCGTGCGAAATAGGTGGCTTTCATTTTCCATGCGTCCATCATTGAGTGGAATCACGTTTCGAAAGCGAATACCACCTACCCCCGCAAATGTTGCGCAAAAACCATTTCCGGTTTTCCAAAACCACTTTTTCCAATTCACGCCCTAATTCAAATTTAAAACCTTGTTTCGCTTTCGCCAAGGGTTTATTCCTCCTACCACTGCATTTTCCCATTCGCACAGCTCCAGACCATTCCCACGAAGCTTCCTAAGAAATCAAACCAATACTTCACAGGATTTTAAATTAACTTTGTGTGTTTTTATGTAGGTTTAACGAAGGTTAGGGTAAAACACTCCCACAGCCAGGTACAATATCATAGGCCGAGGATGAAGATCCTCGCAGCCTTTGATACTAATTAAAGGGTTTAAAAGTGATATTGACATGTTTTAAGAAGGCCAATAAGTCATGATCATCGGCTTTCTAAGAAAAAACTCCAATAAACCCTCTGCGCACCTACAAACAGCAAAACACAATCAGCATCAATTAATGAAAGAGTATCAGTGTCAAAGATAAAGATTATGGCTTAATCAAGCCTAAACACAGATCCAAAGATAAATCACTATGTTTATCAAACAGAGAAATATTAGTCGAAATACACCTCACAGACACATCAAAGGGGCTAATTGATTCCCCATTTACTATATTGCCACCTTGCAGCTTTTTGCCTCAAAGGCATACCTAGATCAAATCTCAGTCCGAAACATTAAGACTAAAGGTAGCTGACAGTTATTACAAACAAAGGAATATATTTCAAACTTTCAGTAAAGTTATTGAAAAGATAATAAAATGCCTTAAAGTCAATATTTTTACTCACTAAGCCTAAAAAGCAGAAACAGAGTTGTAATTTGATGCTTTCCTGCCTTATGCCTTGCATGGTTTTCAAGTCTAGGAGTTGCATTTATTATAGAATTAATGATACTCAACCCTAGAAATCTCCCACCTCCTCATTTCTTCTATAAATACTTCTGAAGAAGATGAGAAGCTGTTGGTTGGTTGGTCACTATTTGTAATACTGAAACTCTTTGAAATAATACATAGTTTGTTGAAATTGAAGAAGAAATTGAAGTCTTGGAAGCTTGATGATGTTGTGACATGCTTGTTCTTGAGAAGGCTCTATCATTGGATCCCTGAGCTTGGCTGTTGGTGATGTATTCTGAACTGTCTGTTGTTTTTCCTGTTTTCATTTTGTTCCATAAATTCTTACTACAGTAGGGTGAAAATTTTAGGCTAATAAATGACTCTTGGAAGCACCTTTGACCTGTTTATCCTTCACTATTTTATGTTTTCTTCTACTGAGGCATTTTAGAGTCTTTAATCATTCTCTTGAACCCTTATGCTCGTTTATTTCTAAAATAGTTCAAATAGTTGGTTCCAGCATGATTTATGGTTTTCCCTGCTTGTTTGCTGCCACTTGAAAGTTGTTTTTGAAGTCTCCCTTTGAAGTACCATTGTTTATAGTTTGCCAAAGAGGTCTGTTTTGATCATACCCTTTGTTCCTGCTTAAATAGTTGTTTTAAAGGTCTTTATAGTTGTAATCATGGATGTCTAGGTATTCCCTCTTCTATGACTGCAGTTATTGGTGAATATTTCATGTTTTCTAATTCATTTAAAATAAAATCTTTGAGGAAATAGGATGTGCTCCTAAATCTTAGACTTCATTTTAAAAGTTGTCTTGAAGTCATTATTTGCTTAAAGTGTCATTTCTAGAATTCATGGTTACCCTTGTCTATCAAATACCTCTTTATGTTCAAGTTATGTTTTTAAGTTCCCCTTGTTGAGAATTGAAACTCTCTTTTCAAATCATTAATGTCCATCTCATTGAAAAAACTAAAGGATCATGTGGCCAAGTTAGATTTTCCCTTTGATATCCCATATCCATTGATGAGATTGTTATTTCATTCTTCTTGACTCCATTACCCAATGAACCTGATATTTCTTCTTTATATCTATATTTCCTAGACCTTTCATGTTCTGCTATACCAATTCAACCAAAAAAACAAATCAAACAAACACTTGCACTTAATAACTAGTCTAAAATCAATACTTAAAAGCAAACAAGACATACCTTTGCAAAAAATTTGAGAGATCCCTCTCTGAGAACAGGAGGACTAGATCCTGGAACTCTAAAGATTGGTTTTGATGTTGGCTTTTCTTTTGGTTGGCCAATCTATCAAAACATAGGACCCCAACATAATGGCAATCACGGTAGGACCTTCTAAACTTAAAAACACATAAAAATCCCTTAGAAGACCCACATCCCCTTAACTAATACTATTTTTTTTATTTTAGCCACCTCATCACCAACATAATGGTGATCATGGTGGGACATTGAGTAAAATCCTTAAAACAAAACACTCACTGTCCAGTGCAGTATAAGTAGCTCTCTTCAAGCACTACCAAAGCAAATGGTGATCATGCTAGGAATTATTTGAATAAGTGAAAAACTATGTAACCCTTAGGATTCTCATAGAGCCTTATCAAACCTTGAAGGAATCAGCTAGCCAAGCCATAGAGTAAACTTTTTTTTGTTTTAAAAACCTTAGCTAAGTGTTAAAGATCAGACATAGGGCATTCTAATAACTATAGAAATATACAAAATCCAAAAATATTTCAGATTGGCTTCATAATAAACGTGGTGGTGGAATCATAAAACATTTTACCTTAACAAAAAAGCTAAAAATTTTCCACCTGGTGACTCCACTAGCCCCAGTAGGCCTATTACTCATCTAAGTCTCCAAATCTCTTTAGGACTGTGTTAAAAAACCTTGAAGGAAGTTTGGAAGCCTAGTCCCCTACTAGAATATTCATTGTGAGAGGCAAAAATGTCAAAGCAGTCCCTAAAAAATTTAGCCTCTCTCATTTTTGAAAAGCAGTCCAGCTTCACATATGATCAACACTAGATCTCATCCAGACCTAGATCCTCCTACAATAGTTGACAATCCAGAGAGAATTTTGTGGCAGACTTCTAAGTCTGGAAAATCAGTTGCTGATAGGAGCCTCTTAAGAACAAAATCTGTCCCTAAAAACCTTGTTGTATTAGAGGATTTACACTTTGACTTACTTCATAAAAATAATATCTTCAAAACTAGGTCTCAAAGTTATTTAAATTAAGTTGATATTGAAACTATTGATTTGCATCAGAGCTTTAGTAGAGAAGCCTCACCTTCTACTCCTCCTGATTCCAAACTTCTTCACCACTTCAGCATCTTCCATAACACATCTGCTCAAAACCAGTTTGCTAGCCCAAGTGTTTCTTTCACTCCATTTCACACCACCACTATCCAAAACACCCCATTTCAGCCCACTTTCCCTCCCATCAATCCACCTCTTGTAAATCCACCTTTCTTTCCAGCCATCGCAGCATGGTATGCCCCACTAGTGTTAGCACAGCCTATGGTTCCCTTACCAAATGAATATTAATCTAAAATTCCCCATTTCGCTGCAAATGAACCTACTAATGCCCAACAACATGTAGACAAAATGAATGATGCATTTGATTACATGGAGATAGATTATGACACCATTAAGATGAAAATTTTTGCTCAAAGTTTAGGGGGAGAAGTTAATAAATGGTTTAAAAACTTAGCTCCTCACAGCATAAATGATCTCCCTTCTCTATATTAGGCTTTCATAAAAAAATGGTAAATTAGAAGAAACCATCTTAAAATCCTTTCAGACTATACTAATCTCAAAAGGAATACTGGGGAAAGTATCCATGATTACTGCACTAGATTTAATAGTGTGTATAATGCACTTCCTCCAGACATGAAGCCTCCACTAGGCTTAGACTTGGCTAAATTCCCAGAAGGCTTTGACCATGAAATGGCATACCAGCTAAGAGAAAGAGATCCCTCAACCTTAGAAGATGTGCAGATGGGAACCATAAGTGTGGAGGCAAATCTGATTGAGAAAAGAGCTAGGTTGAGAGCGGAAAAAAGAGTTACTTAAAAGTATGATATAATGCCATCAACTTCAGCATAAGATAATCGAATTGATAACTTAGTAAATGTAATGGAGAGGATGCTTGAAAAGATAAATTTGAATGAGAGAGTGCCTCCTAGAGACAACCAAAATAGAAATAGAAACCAAAATCTTAGAAGAGATCCTAATTAAGATAGGCAAATAGATAATGACCAACAGATTAGGCCTCCCTTTCATCAAAACTATGTTGATCAAGAAGAAGAAAGGGAAGTTGAAAGGTTGGAAGAAGATCATGTAAACTTGATAGGATCTGACAGTGAGACAAATGTTTTCCTCACTGAAGAATAACAAGGATTCTTCTCTTCAGAACAAAATGAATACAATTATGAGGATTCTGAATATTATAGATTGGGGTTTCAGAACGCAATCATGGAGGTAGATAAACAGTATGATCTAAGAAGCAAAGGGAAACTAGATAATTCAAATGATAAAAACACTAGCACTTCTGTTGGGAAAAATGCAGAAAATCAGCCTAAGAAAACACTAGAGAAAACCAACATTTTGGCTAAGAAAATAGATTTAAACAAAGAGAAAAGTACCCATCTAAATGTTGAAAAAAGTTTCCCTAGCACCTCAACTAGTGGCCCTAGCAAAAATGTCCCTAATAACAGTCCAAACAAAGTTCAGAAAATCAAAATTGCTGAAAGGAATTCAATCAAAAAAATAGATGTAAATGTGACAAAAACAATAGTTCCTTTCAGCCTTGAGGGAGAAATTGCAAAGATAAAAATTACCATACCTCTAGTTGAACTAGCAACCCAAGAAGTGTACACATTTTTTTTTTTGAAAGCTTTAAATTTAGGAAATGACATTGATACTCTTATTACACCATTTTTTTGGTCATCTAACCTATTATTATTAGATGAACCCAAGTACACCATGTAAGGCCAATTTTACCCTAAGTAAAATTGCTTTCACCGTGTGAAATAACTTATTTGTTTATATTTCCCGGTCATATTTAACCCAAAACAAGGAAATTAATTAAATAAATCCTTATTTATTTAATTATTTCCTAAGAATAAGTTATTTAAATCATTATTTAAATAATATTCTTATTTAAATTTGACTAAATCATCCATAAATAATTAAATAAACCATTATTTATTTAATTATATTCCCATCATTTCCCTAAAACGATAAATAAATCATTTATTTATTTATTTATTATTTATAAATAAAGGAATTCACCCAAGTAAAAAATCCTTTTCCCTCCAACAAATATAATAAAATATTCCTAAAGGGTGGTTCTAGAATTCGATTAATAATATTTTATTCATGCACCGAGTTCTAGACCGCCCTAATATTTTGTTATAAATAGAAGGGTTTTCCCCATTCATTAGTCACCTCCATTGCATTAGATCACTCTGGATCTATACTAGGTCACATTATCCATTTTTTCCTTGTGAGCTCCCATTGAGTTCTATGTTTGTCTGGGCTTTCTACAACAACAAGAGAGAGGAATTTTAGATCTAAAACACTGAGGACTTTCAAGAACCCATCTCATTGACGAGAACTGGAAAACACCTTTCTTGTTTTCCTCTCAGGTGCCCCCTTTTTAATATAATATAAAAATTCTTTCAAATACATTGTTCTTGTCTTGTCTATTCGATGCATGGAGCCACATTTTAATTTATCTGCTTAATGTCGTTTATGCTTAGAACTGGATTTGTGCAACATTATTTGGATCACCTAATTGCAGATTTAAACATATTTGGCAGCCATAATCAATGTTAGGGCTATTTGTTATGCATAGCTAAAGTGGTATTTTACGACGAAAGATTCATGCTAACAATTGGCGACTCCACACAGGTTTCCTTTTGCGACCGCTGTCGTTTTATATATTCCTGCATATCCAACTATTTTAGACCCTAGGGTTTCTCTTCCATTTTCTGTTTTTCGTATTTTTATGGTGATTTTCACCTATAAAACCCTCAAACATTAAAATTTTTAACTTCCATTTGTTTCTGGCCCTTTTGCGTAGGTGATCGACATCAGCCGCAGTTGAGACGACAACTTTTTCTGAAATCTGCCGCTGAGAGACCCAGATCTGCAGGTCACATTTATTGACCCAAAAACTACGACCTGGCCTTGAGGTTGCACTTTTCTGCCCGAAATCTACGACCTGGACTGAAAACAGGTCAGAACCTGCGACCTGTACTTTTTTCTGCAATTTTCCAGCACTTTTTCTGGGTTTGTCTAAAGCTTCTGTTAGGGTTTTTCAGCCTCTGCCTCCACCTGTTTAGACCTATTTCTGATCTATTTCACTCAAATAAGTTGGAATATTTCCCCTTAGGGCTCTAGTACCCTCCAATTTTTGTGGGAGATTTTTTTTTGTTTCAGAAGTCTGAATTTCCATAGTTTCAGCCTTATTTCTTTCAGATCTGGTACCTCCTTTTCAGATCCCTTTAGACCAGCTCTTCTCCCTTTCAAATCACCTCATATAGTTTTTTTTGGGTTCATTTATAGGGTCGCCTCCTTGCCCCTTCTATTTTTAGCTGATCTCCTCCTTTTTAGTAGCAACCTTGCCTCTGCCTGTTTGTTGTTCTCACACCTCTTTTCAGCAGATTTCTCCTTTAGATCCCCGTCCCTCCCGACCTTAGATCTATTGGCCTCTTTTTCACATACCTTGCTTATTTTTTTCCCTCTTATAGACTAGTTTTGAGAGATCCACCTTCTTAGGTTAGATTGATGCATTTTTAGCTGTTAATTTTCTGTTCTTTCAGTCTTATTTACTGCAGATTTATTTTCAGTTACGTAGCACACTTTTTCTTTTCCTCTCAAAACGTTTGGGTTTAAAAAATTAAAATTAACGCACGCCACACACTGACCCTAAGAGAATAAGAGCCTGGTTAACACCGCCTGGAAAAGCATTTAAAATCAATTAACACTGCACCTCTCTGCCCTTGTTTCGACATTGACCTCACTTGGTTTTGCCCCTCCGTGCCCCTGTCGATTTTCATCTTCCCGTCATCATTGCGCCTCCAAGGCGTTTTTCCCAGAGACTTCTTGGCCTTCAACCTCAGTTTCCGGTTGGTCGAATTCATCCTACCCATCGTCATCGAGTAATTCCCCCCATGAGTCCGCACTCCAACTCTTCCTCTGATTGTTCAGGTTCTCCCCCTACTCCTGGTTCTCCCCCTGTTACCTTCACCATGTCTAGTTCAGGGCCTAGCGCTAGCGGCAACCCCAGTTCTACTGTTGGGTCCGTTTCCAGTGGAACCGCTATGGGACCTACCTTGACTGCCCCGTTGCTCCCTTATATGGCCGGTCTCAGTCTCCTCGACTTCAATCAGATAATCAATGATCCTATTCACCACGATATCAATTGGCTTGCTATGCCAACCAAGATCCCCTCCGACATTCCCAAGTTCAAAGGTCTTGCTAGTGAAGATCCCTCCAACCGTATCCAATCTTTCCACATGTGGTGTTCCTCCAATTCCATCACCGATGACTCCATCTATCTTTGATTGTTCCAACGCATGCTTACCGGTGAAGCTTCTAAATGGTATGTTGATCAAGCCACCTCTTCCCATACCACCTTTGCGACCATTGCCCGAGCCTTTTTATCTTATTTCCAGCTCCCTCTCTGATACGACACGGGTACTGAACTCTTGACTTCTTTTCATCAATCCTCTTCGACCCACCTTTCCGCTCATGTCCAGGAATGGCGACGAACACGGAGCTTATGTCGTGCTCCCCCCTTTGAATATTGGGTTTATATGGACTGGTTCCTTCGCTCTCTTTTACCTCCCATTGGCAAATATGTCGCATCCCATTTTCCTCAAACCAAAGAAGCCGCCCTCCAAATATCCCTGAAATATGACCTTATCTATGCTCAATATGGTTATGTTTATACCATCCTTCCTGACCTCCCCAAGCCCGGTGGCTCTCCTACTTCGGGGGCATCTCACTCTACCGATGGTATCATTGGAGCTATGACACATACCCCTGCTCAACCTCTTCTGGGATATGGTTTCCCTTCAGGAGGGGCTAGCCCCCCTGACACTTTTCCCCCTCCAGGTAGCATGTTTCCAGGATATGGCATGCCTCCTCCTTTTTCCCACACTCCTGCTTACCTCAACGTTGCCCATCCTACCCCTTATCTGTACCCACAGCCTGGTGTCCCAGCTCCTCTAGCATTTAGACCTCCCACTCCCTTGCCTTCTCCACCCCCGCAACCGCACTTACTACCCACTCCAGGGCAAGTATTTGCGTAGCAGGGGGAAACTCATCTTCTTCCTTCTCAAAGAAAGAGGAAAGGCAATCAATCCTCTGCTGGTAATCGTGGATCCAATCCTTCAAGTATTGACTCTACCACTGCCAACCAGCCACGGGGCTCTCAGCCCAAGCTGGACAGGCCGCTTCGCACCAATAAGCCTTGTTCTTGTTGCGGTGTTTATGGTCATTACACTCACGATTGTCCCTTATTACGAAAAATGTGGCAGATGTGGGAGTCTCAAGCCACCGTGTGGGGACAAAACTCCTCCCCTACTGTCCCTCCTAATACAACTACTTCTCAACCCGCTATGTTTACCGATCCTTTCCCTCAACAAGGATTCGTGGCTACCCAACCACCTCATGCCCCAGTAACCACTCAACCTTCCCCTTCTGGTTCCTCTGATTACTAGATTCTCATGATGGCTTCCGACCAACCTCTCACTATCGACCTTAACCTTCAAACTCGGTCTCGTCAGTACTCCACGCCTCCCGTTCCGTCTGCCTCCGATTCCCCCTCTTCAGGGCCTACAGAGCCTCTGTTGACACCCAATGGTCCCTTGCAAATACCTCCACCCAAATCTGAGGTTCATACCAAAATTCCTAAGGGCCCATTACCCTGAAATGCTGCCTCTGGTCGGGTTGCCCATTCATACAGCATAGTAGATGATCTAGCACAATCTCCTGCTGCCATTTCAACACTGGAACTCCTCCAGTCATGTCATTCTCAAAAGAAGGCTTTAATATCTGCTTTGGGTGCTGTAGATCCTGCTGATGACCAATTAATTGTTTTCAACGCCCGTCAGTCAGACCATCCCCCCCTTCCTGCTTCTGTTGCTTTTCAAATCCCAGTCAAAATCCAAAATTCCAATGTCACTCGGTGTATTATTGATGAGGGGGCATCTACCTATGTGATGTTCACTTCAGTTTGGAAACAACTCGGATCTCCTGAGCTGTCCCCTTCTACAATCACCCTCTGTGCGTGGGATGGCCATGCCTCCCAACCCATTGGCCTCTTTTGTAACTGTCCTATCACCCTTGCAGGCAAGACTGTTTGTGTCGATGTTGAAGTTATCGACGCCCCTCTTGACTACAACATTATTTTGGGGCGTAGTTACACCTATGCCATGTCTACCGTCCCATCCGCCGTCCACCGTAAGATTTTTTTCACTCATAATGGCAAAATTTTCACCATTGACCAGTTGACGTATCATGAACCAAAGTCTCAGACCTCCCCTGAGTCCACCATCTCTACTATCTCCAATAAGAAAACTGTTGATTCTTTGACCAGTGTTTCCCCCAGTGTTTACAAAGACTCCTCCTTGCTTGGCACTTTCCCCGGTCCTCCCCCTCCTCCTATCTCTGATCCCAGCTTAGCGAATGTTTGCATGATGCAATCGTCTAAGGCTACCCTTCCACAGCCTGCTTCGGCTAGTCAACAACCTCAACCTCATCCGTTGCACCCTGTTCATAGCCCTTCGCCTCAGCCGACTGAACCTCTCCTGCCTAGACCTTCCCATCCCCCTCACACTCAGGAACCCCCCTACCCTCCTGAGTCGGTTCCCTTAGGTCTCCACCATATGGGAGTCACCCCTCCTGGCCATTACCCCGCCGGTCAGATACTTTTTCTTGGTCCCCCCCCTGGAGTCTATTCAGTTCCCATCATGGCCACCCTCTCCCTCCCTAATTTAACCTTGGGAATACCAGTCTGGTATCTTAATCCTCTAGCCGAGAACCCACCGGGCCACCCCAAACCATACATTGCTATGACACCTGTGCAACCGATTCCCTTCACTCCTTCCACCACTACTGTGCCCCTAGCCCCTCTGCAAGACCATCCTCATGCCGTGACAACTATGGGCAAGAAAAGAAAAACTCGTAAAGGGGAATCCAAAGACAAGACCACCGCACCCGACCCTACACTAGAAAATTTGGCAGAACTTCTGATGGCCAATTTGTCGCTATTCCGACACATAGTCATCGTAAGAGCGACAGTTTGAGGACACGCAAACCGTGGTTTGACGTGCCGTCGCAATTCCGACGCACTTAAAAGTGTTCCATTACCGACACCTTTTCCGTCGCTTCCAAATAGGCGTCGCTCTTCCGACGTTTCCCAAACCGTCGCTCTTCCGACGAAATGTGGTCCGACATTTTGAACGTCGCTCTTCCGATGTTTGTAAACTGTCGCAATTCTAATGAAATGTGGTCCGACGTTTTGGACGTCGCTCTTCTGACGCTTTTCAACTGTCACAATTCCGGTGAAATGCGGTCCGACGTTTTGAACGTCGCTCTTCCAACATTTGTAAACTGTCGCAATTCCGACGAAATGTGGTCCGGCATTTTGAACGTCGCTCGTCCGACGTTTTTATACTGTCGCTCTTTCAACGTTTTTAAGCTGTTGCAATTCTGACGCTTACAAGCGTCAGTATACCGACGGCGGGTTCAATTTAAAAAAAAAAAATGAAAATTTAAAACAGGATAGTAAATCTCCAATATTTGTTATGAATTGTGGGCATTCCAATGACCGTGAAATATTAATATAATAAACCACCCCGCATCGCTTCGACTATAAACAATCATTTTGTTTTTCACAAGAGAAAAAACGTTGTTTTGAATATATTATATGAAGTAAAACAGTCCATGAAGTCATTGCATTTTCACATCTGAAGATTGGAACCCAAATATCCATCCAGAAAAGTGGAAGTTCCACCCCAGAAAATGATAGAAAAATACCCCGTGTCACATATAGGGACATGATATAAAACCTAGTAACGGTCCACATGGAGATTATCGACAATCTGAGAAAGCATCCAAATATGCCCGAGGCATCTATAAGAAAGTGAAATAGCAGTATGTAGAATAGTAAAGCAACAGATAGAGTACCGACGTCCATTGTTCCAAATACAAATTAAAGTACCCAAAATCCTTGAGCAGAGAAAAACGCTAATCATGTGAGGAGTGTGATATGTCCAAAATATAAAAAGACCATCAGACCATATCAATAAACCAGCAACATAGACCAGCATCGCTAGTTTTGAAGGCAGAGTGATAAACATTAATCATTTTTTTTTTCACAAGAGAAAAAACGTTGTTTTGAATATACTATATGAAGTAAAACAGTCCATGAAATCATTACATTTTCACATCTGAAGATTGGAACCCAAATATCCATCCAGAAAAGTGGAAGTCCCACCCCAGACAGTGATAGAAAAATACCCCATGTCACATATAGGGACTTGATATAAAACCCAGTAACGGTCCACATGGAGATTATAGACAATCTGAGAAAGCATCCAAATATGCCCAAGGCATCTATAAGAAAGTGAAATAGCAGTATGTAGAATAGTAAAGCAACAGATAGAGTACCGACGTCCATTGTTCCAAATACAAATTAAAGTACCCAAAATCCTGCAACAGAGAAAAACGCTAATCATGTGAAGAGTGTGATATGTCCAAAATATAAAAAGACCATCAGACCATATCAATAAACCAGCAACATAGACCAGCATCCAACTCGCTAGTTTGAAGCGGTATTAAACATGGGTCATTTTTCTGGGAAACGTTTATTTCAATATATTGTATGAAGTAAAACAGTCCATGAAGTCATTACATTTTCCATCTTAAGATTGGAACCCAAATATCCATCCAGAAAAGTGGAAGTCCCACCCCGGACAATGATAGAAAAATACCCCATGTCACATACAGCGACTTGATATAAAACCCAGTAACGGTCCACATGGAGATTATCGACAATCTGAGAAAGCATCCAAATATGCCCAAGGCATCTATAAGAAAGTGAAATAGCAGTATGTAGAATAGTAAAAAAACAGATAGAGTACCGACGTCCATTGTTCCAAATACAAATTAAAGTACCCAAAATCCTTGAACAGAGAAAAACGCTAATCATGTGAGTGTGATATGTCCAAAATATAAAAAGACCATCAGACCATATCAATAAACCATCAACATAGACCAGCATCGCTAGTTTTGAAGGCAGAGTGATAAACATTAATCATTTTTTTTTCACAAGAGAAAAAACGTTGTTTTGAATATATTATATGAAGTAAAACAGTCCATGAAGTCATTACATTTCACATCTGAAGATTGGAACCCAAATATCCATCCAGAAAAGTGGAAGTCCCACCCCAGACAGTGATAGAAAAATACCCCATGTCACATACAGGGACTTGATATAAAACCCAGTAACGGTCCACATGGAGATTATCGACAAATCTAAGAAAACATCCAAATATGCCCGAGGCATCTATAAGAAAGTGAAATAGCAGTATGTAGAATAGTAAAACAACAGATAGAGTACCGATGTCCATTGTTCCAAATACAAATTAAAGTACCCAAAATCCTTGAACAGATCAAGAAAAATGCTAATCATGTGAGAATTCTAAGTAAAGTTAATCTATTAATAGTGGGAATAAAATTACACTGAAGTCAAAAACATTGCCTAGACTCATGGCAAATTTTTCATTAAAAAATGAAAAAATTAAGAAGACTGCCCTCATATGGGGAAACCAGTCTTGAACGTTTACAAAATTCAAAAATATTACAGAGGTCCAGCACAGTAATATAATATAATTATAACATGCCCAATTAAGTGGGCCTGCGAAGCAAGAAAACCAAATTCACCAAACTACTCCTCCGGTGGTTCCTCCACGATTCGGCACCATCCTTCGAAAGGTCTAGGATCGCTAGGTGCTACCTCCACATGCATGCCACGGCTCCCCTCCTGAAGGCCCGAATGCTGGCCGGCTTTTTCCGAGCTCAGACCTGCCGGACGGGTGCATTCTTCTTCCGTTTGGGCCTCCTCGCGGAAAACCACAGTGACTAAAGCCGTGATTCATGGGCAGTTGAGAGAGCAATTAAAGGAAAATTGTGCAGTGTGCGTCGCGGGAGAAGGTGAACTAGCAGTGGGGAAATGAGGAGTAGGGGAATCCATATGGTGGCCAGATCCTACAACCCGACCCCGCCCACTCCTAGTATTTGGATATCAACCTACGTAATAATCACTAGATTTCCCAGAAGTCGACTCGGTTGAGGGGCTGGAGGGAGCGCGCAGGGGTTGACCTCTAGTGCTCCCCCTGCGGCAACGCATTCTTTGACGCTGATGAGGCATGGGTGTAGTCTCAGGCGCAGTGGGCACAAGTGGAGACAGAGAAGCATAAATAAAAGAAACAGAGGAAGATAGACACAGACTAGACCGAGAGAAATGTAGATATGAAACAAGGTCTAAGCAGCAGTTCAGCTGGCCACTTCTCCTTCTCGTCACAGTGAGCAGGCAGTGTAATCCAGCAACCGGCTCATCTAAAAAACCATAGCGAAACGCCATTTTATCGACCTGACTGCAATGCAATCAAAGGATGCCCGTCATAATTAATCCTTGATCATTAATGAGAGCCAAAGGCCGGATCATATTGGAGCATGCGGAATTTGATCTTGAACAGTGGAGGTCCAATCTTGAACAGTGTTAAAACTTAATTAATGCAGATTTGATGTGAAAACCTTGGAACTTAATTGAACAGTGTTAAAACTTAATGCGATTGATATGAAATCGCCACATCCATGTCCCATTGCTTTAAACGCCATCGAATGCACCCGCAGCCGGGAGCATGGAAAGTTTTTATTGAGGACACATGGCAGAAATTGATTGGAGTGGATCTTTGTTTGGGCCACTCGCGCAGTGGAAATCTGGACCCGAAAAATATTAGGGTGAATTTGATAAGAAATTCGCGTCACAACTCTCCCTCCGTACGCCAACCCAACTTCAGACCCGAAAAATATTAGGGCGGAATTCATTTGGTTTTCGCGTCACAAAATTGGCCGACGTCAGCAGGCTGTTTTGGAACACGAATTTGGTTTGAATTATGGTTTATCGCCATTTGAAGTCCGGCGGGCTTGACTTAAGAACAATTTTGTTTTATCCCATCTTATAAAATTTGTGTTGGTTTTATTTGATAATACACATATTTATAATAAATCATGGGAATACCACACTAAACATGTGGAAAATTTATATAAATTATTGAGAGCAATCATTTTTATGTAAAAATATCCAAATGTGCTTTTGGGAAATAAGAATTCGAGTATTTGGTTCATATTGTTTTAAAGGAAGGAGTGAAGTTCGAGCCTCAAAAGATGCAAGCTATTACAAAATGACCTATTCCTAAGAAAATCAAGGTTCTTAGAAGATTTTTTAGACTTACATGATATTATTGATAATTTGTTTAGAATTATGCATGCATTTCAAGTCCACTCACATATCTCTTGAAGAAAATATCATTTATATGGAATGATGAGGCTACTTTGGCATTCTCTCTTTTAATGGATGCCATGTCTTCTACACCAACATCGGTTGCACCTACTTTTGGTAAAACATTCATGGTAGAGTGTGAGGCACTAGGGAAAGGAATTTACGTAACATTAACACAATAAGGGATATCATTGGCTTTTAAAAGCAAGGAATTCAAAGAAAATATTTGGTGAAATCTACGTATGAAAAATAAATGGAAGCAATATTACATGCAATAAAAAATGGGGATAGTATATCACTGGGAAGTACTTTAAAGTCAAGATATACCATGATAGCATAAAGTATTTTTTGAAGCTATGGATTTCATTGGAAGATTAACAAAAATGAGGAGAAAAAATGAAAAGTTTTATTTTTGAGATAATCTGCAAAAAGGGTAAGGAAAATTTAGTACATGATGCTATTTCTAAAATAGAAGAGGCCTCAAATTTATATCCAATTACATTTTCTATTCCTAGGTGGCTAGAAGAAGCTTTCCATAATGGAAAAATGACAATAGTACTAAACAAAACTAAAATTTATAAAGGATGGGATGAACTCTATGGAGCATTGGGAGTGAAAGAGATATATACTTTGGTGCAAATGTAGAATATTTTTATGCACGCAAGCATATTTGAATAAAAAAATATTAAGGGAGTCCCATGTCTCTCTGATGGTAGGACGCAGGGTTCCTTAAAACATCTCAAAGGATCAAAAAATATATTTTTGGAAGGAATGAAGAAAGATATTCAGAATTTTGTAAGAGAAGGTCAGGTTTGCATAATAAATAAAAGAGAGATAGTAAAATCTCTAGGGTTACTTCAACCATTCCACATACATATTCAAAGACTAGAAGATATATCAATAGACTTTATTACAGGGTTACTGAAATATAAAGGTAAGTATTACATTTTTGTGGTCATTTATATAGACAAATTTTGTAGATTTTGTTTGTAGAGCTCAATGTACATAAACAACAAACCAAGTGGTAGAAGTGTCCGTGAAAGAAATTCATAGTATTCATGGCTTTCCTAAATTAATAGTAACAAGAAAATTTTGGAAATAATTATTTAATATGAGTGGAGAAACACTAGCTGCCATGAGTTCTACATATCAAACACAATCAAATGGTTAAACAAAAATAGTTAACAAATGTTTTTAAGGTTATCTACAATGTTACTCTTTAGAAAAGCAATCTTAATGGATGAAGTGGGTTCGTCAAGGAAGAATGGTAATATGATACTACCTATCACACATCTACTAAATTTTCCCCATTTAAGGCCCTTTATGGATATCCAACTCCTAGTATCTCATACTTTTTGCAAGATAAGTCCAAAGTATAGGAAACAGAGTCACATATGGAAAATACTAAAGAAAATTTGAAAATTATTATGGAAAAACTTCAAATGACATGAAACATGATAAAACAACAAGGGGAACAACATTGAAGTGAAAGATAATTTGAGGAGGGTAATTGGGTATTTTTTAGATTATAGCATTATAAGTAATCTTCATTCAAGAAAAAGAAGAATAAAGAATTAGCTCAAAAATGCAATGTGGAAAAATTCGAAGTCGGGATTAAATCGGAAAGGGTCCAAAAGTTTAAATACACGATAAAGTTGGGAGTTTTTTGAAAAAGTCGGCAAAAAGTCTGCAAAACTTAAAAAATACAAAAATATTCATTTTTGGAAAAAATCCTGAATTTTTCAAAAAAAATTAAAAAATTATTAAAGAAACTACCTCACTCAAGATTTTTTCAAAAAAGTCGGCAAAAAGTCGGGACTTCGAGAATAAAATCGTGACTTTTTCAGGGATGAAAAATTCGGCAAAAATTCGGCCAATAAAGTCGGCTCCGGGAAAAATTCGGGATATTTTCAAAAAGTCGGGACTTTTTGCCGACTTTTTCCACACTGCAAAACTGTTATGGCCCTAAATAATTATTCATAGGATTGCATAAGTGGTATAGAATTTATATTTTCCTTCTTCTTGCATTCATAAGGTTTTTCATGTATGTTGCCTAAAAAAGGTTTTGGGAAAAAATATGCCAATGTAAATAGAACTTCCAAAATTAGATGAAGAATGAAATTTGATTCTTGAACCACAAAAAGTTATAGATAAACATTCTGTATCTCTTTGACATATAGCCATTATGAAGTACCTAATCAAGTGGAATAATATTCCTCTAGAAGAAGGTACATGGTAAAATGATCAATTCGTGATGAAATACCCACGGCTAAAGGGTTCGTTTGAAGTTTTGACAAAGGCTTTGTTATATGTTTTATATAACGCATGGCGGAATATTTTTATTGTTTGTTAAGGTCCCACACGGTGATCAAATTTGAAGGGCAGGTCCGAATTTCAATTAGAAGGGCATATATCTATGTCGCCCTTCCATAATGAAAAGCTTTAAAAAAAAAACTTTTCAATTGACCACAATAAATTATTTTTACATTTCATTTTCAGAAAGACAAAACCATCAATCTTTATATTAATAAAAGACTGTTACATATACAACAATGAAGAAGGCTCCATCTTTCATTGTTTAAATATCTCATTGGCAATGTCAACATAAGTCTTGAAGACACTATTATAAGAATTTGGATACATACCACCGGGATATAGGAGATTCTTATGTGTCAGATTGTGTAATGCAATTTTGACTTTGTCTCACAAGGAGCAGCATCATGGAGGTATGGATTTTTCTTATAGAACTTTTTTATTATTATTTGAAACGTTGTTTATAGATATGAAGACAACAATGAAATTATGAGCATGGTGGACAATTAGTCAAGCTCATTATGCCAAACCATGATGATGTAAGTTTGGAATTTAACATTTTTACATGTTAAAGACAAATAGTCAAAATCACTGACAACTTAGTATGCCATAATTAATAATCATTCCCTATTCACTTTTGTTAATAGGTTTATGTCACACGATGATGCAGGGGCATTAGGCACTAGCCAACAATGTAGGAGGTTTTGTCCACATGTTGTGGCTAGGAGGGTTCGAAAACATTTGAGTTGTAACAGCTAGGTGTCAATACCTCAGTTGATTGTATTACTTAGACTAGTTAGAGTTGTAGGAGTCGAACAGTTTCAGTTAGTTGAATTATTATAATTAGACCTTTTGATTTCTAGAACGGTCCTCTCGGAGGAACCGAAGAGCCATATGTTATGTATATAAATTGTAATTCCTCGGATGAATAAAAGTAGAGAGGGAAGAGGAGAGTAGAGAGGGGATTTCTGCAATAAACCTCTGTGTGTGAACAATTTTTTCCAGTTAAATGATTTCCAAGCTTAGTTTCCATTGAATTATCTCGAACTGCTAATTGTGAAGAATTGTTTAACTGTGAGGCGATTGGGTACTGATAATTCCATTCTTCTGTCTTTGAATTCCCATAAATTGTTGGATAACCCTGTGAACTCACCCCACCCGAAGGCGAGGTCTATGTAGAGAACCGGGGTCGTGAACACTATTCAAATATAAAAATCCCGCTTAATAAAGAGATAAAATTGTTGTGCTTTCGGAACCTGACCCGAGGATTGGACATGAGTTAACAAACAAAAGGATAGCGGAACTAGACTTGCACCCATGGTAAAGCCCTGTACCAAAACCATGAGTGGAATCACAAAAGCGGGTTGCCCATATCGCACCGCTTTTGCGGAGTAGGCGGTATTTCCTATTCGCAAGCGATTCCATAGGGAATGTGACACGTGGTGAAGTGACCCCCGAAAAACCACCATTTAACCCGTGCCATCACACGTTAAAGCCCGACATTGGAAACCGAGCGAAATTACCAAGAGTCGTTGATTTGGAGAAGGGCCATTGGATGATGGTCGCACGTTGAACTTGCCCGGAGGTTAACTAAGGTGTGCGGAGGATAGGAAGGTACGATATGAGTGTTTGATTGGTTAGTGATATATATAGGTGGGGCTGGAGTATAATGAAATTTTTTAATTAAACGATTGGCGGATAATTAGCATAAGTCTGGAGCGTGATTGTTGTAAGGCTGGGTGGTGAAATATAGAGTCGAAAGTTCATTACAAGTTATTTATTTAAAAAGAAACGTGGAGTATAAATACAAAGTGTTGAAAGTTAAACATTGGTTATAAGGCTTGGAGATAATATAAAGTCAGAAATATAAATTAAAGTCCAACCATTGTGGATAGTATTTATTTATCAAATTCTACGAATTTGATAAATAAACCCGAAGAAAGAAGAAGTCAATTAAGACTCAGGCTGGAGGAAGAGAACGGGGTAAACCAAGGGAAAATGCTGACAGAGCGATTGTAGACACACCAGCTCTCCTTAGGGGTCCAAATTCAGTTTTGTTGCGTCACACGATGATCTCTCTTCTCTGGCATTTACTTGTATTGAAGATCACTATTCTAGGAATAAGGAGTTATTTTCTCCAAAAATAACCCTAGCCAAACATTGACAATGCATCAAGGATATATTTCTATGCTTCATAAGTACATATGTTCTACTTCTAAATCATGTCTTGGAAGTGGTTGTTTTGTTGGAAATTATTCACCAGTTGGTTTCATACCAAAGTCTTTTTCACATTTTCAACATCCAATACCTGAAAAAGATAATGGTTTAAAACAACATAATATTTGAAATTTTGCAAGAATTGTCTGGCACACTTTGAATATGAATTTTGAAGTCAAGTGCATGATGCTGTATAGGATCAAGTGTCATTTTGAGTACCAAATTTTTCACAAGAAACTTCTCAACATGCTACCCTGCAGTAAGGATTAAATGACAATATTGCATCAACTATTTCCATAATAAAAGTGCACCTCCGCCATAAGACTAAACAACTACAAATGTTGTAGATCTAACAAGACCACACAATCAAATGTATTCCACAAGGCCAATACTGTATGAAAAATGAAAAGGAGTTTGCAACCAAAAATACCTTAGGCGACTAATTCAATTAGATACACCAAACCATCAGCAAAAAGGAAAACCAACCTACTTGGCCCCAATATTTTCAACTGGGTCCTCTAATTCAACCAATAAAAAGGCCAAAACCATAGCATTGAGATACATTTCATTACACTATCAATAACAATAAAATTTGACTTAGCCATAACCCTTTCCTTTTATTGTTGTGAAAATATTTATGCATTACTCTAATGTGGCTAGTCCATAGGCCAAGTAGACCACTGGGTAACAAATATGTTTCCTTTCACCTTTGAGTTTTCAAATTATGCCTACCAAATCTAAGACATTTAAGAGGGTGAATTAATACAACATTAAAAATAAAACCAGAGCACACATCTACAAATTACCTCCTTAGCTACTGTCACACCATCATTAACTATTTTCGGAGAACCATGCTTGCTCTCCAAGACAACATTTTTCCCTTCGCCTCAAGGGTGACTCCAACAAGATCAGCAAGTTTGTTCACACCGCCTGCAAGACAAATTGACAATGCTTTCAGTAAGTGTGCAATTGAATGCCAGACCATATGCCAAAACAACTCTCCATGAAAAATTAAAATAACACATTAAAATCAAATATAAGTGGACAAGGAAAGATCCACCGCAGTGAAGTTTCACATGCAGGTGACCTTCCTTTAAACATAATTTTTTCTCTGACCTGCAATTTTTTTGTCACTGAGCCATCCTTGTTGAAGTACAACTCCTTTTCCATAGCTCTTGTATTAACTACCTTCTCTCTGTCGCGTAATCTCAGAGTCCCTCTTCCGCTTGAGCGATTAAAGGAAATGGGTGAAAAAACTGAAAGAGAAGACAATTGTCTGCCATAATTATCAAACATTGCACCCAAATTCTTCCCCTTTCCATTGTTACCCAATGAGGTAGATGTGGAAATTGTTGTCATACTACCCAAAGAAGAGGCCATCTTCTCTTATGCTGAATATAGAATTACAAGATATTCATATTAGTATGAACCTTAAAAAACATGACTCCCATTGCTAAAAACCACTCTTAAGTTGTAACAGGTAAACTAAACAACTATTGCAACTTTTGGCAACTTCTGGAGCATTAAGAGAGAAACAAACAAAGAGAAATACAACCAAAATCCTCATTTTAATGAGATCGGACTATATATTTGCATTAAGATAATAGAAATAAATCACGACTATATTAAGGCCAGCACAAAACAATCTTTAACCAGTGTCTCTCGTGGCCTTCAGGTTGCCATGCTAGAGGTTGCATATTTTTAATTTAAATTCTTGACCTCTCATGCCCATCTATGAATGCATCCAATGGAATATCGACATCAAATTCTCCTTTATATCCCCAAAAACAAATTCCCTACTACAAGAGCACCAATATTGATGGATCACCACACACCATCCCACCCACTAGAAACGATGAAAAAGGAAACCCGAGAAAACTTCTGAAATATCTCAAGATGACTATATGGGTGGTTCTTATGAATCAACCAACCATTCAGAACATGCTCATCAATCCAAACCATGATTATTATGTGACAATATTCAAGAAGGCATTGAATCGGATTTCTGAAGCTATGTTAGAGAAACCCTAAACTCTCATTGAAAATAGGTGAAATGTGGCACCACTCAAAGATTGACATGTGCCAATTGGTACAAGTGGTAGACAATTGGCATGCTCAAACAACGAGGTGATGCAGGAATGACATGAGGGAGAAAATATCAGAAAAGCCCCAAATCTGGAGAACCAAAGCTCATCACCAACCTGAGATTGACAACTTTACATGATGTAACCTATGAAATCGTAAATGGAGAAATCATAGTAACAATAAAGTAACCTATGTAACAATAAATTCGGATTCATCCCGGGAGTGGTAATGGGAGAAATCATAGTGAACAACAGGAAACATGCAGAGTTGCTTACAATCAAATAGATGAAAAAACACATACAAAAAACCTAGATAATAATCATGAACAAGCTTAATATTGAATTATGAACTGTAAAGGAACTTACAAAATTGGACATTACGAACCTGGTCAAGCGCACAAGCAAAAATATCCTGGACATGACCCTGGTTGACAAGTTGTATTGCTCATGATGCAAGAGGATTTGTACCTGCACCGCCAAGTCAATCAAAATCCATCATTATCTATACAATAAATACAAGTAATTGATGTAGTATTTTTTACTCTAAGATGCATTCTTATGATAATGTTAGAACATATATTGAAAATGTCAAAACATACCTGAATAAGCTCCTCTTCATTTCAAGAACAATTTATTGGAGTCGCATGAACTTGGAACAAGCCTCCCACGATCTGAAAGAGTAGCAACTAAGTCAATAGTGACTTTTTTGTTGCTACGCTGGATCAAGGGAGGTTTGCTCCAAGATTAAATCGCTCCAATAAATTATTCTCTACTAAACAGGGCCAACCACATGAAGGTGGAAGCTCTTATGGCCCCTCCCCCCCCCCCCCCCCTCACATCACTCTCAATTCCCAATACCCAATCTATATTTCATTTTTTACTTTCATGAGCATAAAAAAAATATTCAATAACTAATAAAAAAAAAATTCAACAAAAAGTACGCAAGGAAACATTGAAATTAATGCTTGACATAAAAATAGTATGATAAATGAGTTTTTTATATAACGCAAAAAACTTTCCAAGTATGGTAACGTTTGTCTTATAATAATACAATATTTACATTATCAAATTTTCTTTTTCTTCTTCCTATTTCTAAAGCTCCTAATTACATCATCAATATCATCATGCTCTGCTCCTGTTTCGTGCCTTTCGACCCGCACTGCTGACCTAGTTGCGTAGTCACGATGTCTGGTCTCATCCAGTGATGGGGCATTGCCTACAAAAGCAAATAATATTAAATTTTAGTTGTCATTTTTTACATATCATTGAAATAGTTCGGTAATATTAATAAAAAAAATTGCAATGAGATTATTTCCCTGGTGCACCAGTTGTCGCCGTTGGGACTGTTGCGCTGTCTTCCTCTGTGGTGGGAAGATCCTCAAGGGAAACATTCTATGTCATTTAAAAAAAAAAACGTTATAAGGACAACCATCAAGGTATAATTAGAAAAAATTATAAGTGGAAATTAATTATCGTCACGACCCTCACTGATAGTAGCATTGTCGGCCTGGTCCCCACTACAATGATCAGGTGCACGTGAGGATCATCTACATCTGACTCTAAAACTGGGTTATTTGCCTTGTCGGTAGTGCTGCTCCCTTGATTTAAACAATGTTGTTAGACATTAAATTTATGGAAGAAAACAAACATATTGAAAGGTTAATGTTTTACCTTATCAGGCATTCTAGATCTTGGGACCTTCCCCAAGCTTCTGCGACGTTCAACTACGGCTTGATAGCCGAAATGGAAAGCGATATTTTTATCTTCCTCTGTAGTTTCTGTTCCGAATTCATCACCCTACATTACATATGATTGTTTATTTTTAATCATATTTGATAGGATTACAAAAACGTTGGAAGGCGATACAATTAATTATAAGATGTTTAGCTACTTAATTACAATTCTTGCAGCTAATTTCAAGTAGCCGCCCTGGCCTAGCTTGTGATGGCCCTTTTTTCAATCCTAGCTTTGGTTGCCTTCGAGGTGTCAGGCAACCTAGCATCAAAATATTGAAGTCAGATATGACGTAGCACACTTTTATTTTAGACATAGAGAAAATTAAAGCTATTGAATTAAAGTTGTAATTTACCTTGCGGGTCCATTTGGCATTTTTCCTTCTTTCTTTTCCCTTTTCTCTTTTCCGTCATGGATGAGTGCTCTCCACTCACTCTCTGAAACTGCGAGAGGACGCTCATATCTAGGGTTAAATTGCAATTGCGTCCTATAGGTGTCCCTCGTATATTTCAAATATTTGCCGGCTACCTGAGCCACCGCTTTTCTGTCAAATGTGCCGACCCCAAAAAGGGCTTCTAGATAATCTAGAAGTTCTTTTTTCAGGTTGGAATTCTGGGAATTCCACCCTGTACGTATGGTTGGGCCAAAAATTACCAACGCATGGCTCTCCAGAATCCTGTAGAACTCATTGTTTACTACACAGAATAAAACCAAAAGAAAAAGAAGATATTATCATTAATTTAAAAATAAAAATCATGATAAATATGTTTTAGATAAAGTACATGAAATAGTTAAAATATTAAAATTTACCTAGGAGTTGTACATGCTTTATAGGGACACCTTCATCGTTCACCAACAATGTGCCATTAATGGTCCCTGTGGAGCTGACACGTGTAGCTCCAGGAAACACAATAATGTAGTTGGCCATATCAGCCTCATCATTGCCAACACATTCAGCGGTTGGCTGGGTGTCTGCTTGGGCAGGGTGTGTTTCTTGGCTAGCACCTAAAGTAGTAGAAGGTGTACAAGAGGGTTTTTGGGCAATATCTTTCCCTTGTATCCCACTACCACCAACACCAGGTTCAGCAAGTGATAGAAAACGCTACATACAAAAGAACTTTTTGTTAGTTTAGTCAATGTAAAAATAAAAAATCAAACTATCACAATTCATCTCATGCAGAATAAAAAAAAATATCGTTTTGACTTTTTATTATTACCTGATATATATCTAGCTGGCTCATAAGTTGTTTTATCCTCTCTTCTATTTCAGGTGTTTGAGGCACGTCTATCAAATTATTAAATTCTGACCTTGCATCGCGTGCCTTTTTTCACAACAATAACACTGGAGATAGGGATGAAGAAAGCTCTTCCTCAAAGAGGGAATCATCAGGCGTACCATGGCTAGGTGTCTGCATATTTGAACAAAATTAATATTATTTCAATTATGTAAATAAATAAAATACCTAAAGATAGAGCAATGCTGGCACTTTACATGTTCTTCCGCTGGCCTCTTTCCGCGATCATCCCGTCTCGGGGTTGTTCCTGCACTGCTCTGATCAATATGCCACATTGCAATAAAATTATAAATGTAAAAACTTGAAAACAATATCTAACTTGAAAACAAAAAATTAAAACTAAAATAATTTTTGATAAGAGACCGGAAGACAGAGTTAGAGTTTCAAATATGCCTTGCATTGAATTCAGTCCTAGAAACATGTCATTGCACATTAAGGCACCTAAACAAGAGACGAGTTGACAATGAAGACCTTATTGAATATATTGTTGGAGAAACTTCTAGTAAACTTGTTGTGAAGACCTTGAGGACATTTTTGGAGCAACATTGTTGAAGCTGATGGTATAGCATTGTTGGAGACGACCTTGAAGGGCCTTGAAGTGAAGCTTTTGGAGCAACTATTGAAAAATCCTTAGAGCATTTAAGTAAGGCACTTTCTATCTTCCATCACCTTTTTCCTTTCAATATCCTTTAAACGATTTTGTTGACATTTAATGTTTGAAATCACATTATAATTCCTTGATTATATGTGTTTCGGGACTTTCCCTTTGAAATTACCCAAAAATACCCTGGCAATTTTATCTTCAGGATGCATGTCTGACCCTATTGTTCAATATTTTGATTGATAGTAGTAAACATAGAGAGTTAGGGGGCTCTTGACTTGGTTTGGTTGGGCCATTAGATCCCTAATATCTACTAGGGAGAACCCCCCTTGAGTTGGAGGAGAGCTAGCCCGAAGTGAAAATAGGTTGGTGAGGTGACAATGGGGCTATTGAATTACACATGGTATCACACTTTAGCTTTAGGACTTTATCTTGAGAAGTGCGAGATTTTGCTATATCAATTCTCAAATTGTTACAACACTATTGTTAAGAACTAATAAGAAGTGATGTTGAGGGGTTTTTGGGTATAAGAAACAATACCATTTAAAAACTAGGGTTCTCAGTCCTTGGCATTCCTTCACCTGGGCCTAGGGGCACACTAGAATAATTTCACACTAAACCATGCAAACTTAAAAGTAACTTAACGGATCCATAAATTAATAATAATCATAATTCCTACTTTCCTATTGTATGATATGATGCAAATTATTCAAACATGAAGAAATGAGGACATGCAATGTCTGAATTTCAAGATTGATGAACCAATACAAGAAGTTAGAAACTACAACTTTGATTCAATACTATGTGTCCTAACTCCAGGAAGGAATCTAGTTTTTAGTACAGAACATGCATCGTGTATTATCAATTCTTAATTGACAACAACTAAAGGTCATCTACCTCATCAATTCCTTCCCATTTTGTGTTTTTATGTTATATTTCTTATAAAAGTGTCAAATTTCTCTCAAAGTAAGCAACCACTGAATAAAATAAAAAATAGTTGAGATATGATTGAGAAATGGTCATTTATTTCTTGAAAGGATATTCACAGTTTCTTTGGTTGTTTTTCATCTCAAGAAACAAGAAATGACCTAAGAAACTATCGTGATGCAATATAAGAAACAACACGGTGCAATGGCCATTTTCAAAGCCAAATGATGTCCATTGAGGACATGGCCTTTATTTGGTTCCTGTTTCATAGGAGTTTCAGGTAGAAATGGAAATTTGTTGTACCATTTCCAGTAGTAAAAAGGGAAAACCTTCTTTTTCCATGGGAAATAATTTACCTTTCCTTTTTCAAGATAATCTAAATCACAAAAAATATGAACTATACTGCACACATTCTTGGATAATGTGAAAGTGGAAAAGGAATACCCTACACAAGTGATGCACACATGTATATTTGAACACTAATAGATTTTTGTAGTTGAAATGCAATGCTTGTTTTCATTTAAATGTAGGGTTTTTAAAGCAGGGAGAAATAATGGCTGCCAAATTAATAAGCGTTTCTTTAGGAAAAATTTAAATCTTGTATCGGGTGATGAAGATAATAGAGGGTATTGAATCTTGATTCTTGACATCTAGAGAGAACCCTACAGCCTAACACAATCCAATGGAATTGACCAAAAAAACCCAAATAGAGTCAACCCTACTATAGGAGGAAGGGCCTGCAGTAAGAACTTACAATTTTGCAAGAGCTGAGGGAGAATGCTGTTCTACAAGAGCTGAGGGCGAATGCTGTTCTGCAACAGCTGAGTGCGAATGCAGGGCAAATGCTGTTCTGCAAGAGCTGAGGGCGAATGCTGAGGGCGAATGCTATTCTGCAAGAGCTCAGGGAGAATGCTGAGGGCGAATGTTGTTCTGCAAGAGCGGAGGGCGAATGTGCGCATGATATCAGACGTTAATGTAGCACACATGTACATTTGAACACTAATAGATTTTTTTAGTTGAAATGCAATGCTTGTTTTCATTTAAATTTAGGGTTTTTAAAGCAGGGAGAAATAATGGATGCCAAATTAATAAGCGTTTCTTTGGGAAAAATTTAAATCTTGTATTGGGTGATGAAGATAATAGAGGGTATTGAATCTTGATTCTTGACATCTAAAGAGAACCCTACAGCCTAACACAATCCAATGGAATTGACCCAAAAAACCCAAATAGAGTCAACCCTACTATAGGAGGAAGGGCCTGCAGTAAGAGCTTACCATTTTTCAAGAGCTGAGGGCAAATGCTGTTCTGCAAGAGTTGAGGGTGAACGCTGAGGGCGAATGCTGAGGGCAAATTCTGTTCTGCAAGAGTTGAGGGTGAATGTTTTTCTGCAAGAGCGGAGGGTGAATGCGCGCGTGATATCAGACATTAATGTAGCTATTGCGACGGATACGAAACAATAAAATCATTTTTATGTAGCGCAGGTATAAGTTTCATATTTTTATGTAGTGCGCATATAAGTGTCGTTATACCGATGGCGGACAAAGCGTTGCTATTGCGACGGATGCCTCCAAACGTCGCAATTGCGACACTTAGAAATTGTGTCGCACTTGCAATGTTTGGAGACAGTCGTCGCAAGAGCGACGCTTTGGGCCATAGTGTCGCAATTGCGACGTCTTCCTCCATATGTCGCAATTGCGACACTTTTTCTAAGTGTCGGTATTGCGACACTTTTCTATAAACGTCGGCATAGTGACGGTTTTGGGTGGGATGGAAAAAATTTGGGGAAATTTTCGACATTTGGTCAAAAGCGTTGGAACCAAGTGTCGGAATTTCCGCCAAATGTAGTAGTGCTACCCCCCCTCCACCCACCAAGCCTTGTGCCTTGTGTGATGGTATCGGTCATGCCACCCATACTTGTCCTGAGCTGCCTCATATCCCACCCATGGTTAAAGTCGCGTTCCCTGAATCTACGGCCCCTGAAACCTCTGTTTCTTCCTCATCCGCAGCCAAGAACCCAAAGACTCTTCGCACCAGCAAACCTTGTGCTCTATGTGGTATCCATGGCCATTATTCTCACCATTTTCCTCACCTCACGCATTACCGAGCCTCTTTATAGGTCATTCACGAGTACGAAGTTGAACAAAATCAATCTGCCTCTCCCATCCTTGCTCAGTATGTGTCAGGCTTACTCGAGGATCCCCCTGTTACCATTGACATTCCTCCCCCTGATGTTGAGATGTCGGAACTTGCTACCCCCCTCCTATACCTATCATCATCCGCGCAACCCTCGGAGTACATTCCCTCTAAATCCACTCCATCTATTTTGCTTGATTCCCCTTCAGCAACATTCTTGGGCTCTTCATGCTTTGACCATATTTTTACTTGTTCTTCTGTCATTCCCCCTGATGACCCATATGTGCACCTCTCATCACAATTTGATGATTTAGGTAGCTTTGCAACGTCATGTGGTTTCCTCGACCTTTCCCTTTCTTCCCATAATCACGATGATACCATTCGTATTTATGATGTCCTTCACAGCATGAGTTCCCGCTCTTCTTCCCATAGTTCTCATTCATCTCCTTCTAGTCGATATATGAGTCCTAAACTTCCTACCCTGACCACTCCCTCTCATAGTTGTCATTGGATGTCTACCCTATACTCACGCTGCCATCATTATTCTCTTTCCTCCCATTTCTTGTCTTGTGACACTATTCCACTAGCCCTCTCGTCCACACATTATATTGGCTATGCCGATGGGGCAAGTCGCTATTCCCGGAATCTTGCCTCGGCCGCATGGGCCATATTTACCCCCTTGCATACCCTCGTTCTTGAAAATGGGGTCCGCATTGGTAATGCCACCAATAATCAGGCCGAATATGATGCCGTGCGTGGTCTATTAGCTGATGCCCTCTCTCATCACATCCTCCATCTACACATTCGTGTCGATTCCTTGCTTCTTGTCTTAAAAATTAATGGTGTCTATAGTGTGCATAACCCTATCCTGTTTAGACAATATTTACGAGTGAAAATTTTGATACGTCAATTTAGATTCATTACTTTCAACCATATACCTAGAAGTCAAAATCACTACATAGATCAAATCGCAAATCATGTTCTAGACTGGCATTTATCGCACACAAGACAATAACATTTAACACCATCAAAAAAATGCATATAAATAATATATATCATACAACATGTGTTTTTAGAGTCCATCTACTCTGGAACATATCACATGCTCATAGCATGTTACAAAAAACAAAACTACAAAAATGGGGGGCATCACTTGCCCCTACATAGACGCTGGGAGGCACCACCTGCCCTACATCTAATCACTCTCTAGAGGATCCCGAGCCAACGACTCTACTCCCGCAGCTTGTAGATCACGCACAGTCTGATCGGCCATCGCCATGCGTCGCATGATACCTCGCCATTCTGAGGGTAGCCCAATACATAACTCTATGTACTGGTCGTCTAAATCCTGCCAACCACGCTTCGACACACCGGTCAATAGCCCCTCACATCTGTGACGAATTTCCTCCAATAGAGTGGCCATATCCTCGTTCTGTGTCTTCCTTGATCCACTTGCACCTGTAGCTCCTGCTGTTGCAGGCCGTTATATATATCGGGCCGGTTTTACCAGAGCTATATCTGCATTCCAAAAAGTATAAGGATTAGTACCATGAATACTAGTCACAAACTCTAAAATGCACATAACATATTAGTTTCTTGTCACTTACCATCGAGCCCCCATACTCAACCAGGCGGAAGCGGCAAGTCCAGATCTCCCCAATAACTCATCCCACTATAGGGATAATCGTCTATGTACAATGGCATCTAATCCCAATGGGAAAAGAACTCTGGTCAGAACACCCGTCTGACCGCCCCTCCTCCTCCTCTACACAGTAGTCGTCCCCATCGACGCATCCGAGGCTCTCTCAGACCCCCATCAGGCAACTATATACGAGGTCGTAAGGTCGAGATCTTCTTAAAGAAGAAAGAGCACAATACTATCCCATAGGCACAACCATGATTCACTTGCCTCTTACATAGCGACAGCTGTCATTTCACTGACACCAACATCATCTGGGCCCACCCATAGTAGGTCCCACCCAACACACTCTCTACAATCATCATTTTCCCTCCAGTGATGTGATGGAACGCCTGGCTGCCCAAGATCCGCAACACTGCTGCTACCACTGCCCGGGTCTCCAACCGCTCTAGATCCCCAATCGATATCCGAGTCCCTTTGACTCGAACACTTGGTCGAAAATGTCGCTCAACAAAGTCCATGATGTTATTCCCTCGCGGTAACACTGGCTGTGTATTTCCCACCATCCCTAATGGCTGTTTCGGGGAAAAACACCATAGAGGTTTGTTGGGTCAAAACCTCCACAGAGCAGGGCATGCTATTCAGAAGGACTCACACACAACCATACTTGAATGCTAAAAACTAGATAACAACGATAGTAGAACTCACCCGTAGTCCTACGTTCGATGTAGATCCCGTGGGGTCCAAACCCCCAGCAACCCTTCTTCCTCCTTAACCTGGAAAACAAGAAAGAACATGCATGGAAACCTAGTTGTACATCATATACTTCTCCTAAACGTTAGTGTAATCCATGTGAAACATTATATAAACCATAATGAATTCTTAATAATCAATCTTTTCATATACACAAATAGATATTAACACATAAGTTCAGGAACAAGATGGTTCTTCATTATTACGAACAGCATGTATAGAAACAAAGAGTGGAGAGATAACCTGAATCCTTCCATGATCTTCGAACAGACCATCATCCGGATCCGTCCCGCCCTTGCCTCACTAAAATACTTTCAAGACTTGTGCACTCGAGATAGCATATAAACGAATGAACATCTCCAGGAAACAAGGGTTTCTTGTATAAATCTGGGAAAGTGCAGGAGGCACGGGAATTCAGACTTGAATTGGGATTCCAACAGAGTATAATGTCAATAAAATTTCTCTCCTTACCATGCATGAGGGGCTTTTATACTCCCTCAAAGTAGTTTCAATCAGTTGGAAACAGTTGGCCACGTGCTGGGGTGGTTGAACTACTGGAGTAAACATCAACCCAGCCCGAAAATAGGGAATTTTTATATATTTTTTAATGATTTTAATGGCATACGCGGAAAAGTACATGTGGACTTACGTATACATGCGGAAAAGTCTGGGCATACCCGCGTATGGGATTTTTAACACTATTTTTTATGAAGTTTGTTCAAGTCTGTGGGAATGGGTGCCTGAAGCCATAAAGACAATCATGAATCACATGAGGGTGAAAAATGATGCTATAACAATGGCGAGAGACCAGTCAGGAAATGCAGATCCCGAACTGTCAACTCAATCCTGTGCCCCTGCATTATAAACACCTCATGGTCTGGATCCCAATAACTGATAATCCGGGCCAACAAGGGCTCACCAGCTCTCATCCAAGGGTTCTCCACAAATTTCAGAACCCCAAACCTAGCCAATGCACGACGGACACCCTGATCTACTTGGATTTTCGTCCGTAATGTACCTAGGTTATCTCTCTCCACTTGATCCGTATATCTGCCATATCTACACAAAACAAACATCTTTTTCAGTCTACAGATAAACAACATTGCATTTCCTTACACCAAAACTGAATCTCAGCCCATAACAACACTGAAATCACCCCCATCTAACAGGTCGCACTTTTTGGCCAAATCTTGGGCCAGGTCGCACTTTTTAGGCCCAAACCTGTGTCCCAACTCGTAGTTTTTTCCCCCAAAAAGTGCAACCCGATCATAATGATGAAGTAGGAGCAGTTACTGAGATTTAAACCCCTAATCTAAACTTTGAATCCATCAAAAACAAAGAGTAGGATTAGGCCTCTTACCTGCAACTGACGGATCGCGATTCCAACGGTTGGTTTTTCCACTATGATCACCGAAAGATTTAGGGCCTTATCTCCTCTCCACATTCGCCACAGCTACACAAGCAAATGAATGATTTTGGAGGGAAAATGCCTTATTAGAATAAAAACCCTTGTTTTTTCTTTCACCCGCTGGGACCAAACCGTAGCCCCGTTTGACACACCGTCTGCACCGTTGGAAATCTCTCACCAAGCACTCAAATGGGTATCTGTTAGCTTTTCATGTTTGGATACTTTACCAGGACACATTTTTTCCATGAAGGGTCCTTTCATCTCTCCTTCCAATTGGAATTCTTCACTTATAATGCTTGTACTTGGGGCACCACTTTACCTCTTTACTTGGCTTTGTTCGTGTAGATTTTTGTCATGAGATACCTTATTGTACTAATGTGTTCATGGTCCCCCATTGGACCTTTTCTGTGTGGCAGCACCATCAATTCGCCCTTTTTTATAGCATCCGAGTTGAGTCATCATCCGTCATGGAGTCTATATCGAGCCCCTTGATCTCCCACTATAGTCCTTCATCCTTCCTCTCTTGGTCCCTCTCTCGTGTTGCACATTATGGCCTTCCATACCATTGTCACCTATCCTCCCTGATATTGTGCCAGTTGCTGCCATACCATTCATGCCCCTTATGCTCTAACAAGGGAAGTCGTCCATCCGCTACTCAGTATCCCTCATTTGATTATCATCATCAGTGTCCGTCTGTTAGTCGCTCTACTATTTTCTCCCGTGCCTTAGTTGAGATTACCTTCTTACCTCACCTATGGCGAACCTACGTCTGTCGACATCAGCTCATTTACTCCAGAAGCCAGGTCTAGGGGGTAGTGTACCTTGGTTCAAACTCTTTTTAGCATGATCGTGATCTCTACACTTGATAGTCCAATAATGCAGCAATAGCTATTGGTGATTCTGGGGTGTGTGTGAGATGTCTCAACCCTCATGAGGGGGTGGACCTATAGGTAGCCCCCCACATGCCGGCATGACTTCTTCATTTCAGCCCTTGATGCAGCTCCTCCCATTTGATGATCTTGACCTCAGCCGCTTGCAGCGCCTCTTCGATTTGCATGTATCAGTCAGATTTTGTGAGCCCTTCCCCGTGTGTAGGGGAAATTTGGGCGTATTTGTCTCTCATGTACTAAAATATTATTGTATACGTCCTGATGGTTATTCCAGGCATAGCATGTATGTGGGATCCATCATTCTATTTTTCTGGCTCCTATTTAAGCCAACATATTCTTCATGGTTCGGTTCCTTGTTTACTGGACTTCCTATTCTTTGTACTTTGTCTCGGCGGGCATAGGTCTGCCTCCCCCACCGCCTTTAGCATAGGTACCACTTCATAAACTAGAGACTTGTTTCACCTGTAAGTCTCATCTCCTCAGGGTCTATTCCTTTAGCACCTTAGACTACCTTATATTTCTCTCTCTCACTTCCCTCTTAATGTCTAGCGATTGAGTTCGTACAACGTACTTCGTTCATATGATTTTCTCCTAACACTCGTACGTTGGGGGGCAATCTGTTACACCATTTTTTTGGTCATCTAACCTATTATTATTAGATGAACCCAAGTATACCATGTAAGACCAATTTTACCCTAAGTAAAATTGCTTTCACCATGTGAAATAACTTATTTGTTTATATTTCCCGGTCATATTTAACCCAAAACAAAGAAATTAATTAAATAAATCCTTATTTATTTAATTATTTCCTAAGAATAAGTTATTTAAATCATTATTTAAATAATATTCTTAGTTAAATTTGACTAAATCATCCATAAATAGTTAAATAAACCATTTTTTTATTTAAATATATTCCCATCATTTCCCTAAAATGATAAATAAATCATTTATTTATTTATTATTTATAAATAAAGGAATTGGCCCAAGTCAAAAATCCTTTTCCCTCCAACAAATATAATAAAATATTCCAAAAGGGTGGTTCTAGAATTCGATTAATAATATTTTATTCATGCACCAAGTTCTAGACCGCCCTAATATTTTGTTATAAATAGAAGGGTTTTCCCCATTCATTAGTCACCTCCATTGCATTAGATCACTCTGGATCTATACTAGGTCACATTCTCCATTTTTGCCTTGTGAGCTCCCATTGAGTTCTATGTTTGTCTGGGTTTTCTACAACAACAAGAGAGAGGAATTTTAGATCTGAAACGTTGAGGACTTTCAAGAACCCATCCCATTGAGGAGAACCGGAAAACACCTTTCTTGTTTTCCTCTCAGGTGCCCCTTTTTTAGCATGAATCTTTTGTCGTAAAAGACCACTTTAGCTACGCATAACAAATAGCCCTAACATCGATTATGGCTGCCAAATATCTTTAAATATGTAATTAGGTGATCCAAATAATGCTACACAAATCCAGATCTAAGCATAAAAGACATTAAGCAGATAAAGTAAAATGTGGTTCCATGCATCCAATAGACAAGACAAGAACAATGTATTTGAAAGAATTTTTATATTATATTAAAAAGGGGGCACCTAAGAGGAAAACAAGAAAGGTGTTTTCCGGTTCTCCTCAATGGGATGGGTTCTTGAAAGTCCTCAGCATTTCAGATCTAAAATTCCTCTCTCTTGTTGTTGTAGAAAACCCAGACAAACATAGAACTCAATGGGAGCTCACAAGGCAAAAATGGAGAATGTGACCTAGTATAGATCTAGAGTGATCTAATGCAATGGAGGTGTCTTTGTAGATTTTGAGGGAAACACTGGTCAAAGAATCAATAGTTTTCTTATTGGAGACAGTAGAGATGGTGGACTCAGGGGAGGTCTGAGACTTTGGTTCATGATACGTCAATTGGTCAATGGTGACAATTTTTCCATTATGAGGGAAGAACATTTGGTGGTGGACGATGGATGGGATGACAGACATGGCATAGGTGTAACTACGCCCCAAAAGATTGTTTGTGTCAATGTTGAAGTTATCGACGCCCCTCTTTCAAGAACCCATCCCATTGAGGAGAACTGGAAAACACTTTTCTTGTTTTCCTCTCAGGTGCCCCCTTTTTAATATAATATAAATTTTTTTTTAAATACATTGTTCTTGTCTTGTCTATTGGATGCATGGAGCCACATTTTACTTTATCTGCTTAATGTATTTTATTCTTAGATCTGGATTTGTGCAGCATTATTTGGATCACCTAATTGCATATTTAAAGATATTTGGAAGCCATAATCGATGTTAGGGCTATTTCTTATGCGTAGCTAAAGTGGTCTTTTACGACAAAAGATTCATGCTAACACTCTGAACTTGACAGATGATAAACCAGAGTTGTTGTTTGGTATTGAAGTTGAAGGAAAATAAAAGAAGGAGTTGTTCCTCCCTTCTATGTCAATTTGAAAATACATGAGAAAATCTTGCACAATGCCATGCTATATTCTTCAGCTTCACATAATCTTATGCCTAAAGTAGTAATGGAAAGCTTAGGCTTAGAAATTACTAAACCATACAAAGATCTGTATTCCTTTGATTCAAGAAGATTCAAATGTTTGGGTTTAATCAAAGATTTATGTGTTAACTTATTTCAAATCCCTGCTAAGATTCTAGTGATGGACATTGTAGTGGCTGACGTTCCCCCAAGATATGGCATTCTTTTATCAAGATCATGAGGAGCCAAACTTCAGGGAAGCCTTCAAATGGACATGTCCTATGCCACCATCCCAGTTTTTAACCAAACTATAAGACTATACAGGGAATCCCACATGAAATACATGGTGAGAAACATAGATAAACTAAACAACTCTCCAATATATTCCATCCAATAAAGTTTAGATTCCTTTATCTTATACAATGATGATCAAATCACTCAACAAGAAAAGGGAAAAAAAGAGGAAATTAGTTTACCAGAACACTCAAGACCTCCCTCGAATCAAATACAAAACATTAGCAATCAACAACAACAACAAAATGAAAATGAGGCAGAAATACTTTGGACAATAAACTTTGATGGGTCTTGTAATAAAACAAGTGCAGGGGTAGGTGTATGGGTTCAAAATACAAATCAGGATTATTCATATAAACTAAATTTTCCATGCATCAACAATATTGCTAAATATGAAGCCCTTCTCCTTGGCTTATAGTTGCTTAAAAAATTAGAAGCCTAGAAAATATCGATCCTAGGAGATTTTGAACTTATCATAAGACAAATATAAGGAGAATATTCAGCTAAAAACCTAAGAATTAGAGAATATCGAAATGATCCCCTTGATTTATTAAAGACCTTTGAAAAATATGAACTCATTTCCATTCCAAGATCACAAAATCATCTAGCAAATGAACTTGCCTTCACTGCCAGAAATTGCCGAGTACATCTTAGTATGAAGGGCAAAAAAAGGCTTGCAGTGCCTAACAATGAGGACCACTGGCAAGTGTTTGACACTGACAAACACATAGATGATTTCCTAAAATCAGAAAATGATTTTTCCATACCAGCATTAAAAACCAACCATGAAGAAAACTGTTTGGATAATGAGCAAATCCCAGAAATAGAAATGACATATTCTGCTGATATAAATCACTGTGAGAATAATTTTGAAGTATAATTAATTGATAACACAGACCAGAAAGACTTGGAAGTTTTAAAATGCAAGAATGATACAATTCCAAGAGGTCTCACACCTTTAGAACACCTTTTTTACTTTAATGATGTAGCCAAAGAACCAAGAATGGAGCCTATGGAAACAGATGTAGAAGAACATAAAATAGGTAGCCTAGCAGAACCCAAGATGATCAAACTATCCAAAACTCTCCCAACTCATATCAAATTGCAATACATAGAGCTGTTCAAAGAAATTAGAGATGTGTTTGCTTGGGGATACAGAGATCTGAAATCTTATGACACTAGAATCATTCAACATAAAATTCCTCTTAACGAAAATCAGAAACCTTTCAAATAGAAACTAAGAAGGATAAACCCTATTTTATTTCTTTTAGTTAAGAAAGAAATTGAGAAAATGTATGATGTTGGGATTATAGTATCCCTCATATATTCAGAATGGGTGGAAAACCTAGTTTCTGTTAGGAAGAAGACAGGGGAAATCAGGCTCTGCATTGACTTCAGAAATCTAAATAGAGCCTCCCTAAAAGACAACTACCCTTTGCCAAAGATGGACCATATACTTCAAAGGGTAGTTGGGTCTTGTTGGGAAAAATACTGAGAGGGGGGGTGAATCAGTATTTAGAGATGACTGAAAACTTTTTAATTTATCTTTCTCCTAAACCCATACGCTACTTTACTAAACCCAATTCGCGTATACACGTGGATATCCTTAAGAAAACTTGCGTATGTCCAGAGATCTTATTATGCATTTAATTATTTACTTAGATCATTGCATCATTCATTCATAAGATGTTTAGTAAGTAGTAAGCATGTGCAGTAATAACAGAATAAACCAGCACACATAAGCAACACACATGAACACCAGTATTTAAGGTGGAAACCCAATTCGGGAGAAAATCATCGCTGTTGTCATCGCTATCTTCAATATTTATTATAAATAAGACTTCTTACAATGTTGTATTGGTGCAGACTCATACCAGCACACAGGAACCCACCTGCAGAAGGCTGCAACCTTCTCTCGTTCTCCAGCCACTACTAGAAGGGAGCTCCAACCCCCTGATCTCGTTTACCAGCCTCTCCTGGAAGGGAGCTACTACCTCCTGCTCTCATTTACCAACCTCTCCTGGAAGGCAGCTATTGCCCCCTGCTCTCATTTACCAGCTACCACTGGAAGGGAGCTACAACCCCCTCACTGAAGGCTTTGACCCTCAACACCACTGCGGACCACGTTTCATCAAATTTTCATACTCGATCCAATAGCTTCCACACAACACATCTTGTAGGCCACCTTTCATCAGATTTTCAGACTTGAACCACTCCACTCATTTAAGCTCAACGTACATCAAACTGAAACTTATAACCCCATCAATTCATTCATTGAATCATCAACCAATCAACCAACAACTTGATCTTTAATCAACATAATCAACAGCATAATCAACATTCAAACAACCTAGATCTATATGAATACATCATTGACAGATAGCAGTAAAACAAAAAAACAGATCAGAAATTTCATTCCTCATACTTCAGCAAAACCCTAGATTCCATGCGCGCTTTTACTTCACTGAACTTGCGTATATACGCGCTTTCACAGAGACAAACCTACGTATATATCTGCACATATTTCAGGACTGACCTCATATTCCATACGCGCTTTTGCTGAAACCAACCCGCGTATATACGTGCTTTCTCTGCCACGAACCTACGTATAGATCTGCAAACATTGTAGGGCTGCACAACTCTTCAGAACAGATAAATAGCTCAGATCTTACCCTTCACTTCAGCAAAGATTCGCTAGATCACATATCTAAACATTCCATAAATAGATCTAGAAAATACATAGTCATTTCAGATCTAGAGATCCCTCTTCATCATTTTCTTCATAGGTGCATTACTAATTCCGATCAATCAATAAACTGTTACCCATTCCATGCAGATATACTTCAGAGTGAAGTATTCATTAAAACCCAGACCTATATCCTCTTGCACTATGATATTCTTCTCCGTATATATATTTAGCCTTTGTCAATACCATGAGTCAAAACCACTCAACCGCTGATGGTATTCCTGGATGGGATCAAATAGATAATCCAGCGCTCAATACAGTGGACCAATACCATGGTAATGCCCCTAGGTATCATAGATTTTAGAGCGCAAAAGGCATGCGCGACTTGGAGCGTTCGTATCCGCGTGTATACGCGATTTCTCTTCAAAATAGCTATGTATATACTAGTCCTGAATGTATACGTGGGTTTCCTTCACAAAAGTAGTGTATGCATTGAATCCATACGTGGGTTTCCTTCACAAAAGTAGTGTATACATTGTGACATATTATATTTATCATTTCTCTGGCACTTACTGAAATTCATTTTTCTGCTACTTCTGAACTGATCTGTAGATACATAATTTTTACATCTTTAACAAATAGGTTGCTATCAAAATGCAACTCATCAAGTAGGTTTCCATCAAGGACAACTTCATCAAGTAGGTTTCCATCAAGGACAACACATTGCATCATATTTCCAACAATCTCCCCCTTTGGACTTGATGGCAACCATGATGGTGTTTGATCACCATAGCAGATAGATACATTGATTATAACCATTATTAAAACACCCTAATACTCTCCCCCTTTGACATCAAGGTAAAAGGGTGGATCAAAACCAAAACAATATTTTTCTTCTCTTGTAGAAAGAAGAGTTTTGTAGATCTGATGTGCAATGAAGTTACCATGCTCCCCCTGAGTTCACGCTGAATCTTCAAACATATTTTTTCAATGAAGTACATGAATCTATGACCTTTACTATCACCAAGGACTCATACTTACATAAATTATCCAACCAAGTGGATTTACATATGTGACTCAAGTACCCAACCAAGTGGGTTTACACATTTTGACTCAACTACCCAACCAAGTGGGTTTACAAATTTAAAGAAGACCTTACATGACTGAATATTTACATCATAAACTTTTCATCAAATTACAAATATGACTTTTTATAACCAATACCAAAAATACCTTAAGAGAGAGATCATACTTCAGAACCATCATAATGCCAACAATGCATTACTCTCAGCAAGGCTAATGCTCCCCTTGAATCTGTGCTCCTGTCCTTGAGCTTGACTCACTGTTTTTCTTATCAGAAAAACATACGCTTTTGTCTCCAATGGAACTCGTGTCTATACGTGGATTTAGTTCATGAAACCCGCGTATGGAAAGTGAAATACAGAAAAAATTTCACAATTCCATCTCCCCCTGAACTTATACCACTTGTACCTGTCTTCTTCACATCAGATGCACTGTTAGAAATAAACACAACCAGAATTACCAAACAAACCATGGGAATCACCATCTATTGCTCCCCCTGTGATGATACATTACTAATCCCTATAATGTATCTCACATCACTCCTACAATCATTATGAGAAGTAAGCTTTAGAAGTGGAAGACTACAGCAGGATTATTATCCCCTATGTTTTTTACCGGTCCTCCTTCTTTTTCCAGCTTTGCTTGAAATTTTTTATTGTGTGCTGGAAATTATCCAATTTCTCAGATCTATTCATCCTACATTATTTTTCTACATGTCCATACTTGTTACAAGCATAACATCTTGCGTGACCAGAAAATTAAGCATAGGGATCATAATGTGTTTTTCTATTCTTTCTTCTATTGCAATTAGCTGCTTTATGACCATACTTGCTTCATGAAAAACAATATCCCTTAAAGAAACCTGAGTACCTTTCTATGTAGAATCTGTTTGTTTGTGTCTGAAACAATCTGCTTCTGCAATCTACAACATGCCCATAATTATGACATTTAAAGCATTCAACATTATTGATCAAAGGAGGGAATGATTTCTTTTGAGAGTTCATGATTGTCAGTTGACCTTTTGTTTCTTTCAACACTTCAGGTTTTGCATTGATATCCTTTGAATCTTTAGCACTTTCTTGTGAACTAGATTCTCCTTTAACAGTTTCATGAAAACCAAGACCAAATTTAACAGAAGGAGACCTTTGAATACTAAGAATATTGTTCAGAATCTTAGTACTATCTTGAAACCTCAAGAGTTTATCTTTTTCTTCTAATTTACCTTTTAAAATGTTTACCTCAACCTCCAATATTTGGAATTGCTTCTTCATACTTTCCTCGACCCTTCTTCCTTCTTCTACTTCATCATTCAATCTTAAAATCTATTCCTTCAACCCATTTTCTTGTTCTATAAATGTTTGTAGAAGTTCTTCATTCTTCTTATTTTATTTTTCCAGATCTTCTTTCAGAGAGATGATTTCTTCTTCAAGTCCTTCACTGTGATTGGTTACTTCATCGTACAACCTTTGATACTTGTTTATCTTTCCATTCATTCTAGAGATCATATCTTTGTAGATATATTCTCTCTCATTAAATAATATTTTTTGATTTTCAACTTTAATCTTGAGAACTTCTTCTAGATCCATAACATTACTTTCACTATCTTCACCATTGCATGCACAAGAAAGTGAATCACAAGAACAACAATCAATACTTGTTTCATCTTCTTCATTATCTGCTGTACATGTTTTCTGAGATATCTTCTTCCCTTGAGTAGCCCTCTTCTTTTGCTTCCTTGCCATGAGCACTTGCAGATCTTGGTCAGAATATTATTCATCCTCATTTGACACTTCATCATTATCTTCATTTGTATAATAACTCTTTCCCTTTTCAAATTGTTTCCCTTTATCATGATTTTCTTCATAAGGACATTTAGCAGCATAATGACCAACTCTTCCACAAGCAAAACACTTGAAGGGAAGCTTACCTCTGAATCTTCCAGTACCTGGTTGGAGTCTTCTCACAAAATTTTCTTCTTCTTCTTCTGATATATAACTTGATTCCTTGACAACTTCCTTTTCTTTTCCTTTTGCACATGCCTTAAAGGAAACTTCTCTGATTTGAGAGGGACCTCCTTTTCTCATTTCAAAATTAGTCAGGATACCATGTAGTTGAACAATAGTAAGAGTTTGCAGATCTTGCCTTTCTTCAATAGCTGATACTTTTGACTCAAATTTTGAAGTCAAAGATCTTAAGAATTTTTTCCACCAGAGTAGTATCGGTTATGGTTTCACCCAAATTTCTCGTACTATTTACAATATCATCTAGACGTAAAAATAAACTGGAAATACTCTCATCACTATGCATCCTTAAATTTTCATATTCAATTCTGAGAGTTTGGATTTTTTCACTTTTTACCTTTTTATCTCCTTCATAGCTTAGAATGATTTTGTCCCATATTTCTTTTGCTGAATTTAGCTGCATCACTTTAAAAAATTTCGATTCAGACATGCTTCCTAATAAAACATTGACTGCTTTGGCATTGATTTCATATTTCTTCCTTTCTGCTGCATTAGTAGGAATAATTTCCGGATACTAATAACCTTCTTCCACGATTTCCCATACTTCTGCACCAAGATTTTTCAAATATGCTTTTGTTCGTATCTTCCATAATAACAGATTACTTCCATTGAATAGAGGTGGATTTAGAGAAAATACTCCTTCATGACTTCCCATTGCGACGGATCTCCTTTAAGCGATCAAGCTTCTGCAGAAGGACCTGGCTATGATTCTAAAAATACTGAGAGGGGGGGGGGGTTGAATCAATATTTAGAGATGACTAAAAAAAATTTACTTTTTCTTTCTCTTCAACCCATACACTACTTTACTGAACCCAACTCGCGTATACACGCGGATATCCTTAAGAAAACTTGTGTATTTCCAGAGATCTTATTATGCATTTAATTCTTTACTTAGATCATTGCATCATTCATTCATCAGATGTTTAGTAAGAAGTAAGAATGTGCAGTAATAACAGAATAAACCATCACACATAAGAAACACACATGAACACCAGTATTTAAGGTGGAAACCCAATTAGGGAGAAAACCACCGCTGCTGTCGTCTTTGTCTTCAATATTTATTATAAAGAAAACTTCTTACAATGTTGTACTAGCGCAGACTCATACCAGCACGCAGGCACCCACCCGTAGAAGGCTGCAACCTTCTCTCATTATCCAGCCACTACTAGAAGGGAGCTCCAACCCTTGATCCCGTTTACCAACCTCTCTTGGAAGGGAGCTACTACCCCCTGCTCTCATTTACCAGCCTCTCCTGGAAGGGAGCTACTGCCCCCTGCTCTCATTTACCACCTACCACTGGAAGGGAGCTACAACCCCCTCACTGAAGGCTTTGACCCTCAGCACCACTGCGAACCACGTTTCATCAAATTTTCATACTCGATCCAACAGCTTCCACACAACACATCTTGTAGGCCACCTTTCTTCAGATTTTCAGACTGGACCCACTCCACTCATTTAAGCTCAACATACATTAAACTGAAAATTATAACCCCATCAATTCATTCATTGAATCATCAACCAATCAACCAACAACTTGATCTTTAATCAACATTCAAGCAACCCAGATCTGTATGAATACATCATTAACAGATAGTAGTAAAACAACAAAACAGATCAGACATTTCATTCCTCATACTTCAGCAAAACCCTAGATTCCATACGCGCTTTTACTTCACTGAACCTGCTTATATATGCGCTTTCACAGAGACAAACCCGCATATATATATCTGCACATATTTAAGGACTGACCTCATATTCCATACGCGCTTTTGCTGAAACCAACCCGCGTATATACACGCATTCTCTGCCACGAACCTACGTATAGATCTGCAAACATTGTAGGGCTGCACAACTCTTCAGAATAGATAAATAGCTTAGATCTTACCCTTCACTTCAGCAAAGATTCGCCAGATCACAGATCTAAACATTCCATAAACAGATCTAGAAAATGCATAGCCGTTTCAGATCTAGAGATCCCTCTTCATCATTTTCTTCATAGGTGCATTATTAATTCATATCAACCAAAAAATTGTTACCCATTCCATGCAGATATACTTTAGAGTGAAGTATTCATTAAAACCCAGACCTATATCCTCTTGCACTATGATCTTATTCTCCTTATATAGATTTAGCCTTTTTCAATACCATGAGTCAAAACCACTCAATCGCTGATGGTATTCCTGGACGAGATCAAATAGATAATCCAGCGCTCAATAAAGTGGGCCAATACCATGGTAATGCCCCTTGGTATCATATATTTTAGAGCGCAAAAGGCATATGCGACTTGAAGTGTTCGTATCCGCGTGTATACGTGATTTCTCTTCAAAATAGCTACGTATATACTAGTCCTGAATGTATACACAGGTTTCCTTCACAAAATTAATGTATACATTGAATCCATACGCAGGTTTCCTTCATAAAAGTAGCGTATACATTGTGACATATTATATTTATCATTTCTCTGGCACTTACTGAAATTCCTTTTTCTGCTACTTCTGAACTGATCTGTAGATACATCATTTTTACATCTTTAACAAATAGGTTGCTATCAAAACGCAACTCATCAAGTAGGTTTCCATCAAGGAAAAATTCATCAAGTAGGTTGCCATCAAGGACAACACATTGCATCATATTTCCAACAGGTCTAAAATAATGTCACGGTTGGATGGGTTCTCAAGTTACAATCAGGTGTTAGTGCTCCCAAGTGATCAACACAAAATTGCTTTTACTACACCTTGGGGCACCTTTATGTATGTCAAAATTCCATTTGGTTTGATGAATGCAGGAGCCACCTTCCAAAGGGCCATGGACATAGCTTTCTCAAAAGATATTGGCTATTTTATAATCATTTACCTTGATGACATAATTGTTTTCTCTAAAACTGATGAAGAACACTTGATTAATTTAAGATAAGTTTTTGAGAAATGTAGGAAATTTGGCTTATCTTTGAATCCCAAGAAGACACTCTTTGGTCTCCAAGAAGGCAAGCTTCTTGGTCACATAATTTCAGGAGAGGGAATCATATTATACCCTAAAAGGATTGATGGCATATTGAAAATCAGCCATCCTAGAAGCCTCAAAGAATTACAATATTTCATTAGAAAGATTAATTTTTTGAGGAGGTTTATCCCCAACCTTGCTAAGCTATTAAGAAACATTACAAACATACTTAAGAAAGAGGTAGGTGTTAAATGAAAAACACAAGCCAAATAATCATTTGAACTGGTTAAACAAGCTCTCACTCAAACACTAGTCTTGATTAGTCCAGATTTCACCAAAGACTTTTATATCTTTTCTTTTACATCTGAACCTACAATAGTTGCAGTATTACTTCAAAGGAATGAATTGGGGCAATAACAACCAATATCCTTTTTTAGTAGGGCCTTAATACATGCTCCTCTCAAATATAACATCATGGACAAACAAGCCTTAGCATTAGTGAAATCATTAAAAGACTTTAGAGTCTACATTTTACACTCTCACATAATTTCTTTTGTTCCACATATTGTTGTCAAGGAATTAAAGACCCTGATGGTAAAAGGGGAAAATGGATTTCTACTATTCTTGAATATGACTTAGAAATCAGGCCCAACAAACTGATTAAAGGGCAGGGATTAGCAAAAATCATGGCTGAGTCAAACTTCCAAGAACTAGATATGAACATGGTGGATGTGTTGGAAAAAAAAGAAGAATTCATTGCTCCTTTTATTGAAGAAAAATTTTTGAAATCTCGATGGTATGCTGACATCATTTATGTGATTTTGTATTTAAATGCCCCTCCTTCTTTTTCTAAAACTAAATCTATATTTTTGAAACAAAAGGCTTTGAATTATTGCATATTATATGGGGTATTATATTGGAAAAATGCTGTTGGAATTTTTCTTAAATGTTTACTTGAGGATGATGTAGGAAAAATCATGCATGAGCTGCATGAAGGAGAATGTGGAGGACACCTCTACTGGAAGACCACAGAAAACAAAATCCTTAGATCTGGTCACTATTGGCCCACCCTTTTCCCAGACACTCAAAATTTATTCATGTCTTGCCATAAATGTCAAATTTTTATGGCAAAAGAAAGCTCCTTCCCTTACCCCATATCCTATCAGTGTTGAGGCACCCTTTCAGCAATGGGGCTTAGACTTCATTTGGGAAATTCACCCATCTTCATCAGCCCAGCATAAGTGGATCCTAACTGCCACTGATTATTTTACCAAGTGGATAGAAGACATACCCTCTAGGAATGCTACTGACTCTGTCATTATCAAGTTCCTTGAAACAAACATCCTATCTAGATTTGGTTGTCCTAGAAAAATCATAACAGATAATGCTGTTGCTTTCAAGTCTAAAAGAATGGTTGATTTCTGTTACAAATATCACATCACCTTGGGCCACTCTACTACTTAATATCCCTGAGGAAATGGATTATCTGAATCCTCCAATAAGAGCCTTACCAACATCATCAAAAAGCTATTGGAGTAGAATCAGAAATCATGGCATAGTAAACTGGTTCATGCCTTATGGGCTGATAGATTAACTACAAAGAAGTCAATAAGTATGTCCCCTTATCAGTTGGTCTATGGCATGGATGCATTATTCCCAACATCGTTAGGAGTTCCAGTCGTGAAACTCCTTCAAGAAGTGAAAACCGATGAAAATGATATGCAGAGAGGAATCAACCAAACAATTCATTTACAGTAGTCCAGAGAAGAAGTCTATGAAAGAACACAACTAGTCCAAGAAAATATCAAGAAACTGTTTGATAAAAGGACTAAGGCAAATAATTTTGAAGTTGGAAATATAGTTCTTAAATGGGATTCAAGAAGGGAAGAAAAGGGAAAACATGGAAAGTTTGAGAACCTGTGGAAAGGACCCTATATTATTCATGCTGAGAGGGGCACAATGCTTTCTCCCTGAAAGAATTGAATGGAGAAGATCTATATGGAGGTCCTGTCAATAGCAGGATGCTCAAGCATTACTTCTGTCAAGAGTTGTGAGTTTCAAAGCTTTTTTCTTTCCATTGTAAATATGATTGTTTGAACATTGCATTCAAATTTAGAAAAATAGAAATACCAAAAACAATAGAAGAAGAAAAGAGGGAAAAATGAAAATAAGAAAGGTACAACCCCATACCAAAAAGAGAGACAAAATTTGAAAGTGTGCAAGCCTAAATGCAACTCCTAAAAACACACTGCTATGTTATTCATACAGCCTAATCATGACTAATTATTTTTTCAATTTACTGCTGATAGGTTAGTGAATTAGACTAGCTAAATAGTACAATCTTGGCTTATCAGTAGAAGTAGATTAGGATGGAAAAAACAAAGTTTCAAACAAATTCAAAATCTGAACCTGTGAATTTCAAAATAAGAATGATTGTAAAAAAAATAAATCTTGAGCCAAAGGTAGAAAGAAAACTAGTTCCAAAACGCTCAAAACTTGGACCAGAAAGAGAGAGAAGACAACTCAAGTAAAATCAAAATCAGAGCTGAAGAAATAATGAAGGATGTTTTAGTTTTTAGATCTTAAGCCTTCACAATTTTTTTTTACCTTTCTTCAAATAAAATCTATGTGCAGCTTGTTTTTATGCCATAGATCTACAGCAATTCAAATTGCTTAATCCTGGCTTGGCTGATTTTAAATTTCCTGTTTTAGAATTTAGAGAATAAAGTTCTGTCAGACAGTCTAATCCTGACAGATAGTAGTTAGGTAGAGAAACTTATGAGTTCAACTGCTTAATCTGAACTAATGGAGAAATAAGAGTAGAAATAGATTAGTTTCCTGTTTTCAAAAGAATAAAATGTTGATGAAGTTAGTTTGCTAGTCCAAATACACTCTGAAAGAAGAAAAAATGTTAGGATCATTAGGAATGAGTAGGTAGAGATTTTGTTTTGATTGAATTCCATTGTTCCAGATTGTTGCAGAGATTATCAAATCAAGGAAAGGTCAGCTAAAGGAAAATAAAGTTGTTTCCCAATGAATGAAGGCACTGGTTTACTAAAAAACTAGAGATCAATAGCTGAGGTTCTGGACACCTAAAGAACTAGTTGTCCTCCCCAAGTGGAGCCACTGTTAGCCACCTATAAATTCTGTCATACTCAATGGTGGCTAATTTTATCTTTTAAACCTTCAATAGGTAGTTCCCTTTGAAAACCTATCATATTTTGAAGTTTGATGATGATAATTACCCTTTGAGTTAATCTTCACTACTGTTTCACTATTAGCCCTCAAGTACCTACTGTTTACTAAGAGAAAGACTGCTTAAAAACTCCATTTTACATCATTTCAATTCTCCATTTTCACCTTTCTTCCCTTTCAAAAATCCCTCTATAAACCTTCATTTAACCTCTAAACCATTCCAAAACCCTTTTTTAACCTTATGTCCCCTTTTCACTTGGTTTAAAAACCCTTCTTTCATCTATCAGAGCCCTTTTTTGGCTTTAAAATCTCCTTGTTTTGGCCTAAAAACAGTCTTTTGCACTCCTAAGGCCTTAAGCCCCTTTTGGCCTTAAGACCCAGCCCCTTTTTCTTATGTGACCCAAAGCCGCGACCGAGTGCTAAGACTCATCTCTCCATCGCAATTGGCAATCGCAAATTCCCTTTATCCTTTCCCTTTTCCTCCTCCGATGCCGATCCCCCCGATTTAATCTTAGCCGTTGAATCCACAAGAACCGACGGCTAAGATCTCATCACGCTCTGCCCATATCCCTCCGTCATCACACCTACCAATTTAATCCTGACCATTGATCTCTCATATCGGTCCTACGTCCAGCGCTTAATCGCGCATCGCAAACTCAAACACCCCGGTGATTTGGCCTCTTTTCTTATCTCTGATGCGATGTAATCCCAACCGTTCATTCTTAAAATTTTATGATTAGGGCATAACATGATGACCCAAACACCCATCCACTACGTGACGAAACAACTTGCGTCATTGTGGATCCCACATATATTTTTACCTCGTACCTTGCCCTCCATTGCGTTTTATCCACGTTGTTCGATCTATCGCTAATCATCCGACGGACCATAATCAATCTCGCATAATTTTTGGCCTCCCTTCCCAGTGCACTAATTCCACACGAAATAGGTTGTTTTCATTTTCCACGTGTCCATCGCTGAGTGGAATCGCATTCCATAAGTGAATACCACCTACCCCCCCAAATATTGTGCGAAAACCATTTCCGGTTTTCCGAAACCGCTTTTTCCAATTCGCACCCTAATTCAAATTTAAAACCCTGTTTCGCTTCCGCCAAGGGTTTCTTCTTCCTACCAGTGCATTTTCCCATTCACACAGCTCCAGACCATTCAAAAGAACCTTCCTAAGCAATCAAACCAATACTTCGCAGGATTTTAAATTAAATTTGTGTGTTTTTATGTAGGTTTAACGAAGTTTAGGGTAAAACCCTCCCACAGCCAGGTATAGTATCATAGGCTGAGGATGAAAATCCTCGCAGCCTTTGATACCAATTAAAGGGTTTAAAAGTGATATTGACATGTTTTAAGAAGGCCGATAAGTCATGATCATCAACTTTCTGAGAAAAAACTCCAATAAACCCTCTGCGCACTTGCAAACAACAAAACACAGTAATCATCAATTAATGAAAGAGTATCAGTGTCAAAGATAAAGATTATGGAATAATCAAGCCTAAACACAGATCCAAAGATAAATCACTGTGTTTATGAAACAGATAAATATCAGTCGAAGGACACCTTAGAGCCACATCAAAGGGGCTAATTGATTCCCCAGCTACTATATTGCCACCTTGCAGCTTTTTGCCTCAAAGGCATACCCAGATCAAATCTCAATCTGAAACATTAAGAATAAAGGTAGTTAATAGTTATTACAAACAAAGGAAGATAGTTCAAACTGTCAGTAAATTTATTGAAAAGTTAATAAAATGCCGTAAATTCAGTCTTTTTACCCACTAAGCCTAAAAAGCAGAAACATAGTAAATGAAACAGAGTTGTAATTTGATGCTTTCCTGTCTTATGCCTTGCATGGTTTTCAAGGCTAGGAGTTGCATTTAGTATAGAATTAATGATACTCAACCCTAGAACTCTCCCACCTCCTCATTTCTTCTATAAATACTTCTGAAGAAGATGAGAAGTTGTTGGTTGGTTGGTCACTAGTTGTAATACTGAAACTCTTTGAAATGATACATAATCTGTTGAAGTTGAAGAAGAAATTGAAGTCTTGGAACCTTGATGATGTTGTGACATGCTTGTTCTTGAGAAGGCTCTATCATTGGATCCATGAGCTTGGTTGTTGGTGATGTATTCTGAATTGTCTGTTTTTTTTCCTGTTTTCATTTTGTTCCATAAATTCTTACTATAGTAGGGTGAAAAGTTTAGGCTAAGAAATGACTCCTGGAAGCACCTTAGACTTTTTTATCCTTCACTGTTTTATTTTTTCTTCTTCTGAGGCATTTTAGAGTCTTTAATCATTCTCTTGAACCCTTATGCTTTTTTATTTCTCAAATAGTTCAAATAGTTGGTTCCAGAGTTATTTATGGTTTTCCCTGCTTGTCTGCTGCGACTTGAAAGTTGTTTTTGAAGTCTCCCTTTGAAGTACCATTGTTTATAGTTTACAAAAGAGGTATGTTTTGATCATACCCTTTGTTCCTGCTTAAATAGTTGTTTTAAAGGTCTTTATAGTTGTAATCATGGATGTCTAGGCATTCCCTCTTCTATGACTGCAGTTATCGATGAATCTTTCATGTTTTCTAATTCATTCGAAATAAAATCTTTGAGGAAATAGGATGTGCTCCCGAATCTTAGATTTCATTTTCAAAGTTGTCTTGAAGTCATTATTTGCTTAAAGTGTGATTTGTAGAATTCATGGTTACCCATGTCTATCAAATACCTCTTTATGTTCAAGTTATGTTTTTAAGTTTCCCTTGTTGATAATTCAAACTCTCTTTTCAACTCATTAATTTCCATCTCATTCACAAAACTAAAGGATCCTGTGGCCAAGTTAGATTTTCCCTTTGATATCCCATATCCATTGATGAGCTTGTTATTTGCTTCTTCTTGACTCCATTTCCCAATGAACCTGATATTTCTTCTTTCTATCTATACTGCCTAGACCTTTCATGTTGTGCTATACCAATTCAACCAAAAAAACAAATCAAGCAAACACCTGCACTTAATAAATAGTCTAAAATCAATACTTAAAAGAAAACAAGACATACCTTTGCAAAAAATTTGAGAGATCCCTCTCTAAGAACAAGAGGACTAGATCCTGGAACTCTAAAGATTGGTTCTGATGTTGCCTTGTCTTTTGGTTGGCAAATCTATCAAAACACAGGACCCCAACACCTTGCATGGCTAGTGACTTTGAACCACAACTAGAAAGCAATTCACACTTCCGTTCCTCGATGTGCTTGTCCTGCTGTCAAGAGTTGTTTTTCTTGCACTCACCCAGAAAATTTGTGGCGAGAAATTTGCAGAACGAAACTGTACATCGCTACCTTGATTAATGATCCAAGGTGGCTTAAAAAAACGAGAGATTAAAATATAAAATACATGCATAAAACCGAAATTTTCACATGTACAAAATGAGTACGTCTTACTGTACTAAGAAGTCCATCCACTTCTTACCAAGCCACTTCCATGGTGACTTTTTCTGCTGCAACTCTTCCTCATGTGAAACTTCCATTTTCAATTCAATAATGTAATCCTTGGTTCCCTCTTCGCCATTTATGTCCTCTTGCTGCATGTGTTAAGCAGTGGTTTTCATTGATGTCAACCCAAGCAACACCAGGGGTTAACCCAATATTTCATGGGAATTTTGACCTACCAAATTAATATATTAAGGTTAAATAATACTTTTTATGGTTTCTTCTTATCAATATGTTTCTTTTGATATATGGCACGCCATGTAATTCTTCACGGTTTGAGAGATATTAATGTTTGAAGTTTATACCCCTAGTTAGTGGGCTAAAACCCCATAGAGTTGTGGCATGGGTCATTGAAAAGTCTAATTAATATTTTTTAAGCTCCTAGAATCCCTCCCACGTTCACTTGTTGAAGCCCCTCTGAACCTAAGCATTTATATAAATTGTGATCCTCATATCCTCCTTATGCAAGGGATTTCACCATCTGAAACAGGTCATATTGGAAGTTTCACTCTAACTTTGTTTCTACGAAAGTTTAGAAGCTGAAATTTTTATGAGGTGAAGCTGAAATCCTAAGGACACTCCTGTGAAAATTTCAGATCAAGGTGCGCAATATTTTCAGATATATGATATGTGGAAGTCAGTGTTTTTGCAGGCTCCTAAAATTCATCTCAAAGAAGTGACCTTGGTAAAAGCGTCATAACTCTCTCTCTGAGTATCAGATTGGAATTATGTAAAAAGTGACAGATATTGCATGGAATTTAGTTTTTTCTCTATAAATTTCAGATCCAAATGAATAAATAGTGACACGTGGCACGCCATGCACGTTCGCTCTATTGAAACAGTCCATAATTAGTGCATTGTGAGAGAATGGGCATAACTATCTCTTGAAGAATCCAAATTGGGTCAGACCTATGGCATTGGAAATAGAACTCAGAGGACTACTATAGGACCAAAAATCACATATTGGGGATTTGAAATAACATAGATACACCAGTTTTAATATCGAGCTCCTAGAAGGCAAGAAAAAGCTAGATCATGTGTTGTCAAGGGCTGCAAAGGACCAGAATTTCTAGGGAAGCAAAGAAAATCAAGGTGCAGTTGAGGGTAGCATGACAAGAGCAACAACCAAGGTGCATAACAGCAGCAAGAAGTTCATCACATGAAGTCTTCAAGTGGGTAGCACTGCATACAATCATAGTAAAGGTATCATTGTACTAAGTCATTGTAAATACATTATTGTAAAAATTGTACTAGTGTCTATCTGCCAAGAGTTGAAGAGGCAGTGTCGGGTGGTATAGGATCATCATTAGGTGGTTGTATCATAGTTGGGGTTATTTTATAGTGTGTCTTCTTCTTCTACATCATTCTATATCATTGTAAAGTGGACCATTTTCCTTGGTACGGGAGTCCATTCTTCTTTTATTCTTCTACGGGATGGTGGGGTGAGTTGTAGCTCATTTGGAGTTGGGGCATCTATTAAGTTGACTACTAAATAATCTCAGGCATTGGAGCATCCATCCAGTGGGAGCTGGAGAAGAATTATTTTCTAGATTATAGGAAGTTGGAGCTTTATTTTCAGTTGGAGTTGAATATTAAAGAATTATTAGAAAAGCATTAGGTGTTTTTTGTCCCAGAGTGGGTTTCCACTTTAAAAAATGTGTGCATTTTTGTTCCTTTTATTTACTGCTATCATTGTACATACACTAATAATAATTGAAGATTAAATAATGCTCTAATTGAAAGGAATACTGATTCACCCCCCTTATTAGTATTTCCAACAATTGGGATCAGAGCTTGGTTCCTTCAATAGTTGTTTAACAGCTGGAAGGAGGTCATGGAGCATACCAAGAATGATGTACCTTTGTTCAGCGAAAATAATTATGCACTATGGAAAGGAATAATGGAGGTCCATCTCTTGGCGCAAGGTTACAAAGTATGGGACACTGTTCAAAATGGATTTACATCAACCACAAATGAATAAGGTAAGAAGAATTTGGTAAATGATGGAAAAGAAAATAATATTATTATCAGTGGACTTATTGAATTTTCTTATCATAAGGTGTTGGATTGTAAAACTACCAAAAATGTATGGGAGAATCTTGAGAATATATATGCAGGTGACTCAAATGTCAAAGAAGCAAAGCTTCAAATCTATAGAGAAAAATTTGAGCAACTCAGAATGAAAGAAGATTGAAATATTGCTGCATACTTCCAATACGTTGATGAAATAACCAATACTATGGAAGGATGGGGAGATCCAGTTGACGAGAAGACTATTATACGGAAGATTCTTAGAACGTTATTAGGGAGATTCAACCCAAAGGTATCGGTCTTAGAATACAGTGCAAATCTGGACAAACTCAGCAAAGAGGAATTACATGGAATTCTCATAGCATATGAAATGAGACTTGATGAAGAAGAGGGTACTTCGAATCTAGAAACTATGTTCGTTGCATCTAAGAAAACCAATAAGGATAAACAAACTTTAATTGAAATGACATGCACCTGCAAGTGTGAAGAAAAGGGAGATGATGGAGAAGGTCTTTTAGATGAAGAATATGCTTACTGTATGAGAAAACTAAAAATTGGTAAGGGAAAATTCAAAGTTAAACTTCCATTGATATGTTTCGGTTATGGTGAGGTTTGGCATTTCACAGCAAAATGTCCGAACAAAAGTGATGGAAACTAAAAAGGAAAGAAAGACTTTAAGAAATTCAACAAGCAAAGAAAAAAGAAAGGATCCAAAAGGAACAATCTCTCTAAAGAAGATAGCTCATCATTCAATGAAGAAAGTGACAGGAAAGAAGAAGCCAATGAGAAATTATTGTTTATGGCCAAGCACAATAAACAAGAGGTATCAAACAATGAAGAAGAAGGGTTGACCATAGAATAATTTTTTGAGGAGGCAATTAGGCTTATAAAAGAGCTCAAGGTTGAGAAGACCCATTCCAATACTCTTGAAGAACAAGTTCAAGGTCTCAAAATTGAAGTTGAAGAACACAAATGTATTGAAGAGTCACTTAAAAAGAAGTTGGAAGAAAGCAACCAAGAAAGGGAAGCATTAGAAGCTGAAGTAGTCTCACTGTGTAGGGAATTGAAGAAGGGAAAAAATTTCCAAAATTATGCCAACAGCTCAAGGGCACTGGAAGAACTCATCAACAATCAACGATCTTACAATGACAGAACTGGCCTTGGTTACAAAGAAGAAGAAGCAGGACCTCATACAACAAAATACAATGAACCTATAAGATCTGGCATGCATGTAGACTTCATTGGACAAGATTCACAAGCACATCCTTGGAATATGATTCCTTGATGAAGATTTTCATCCAGGTACCATCATATTTTTCATGGCTATTGTTATTCATGTGGAAAATTTGGTCATAAAGCTGTAGAATGTCAAACGTACCCTAGGAACCAATACAATTCCAAGAGATCCTTCAAATATGAACCTCCCAGGGCTTAAAAAAACATCAATAGATTTGAACATTTAAGAAATAATATGTAATGTTACAAATGTCAGAACTTTGGACACATAGCCAGAGATTGTAGACTTGAAAATCCTCCAGAAGAATATTTGAAGCCACAGAATGGACGAACATGGAAGAAGAAGAAGACTGATAATTGTGCTCTCGCTCTCAAGGCTCAAAACAACAAAGATGTATGGTATGTTGACAACGGTTTCTCAATGCATATGACTGGAGATAGAATGAAATTTGTATCTCTGAAGGAGAAGAAGGATGGAACCGTATCCTTTGGAAATGATGGATATTCAAATGTTATAGGATCAGGTACCGTCACTCTCGGAAGAAAATATGTTATAGCCAAGAATGTTCTATTGGTTGAAAACATGAATCACAATCTGCTCAGTGTTGGAAAAATGTGTGATTAAGGACACACAATGCTATTCAACTCCACAAAATGTGAAATTAGGAAAGGAAGATATGGTAAAATTGTGGCTACAACAAGTCGACCTCTAAATGAAATATATGTTCTGGATGAAGCAACTAAAGCATGTCTACTAGCTAATGAAGATGAAAGCTGGTTATGGCACAAACAAATGGGTCACGTAAACTTTGAAAATATTGTCAAGATAAGAAAAAAGAAGCAGTATGAGAAATGCCGAAAATCTCAAAACCTTCCAGCACATTATGTGAGGCCTGTCAGCACGACAAGAAGACAAAAGTCCAATTTAAAAAAAAAGAACACTTTGCATCACATCCATTGGAATTGATACATACTGATCTATGTGGTCCCTTGAGAATGAAAGGCTTAGATGGAGAATTATATTTCATGTTAATGATATATGACTATACCAGGATGACAACCATTAGTTTCCTAAAGAAATAATTGAAGAATTTGAGTGCTTTAAGATCTACAAGGAGTTGGTCGAAAATGAAATTGATTTGAAAATAAAGTGTTTAAGATCAGATAATGGTGGAGAGTTCACTTCCAAATTATTTCAGCAATACTGTGATGAAAATGGAATAAAAAGATAATTTTCAACAGCACGAACACCTCAGCAAAATGGAGTTGCTGAAAGAAAGAATAGAACTGTATAGGAAATGGGTAGAACAATGTTGAAGAACTCAAAATTGGATGAAAATTTTTGGGTTCAAGAAATTGATACGATAGTCTTCATTATCAACCAAATTCTAAAAAATAATTGCAACAAGACCCCATATGAATTATGGAAAGGAAAACTAGCTAATGTAAAATATTTCATAATCTTCGAAAGAAAATGTTATATCAAAAGTGAAGATCAAAATTTGGGTAAGTTTGAATCACGTGTTGATGAAGGTATCTTTTTTGGTTACTCGCGCAAAAGAAAGGCCTATAAATGTTATAATCTAAGATGAAAATAGATAGTGCAGAGAATAAATGTTACATTTGATGAAGATGGTGTTCTGGCGAATAATGATGAGGATCTAGAATCTTTGAAACTTGAGACAAAGGCTGAAAAAGACATAGATAAAATTGTAAAACAAGAAGCAACTATCAATGAGGAAGAAGTAAATAATGATCATCAAGATATACCAGAAAAACAACAAGAAACTCCTCCAAGGAGAAAAACGCAATGGATTCAAAAGAACCATCCATTAAATCAAATCATTGGTGACATAAATGAAGGTCGACAACTTCATTCATCACAACAAGCTCACATTTCTTTTATAGCAACCTCTAAGCCTAGTAGTTTTGAGGAAGCCAGCCAGAATGAACATTGGGTAGCAGCTATGAATGAAGAATTGGATCAAATCGAGAAGAATAACACCTGGGAATTAGTTCCACGACCAAAAGATAAAAATGTCATTGGGACTAAATGGGTGTTCAGGAACAAATTGAGTGAAGATGGACATCTTACCAGAAACAAAGCAAGATTGGTTTGCAAAGGCTATGCAGAAGTGGAAGGAATTGATTTCGACAAAAAAATTGCACTAGTTTCCAGAATGGAAGCCATCTGAATGTTTCTCGCCTATGCATGTTCAATAAAAATCAAAGTCTACCAAATGGATGTTAAGTCAGCATTTCTGAATGGATCATTAGAAGAAGAAGTTTACATCGAACATCCTGAAGGTTTTCTACTGTCAGAAAAATAAGACTATGTTTGCAGGTTAAAGAATTCTCTATATGGTCTCAAGTAGGCTCCTAGAGCATGGTATGCTCATCTTGATGGATATCTACATCAACAAGGGTTCAAGAAAGGTACTGTTGATAGCAATATTTATGTACAAATAGATAAAGATAATTTAACAATCGTTGAGGTATATGTGGATGATACAATATTTGGTAGCAATGATGATCGACTAAGTAAGAACTTTTCTACAAAGATGAAAAGTGAGTTCGAGATGTATCTACTTGGTGAGCTGACATACTTCTTAGGACTTCAAATATCTTATCAAGACAAAGGAATATTTATATGTCAAGCCAAGTACATCAAGGAAATGCTCAAGAAATTCAAAATAGGATATTGCAAACCCATCCTTACTCCAATGGTAACGGGTTGCAAAATGAGAATAGATGACTCATCTAAGGATTTGGATCAGAGGTTGTACAAATCTATGATTGGTAGTATTCTATATGTAACAACATCTTGGCCAGATGTTATTCAAGCAGTTGGACAAGTTGCAAGATTCCAAGCAGCACCAAAAGAATCACATATTATTGCCATCAAAAGAATTCTTCGATATCTAAAGGGCACATAGTAATATGGCTTGTGGTATCCCAAAGGTAACAATATCGTTATTCAAGCCTTTATATATGCAGATTGGGTAGGAAGCATTGATGATTGTAAGAGTACTAGTGGAGCAGCATTCTATCTAGGTGGTTGTCTCATATCATGGTTGAGCAAAAAATAAACCTCAATCTCATTATCTACAGTGGAAGAAGAATACATTGTAGCATCATCATGTTGTACTCAAGTCCTTTAGATGAAAAAAAAATTGCACGATCTTCAAGTACAATTCAATGAGCCTATTCCCATATTATGTGAAAATACTAGTGCCATCAACATCTCCAAAAATCCTGTCATGCATTCAAAAACAAAACAGATTCCGATTAAATATCATTTTGTTAGAGAACAAGTCGTTGAAAAGAATATCAAACTTGAGTATGTTGGTACAAAAGAACAAATTTCTGATATCTTCACTAAACCTTTACCTCGTGAAGCATTTGAATATCTTTGCCAGGAAGCTTCGGATTCTCCCAAGTTCTCATTAGATTATAGGTCCACAGGACGGTCGTGTGTCAAGGGGAGTGGAAGTGTGTACAGGTCCACAGGATGGTTATGTGTCAGGGGGAGTTACCCTTTTCCGTTGATGTTAAAGGGGGAGAGAATGTTGTAAGAAGAGGTGTCATGATCGCAGGGGGAGTACTTGTGTTGCCATCAGTGCCAAAGGGGGATATTGTTGACCAACAATTGTCATTGATGTCAACCCAAGCAACACCAGGGGCTAATCCAATATTGCATGGGAATTTTGACCAACTAAATTAATATATTCTGGTTAAATAATTCTTTTGAAGGTTTCTACTTGTCGAGATGTTTTTGTTGATATATGGAACATCACATAATTCTTCACAGCTTGAGAGATATTCATGTTTGAAGTTTATACCCCCAATTAGTGGGCTAAAACCCCATAGGGTTGTGGCATGGGTCATTGAAAAGTCATAATTAATATTTTTTAAGCTCCTAGAATCCCTCCCACATTGAATTTTTGAAGCCCCTCTCAACCTAAGAATTTATATAAATTGTGATCCTCATATCCTCCTTATGCAAGGGATTTCTCCATCTAAAACAGGTCATCATGGCATTTTCACTGTAAAAATTTTTCTACGAAAGTTCAGAAGTTGAAATTTTTATGAGGAAAAGCCAAAATCCTAAGGAAGCTCTTGTGAAAATTTCAGATCAAGGTGCACAATATTTTTGGAGATATGAATTGTGGCATTCAGTGTTTTTGCAGGCTCCTGAAATTCATCTCAAAGAAGTGACCTTGGGGAAATCATCATAATTCTATCTCTGAGCATCATATTGGAATTCTATAAAAAGTGAGAGATAGTGCATGGAATTTAGTTTCAACTCTATAAATTTCAGAGCCAAATGAAGAAATAGTGACACGTTGCACGCCATACAGGTTCACTCTATTGAAACAGTCCATAATTAGGGCATTGTGAGAGATTGGTCATAACTCTCCCTTGAAGAATCCAAATTCGGTCATACCTATGGCATTATAAATATGACTAAAAGGACTACTACAGGACCAAAAATCACATATTGGGGGTCCGAAATAACAGATATACATCAGTTTCAATATCCAGCTCCTAGAAGGCAAGAAAAAACTAGATCATGTGTTGTCAAGGGCTGCAAAGGACCGGACTTTCTATGGCAACAAAACAAAGGAAGGTGCAGTAGAGGGTAGCATTACAAGAGCAACAACCAAGGTGCATAATAGTAGCAAAAAGCTCATCACATGAAGTCTTCAAGTGGGTATCACTGCATACAGTCATTGTAAATGTATCATTGTACTAAGTCATTGTAAATACATTATTGTAAAAATTGTACTAGTGTCTATCTACCAAGATTTGAAGAGGCAGTGTCGGGTGGTCTACGATCATCATTAGGTGATTGTGTCATAGTTGGGGTTATGTTCTAGTGTTTCTTCTTCTTCTACATCATTCTATATCATTGTAAAGTGGACCATTTTCCCTGGTATGGGAGTCCATTCTTCTTTTATTCTTCTACAGGGTGGTAGGGTGGTGCTAGGGTGAGTTGTAGCTCATTGGTTGTTGGGGAATCCGTTAACTTGACTACTGAAGAATCTCAGACGTTGGAGCATCCATCCAATGGGAGTTGGAGAGGAATGCTTTTCTAGATTCTAGGAAGTTGGAGCTTTATTTTCAATTGGAGTTGAATATTAAAGAATTATTAGAAAAGCATTAGGTGGTTTTTGTCCCAGAGTGGGTTTCCACCTTAAAAAATATGTGCATTGTGTTCCTTTTGTTTACTTCTGTCATTGTACATACAATAATAATAATTGTAGATTAACTAATGCTCTAATTGAAAGGAATATTGATTCACCCCCCCCCTCTCAGTATTTCCAACAGCATGTACTTGGGACAACTAGTTGGATGCAAATTCCAACAATGGGAGACAACATGTTCCCTCTTTTGGCAATATGTGCAAATATTATGCACCTTATTTGAGAGTTGTCTTTGCCTCAACTAATTCCTGTATGATTTCTTCCTCATCCAACATCTTGAAACATCATGGTTAAATCGACCACAATATGTACAACAAATCTTTCTTCCATTTAAGCATGCAAAACGATCATGCCTTGTAGAAACACAATCAAATTGATCATGAGAAGATTTATACCTCTTGCACTGCTTTGAATGTTCATCCTTTTTTTTCTACATGATAAGATGAACTAGTAGAGGCTACAACTTTCATTTGCAGACTAACATCACTGTTTTTGTCTTGAAAACTGTATGAACTTGCATGCTCGCCATAAGCTGCATGTCTACCATCTTCTTGCTGCAACAAAGGCTTAAAGAAATGGCAATCATCTTCGAAACAAATTTGACATATTTGCATCTTAGAACTTGGAATAAAGGTTATATTTGAAATAGCCTCACATTCCTTCATGTTTTTGGAGTCTTCACCATTAAGTTGCACATAACCAAGACCAAAATTCTTGGGTCGTTCCTCAACCGAAATGGGATCAACCTTACCTTGTGCATCCTTTCCTAATCCTTTGCCTTCATAGCCCATTTTAATCAATAATTTGGACCCTATACCTCTTGTATGTTTTTTGAAAGAACTAACACATATTTCTAATAAGGAAACTGAATACAAATTAGAATGGATTACCTCTTCCTCACACATTTTCTTGGTCAAAGCCTCTTGGGCTTGATGGAGATGCCTCTCCATATCATGAAATATTTGAAGAATTTCTTCCTTCTCTTCCTTCATGGCAAACAACTGTTCACAAAGTTCAGTGATTTCTCTTTTATCCTGAAACAAAATCTGCACCATGTCCTTTAATATAATAAAGTCACGCTTCATATCATCATCGAAGAATCTTGAGAAGGAGGAAACTTCACTTGTAGAAGTTTTCATTATGATGTCAATGAACAAAAGTAACTTCAATAAATTTCTCAAAGCTTTGAAAAAAAATGACAAATATTTTTTAACCAAATGGTTGTAAAGACAAACTCTTATTCAAGCAGCCAAACAACAAACAAACTCCAAGAGCTTCTTAACAAACAATCGTCAAGAGGGTTTGTGTTTCAATGGTGACCTCAAGGTACTTTGGGGTAAGTAAGAAGCCTTTAGCCCTTTATTCCTTTTTTTCCTCTCCAAGACTTAGCTATCCATAGCTATTCCTTCACCCTCTAGAAAAATCAGCTTAGTAAGCCTCAAGAACCTACAACAAATGCTGCCCCAAAATGGCTCTGCACTACTTGCAAGGGTTATAACGCAAACTTTTAAACAAATCCTTTTGCACAAGAAAAATACACAGAGAAAAAATATCTCTCCTTATACTAAAAAATAGCAGCTCTCATACCAACCTTATCTGAAATGGATTGTATTTGTTACGCTATGCAAAGTATCCATTATGATATAATAAAGTCTGCAAAGTGTTCTCCATGAGTTGCAGGTTAAACAAAGTACTTTTGGTTATGTTTCTAAGTTTTATGTGTGAGGATTAGTTAAGTAAATTTACTGTTTAACATATCATAGTAGAAATACACAAGAAGCAAAATTCACCATCACATAACACAACAAATTGTTGAGGTAGTTCACCCCTCCTGGGCTACATCTGCCGGTCCAAGGCTCCCCAATGGCATGTCATCGCTCTATTGATTTTCTAAAAATGGTTACACAAGTAAAAATATGCCTCCATAAGAAAAAACAGCTGTAAATCCAGCTTTAGAAGATATAAAATAGCTAGAAATGGCTTTTGTTTCACACCAAACAATGAAATATTACCCAATACAGTACCTTCTCCATGATGGCTCTGATGGCTTCTTCATCTTCCTCGAAGAAAAAGCTACTGTAGATCACCTCTGCTCAACCTGAAACCTGTTCCAAACTGTTCAAAAGGTCGAAGAGACCTAAAATTGACTAAAATTGCACCCCAATTTGGTTCAATATTGAGGGAGTTATGGAAAAAACAAATTTTTCCCAATATCTCTAAACAAACTCCTTCAAAACTGGAGGAAATCTAGTTTACCCGACCAAAAATGGTAGTAATGACTGAAATGGTGGACTCGGCTCCAATTTCGGTGGAACCGCTAACATAAAATTTAATGTTAGGCTATCCATTGAGGGGCGCATGTGATCGGTTCTAATTAAACCGCCGAATACACCGTGGGTTATCCATCCCCAACCAAACACTAAATGTGGAAGTGTGCTGGCCACATAATATGGTTTCTTAATGGTTTATACCATGGGTTAAGGCCTTAAGGCCATAGTTGTAGTGCTGGTCTCGAATAGTTGGGGCTAGCCCTTAACCTTTTCTGCCGGTTTCAAATTTAAACAACAATATATATCTGACTCCACATATAGTTAAGACATAATGTATAGCCCGGCCGGTGGGGCCTGTGGGCTGCTCGCCAATCGACCATGGTTAGATTCCCGCAGAGTCATAACAAATTTTTTTAATGCCTTCCAACTACGGCTTGGGGCCACATGGCAGCCTCCGGGCTTGCCACATGGTAGCCCGTGATAGGTCAGAAAACCATAAAGTCAAACAAACATCCAATAAAATTCTGCCATTTGTCAAATTCCAATTCGCCCCTATGGAATATTCTTTTTTCAAATTTTCCAAATTAAAAAATTCAAACTTGGTCAACTAAATTTTGGAGTTTACTGGAGATTTCAAACCTCAATAAATTTTTCATATGACCTTGGTTTTGAGAACTGTTCACGGTGCCAAAATCACAGCGGCGAGACCTTTCCAGTAATTTAGACTGCAACCACTTTTGAACACTTTCATTTTTTAGAAAATTTCTTAACTTGGGCATAATCTCTTGATCAATATCCACCATGGAAAATACATCAAGATATCCATTGAATATTAACATAAAGCTACCTTGAATCATTTCTAGAGAAGCTCAACTCAAAACCCAAAGTTCTGGGTCAACGCTCATTTCTAGTTGCCTGCTCGTGCTAATGGCAAGTTGCAACACTTTGACCTCACACCACCAATGCGATTTTGAAAGGAAAAAACATGTTGATCCCTTTATGGTAGTGTTTCCTCTAATGGATAAGAATCTTTGTACACTAGAAGCTTCCAGAACGACGATATGGATATGGTTTGAGGGAGATATGGTTAAGTTCTCTCATTTGGAGCTCTTGATCCTATCGTTAGGGAATTTTCTCTTGAGAAGTGTGCCTTTGTCCTTGCTTTATGGAGAATTAACTCCTTCTCTATACCTATAAATTTAATCCCATCCTTCCACTACTCGTTTGTCTTACCTAATCATTAATCTTTTATATCGCTATGTTGTGATTATGCCTAATTTGCCACTTGGGAGAAGGATTGCTTGAAGAGCCTCAGTTTTGACTTGGAAATCACCAAAGGGAGGTATCTAACATCAAGGCCCTAGTTGTATGCTTCCTCTTTCGATAATTAATAACACATATAATGTTTCACTTTCTATATTTTTCTAGATATCTATACAAGTAGCCTAATGCTCCTTGATCTGTTAGGTAGTGTGTATTCAATGTACGATATGTATCTTGTCATGCCTCTTGTTGTTGTCTCTTGATCTCTTACAGGTATTTGAATGCCAGAAGCTGCGAGGATAGAGCTTGAAGGATCGTGGAATCAATGTCTTCATCAAAGTACTGGATGATATCATGAGGAAGAGGTAGGTTCTTCTTCTTCTTCCACTTTGAATAAAAATTAGGAAAGGATTCATTAGTGTAATATTCTCAAATGGGGAATGCAAAAATATATGAACAAAAAATTGGAAATAGTAGTGTAAATCAACTCATTAACATTGGATACCAATATGGAGTCATAAAATCATGTATTATATCATCAAATAAATACAAAATAGTAAGGCAAAAATCATATACAATGAAGGAACAAGCCTCCCATAAGCAATCACTCCCAAAATGAGTTGATCTCACAATACAAAATGTCGGAGAGAAACTACAACACAGTCATATTATGTATAGCTATAGCTAGAGATGATACAATGATACAAAAATAATGATATAAGCCTCAATAGAATCTAAACATAAAGATCTGGGCACTAGATCAGCTTTCCAAGACAACCCAAGAGGGTTTCCGGAAAATGCACATAATGTGCCAATATAAGCTTCAACCCTAGGGATGAAGATCTGCTGCAAAAACATAAATAAGAATATATGGCTGAAGATGATGTAGAAATCTACATCTCTTCTCCAATAGATCATCCAGATGAAATAGGGCTCCTCTAATAAATAAATCTCCTCTCAAAGCAGCCATTGCAACTACCCCTGCAACACCTCCCTAAAATAACACAAATCTGGACTGAAATTTCACTGTAGGGGATAAATAATCCTTGGCCTAGTTCCAAATATGTCAATAAATCCCAAGGGTCTTCTTTACAGGCCTCCCAATGGATGGAAACCTTCCTCAACTGAAAAAATAGCTCAGAAAACACCCGATCTAATTTTCCATTGCTACAGCTTGCAACACAGCACAATATCCTACAGAAACTGTGCTGATGAGGAAAGTTGTAGCTTGGTATGAAAACCTGAATGTGGAAATGGAATTCAATTCTCTTCCAAGAGGCTTCTCAAGGAAAGAGTTGGGATCCCCGCTCGGGAACACCCAGTGCTAAACAGCACAACAATCTCAACTAAATAGCTGAAGGATGAATGAAGTCTAAACAGACTACATACAAAATAATAATAAAAAACATAACCCCATATGGCTGCCATCCTCTTCCTTATATAGATTATGAGCTTCCTTTCCCTTAGCCCCACTCAATTAGGTCATTTCCTTCATGAAATCAATCTCCCTCCAAAATGCGATATTCCTCATTTAATATCCCCTCCTCCATAACAACGTTGTTGACTTGGTCAAAGTTGACTGGTTCAACATGATCCAACCCCTATTCACACTTAGAGGTGCTTTATTTAGCTACTTAGAAGGTTTCCTTTCACACTTGAAGTGCTTTTATTGTTGCTAAGGAGATTTATGGGCCTCCCTACCCACTTATTCACCTACCTAGTGACAAAATGATCTATAATATTCCATTTAGCTAAAAGCTAAATTTTAGGAATATTACAGTCCTCCCCTCCAAAATGTTGCTTGTCCTCAAGTAACTATAAAGGTGGAAAAAAATTCCTCCCCTCCTCCTCTTGTGGCCTCCTCATCAACAATCCCCACCACTGCTCAAAATAATCTGTAATAAATCTGCCCCCCAATAGTTCCTCCCAAGTATGAAAAACCAAATGGCTCACATCATGAGAAAGTGGAAGGTGTAAGTGGAAACCTTCTTGCTGTCCAATGGCCTACTCAAGGTAGGAGTGACGACAAGAATAGGGGATGTCATTCCCAATGATAAACTCCCATCTCCATGCTATCATCCAAATGAAATCATCCATCCTAGGTAGCTCATCAAGGAAATCCTCAACCCCTTGTTCATGCAATGTATTGGGGCTGTAGGGAGAGATTAGATTTCTCCACTCATGTTGTTTCTCTCTCTATTTATGATATGTATGGGGCTACTTCTGATCTTGGGCTGAAATGTTATGGCCTCCAAGAATGTCCCAAGTTACCCCACCAATCAAAACATCCATGAAGTGCCTCTCCCAAGAACTCAAGTTCTCCAAATGGGTCCTCCCACATGAATACAAGAGATGTAGTGTGGAAATCATGGCTTTCCCATTTTTCCTCCTGAAACATGAAACATATGAAGTATGGAGAATCATACTCCCAATGGGCACCTCCAACTCTTGTGCCATCCTCCCAACAAAGCTTCCCATAATAACAAGAACATCATCAATATATGGAAGCAAAAACAAATAAAAACAAGCTTCCATATGAATACCAGGAGGTGGATCATAGTCCCACTTGTGGAACCAGAGCAGTGCATTGCCTACCTACCTTAGAACCAAGTATAACAAGTGTATTTTCATCCACTTGTTTTCTACCACAATCATCCTACAAGATGGCATCGTAGAAGTAAATTTTGGTGCCAATGGTGCACACTAAGAATCATGTGGCCTCTCCCACAAACCACCAATAGAATGGCCAACGTCAATGCTAAAAATGGCCTCAAGGACATCACCAAACAATATACAAGAAGGAATGACCCACCTTGGTACAATATGTTGCTCACAAAAAATAAAGGAGTACAAATCATAATGCACAAATATACATCCTCTACTATGTACCTTGGTCATTGAGTTGAAATGGGTCAACTGAAAGTTCTCCCTCACCCTCCATGGGTAGGGAAGTGGTTGTGCCAACCTCTCCATCATCATCCAGGCTATGCGTCTTCCCATATGATGATATACATCCTGCTGGATTCCCTCCCAAGTGAACTCCTCCATCAAGGAATGATATGCATCAAAGTGCATGGAAAGAAAGTCCACATGTGTTGCATGTAACAACTTCTCCTTGAGCTTAGAAGCTCTAGTCAAGAAGACTCTGCCATAATAATAGATGACCCCATCATCCATCATGTATCTATCCTCTCCCTCTGGGTCATCAAGAATCATGCAAGCACCAAATCCTTGGAGTACTCTACCAAAATTTTAGACCTCCAATATGGATCAATCCTCCTAAGAGACAACGCTGAAGATCTGAAATGTGAAGCTCCCCACATGTTGTTGTATTTTCCTTTGACATCAATCATGCCAAAGTCATCCTCCAAAGTGCTACCATGCCCATCATGCAGCTAATCATTCTCAAGTAGAAGTGGTGACCTTTCGAAGTTGGCCTCCCTTGAGAAGCTACCATCCAAAAAGAACCTCCTGATCTTGGCCAATGTAAGCATGAGTGGCCTCCATATTCTCCAATACATGGAGGATTCCTTCCTAAAGGGAAGTACCCTCTGTATCTCCTAATCTATGGAGTGGTCTTCTTGCACCATGGTGGTGCCATCCTCCATCACTGTAGCAACTTCTGTCAGCACATAATATGTAGTGAGAGTGGGTAATGGTGAAAATGGGAGGATGTTTCCCTCCTCCTTGAGTCTACCCAATAATATTAGTGCTTTGTAAAGTCCTCCTAAGGTCCTCACCCCTCTGGAATAAATGAGTGGTGTAACCAATTGTGAAGCATCTCTCATCATCTCCTGATCTGGCGGTCTCCTAGGTGGAATGCCTCCATGCAATGATACATCAATATCAACAGTAGACTGCATATATGAATGGACAACTTTGTCCTTGCCCTCACAATGAAAATTATTCTGCCTCTTCTATGCATCAACCTTATAAAATAGATAAGGGTGGGTGCTTCTCATCGTATGATGCTATCCATCCTCTCTACCTTCTCCTTTCATCTGCAAGGTTTCACAATCTATCAATAATGGCACATGTTGTTCGTGTATTGTCCCTTGATCTCCACATATGAGATCATTTGGAGCTTCTTGAAATGATACAAGAACTCCTCCCATTGGATAAATTGCTCCATCTACCTCTCCATGAGGCACTAGATCTGCTCCGAATGTGACAGCATTGTCACCTCCAGCCTTCTCTTCCCCTTAATCATGAATGGAGGTTACCTCATCATCATTAAGAGGCTCCTTCTTCTGATCCTATTTTGAAAAAGATGTCTCCATATCTTCCTTTTAAGAAGAGAGCCCTTCCTTTAGTGGGGATATTTCCTCTAGAAAGGTATGCTGCAAGTTTTTAACCCCCGCAATATCATTCTAGAATGGATTTTGGTTCGTGGACCCTTCCAACTCATGCAAAGGTATTGTTTGTTTAGGCTTGGTTAGCTCAACCAAGGATGTTTTAGAATGTTTTGCATCAAATGTTTTCACTAACCTCCTAGTGAAATTTTCATAGGTAGTTACATTTATATGATTCAAGAAATAAGTTTCATAAAACCACAAATCATAAGCCTTACATTCAAGATGCAGCGCTGCTACTTTGATGGCTTCATTTTCCAAAACTTGGTGTTGCTGAAAATAGGTGTCTAACTCCTCCACCCAAACCATATCTGGACATTTAGGTGAACCTTCAAAAGTATATAGAAAGAATCTACCCACACCATGATGCTTTGTTCTTTTGCTTCTTTCCTCCTTGATCTTGCAAAACCCCTGGAATTTTAGGTGATCTTTTAATCTCTTAGATTGAGACTCATACTCTTGCAAATAATCAACAAGATTATCCTTATTTGGCATATCTTTTTCCTCCATCCCTCTTGCAGTAAATCTAGGCATAAGACTACACTGTGTATCATAATGTGTGGCTGCATGATCACACTCATCATGTAAAAAATCTAGAGTTTTCTTTAGATTCAAACTCCCTTGGAGATTCTCTACACATCTCCCTTCTCATCTTCTTGATATCTCCCTTGATGCTCTGCATAGTTTGAAAAAGAAGCTTTGGGAGCTCATCTTCCCTCCTTCCTCCAAATAATGGAGTATTTTCTTTGTTTTCCTAGTACATCTCCTCTTCTTACGAGAAGCTTCTCCTTATGGGGACATATTGGCTTAATGCACAGGCTGAGCCAAGATTATGCTCTGATACCACTATAATATTCCTAAATGGGGAATGCATCAATATATGAACACAAAATTGGAAATGGAAGTGTAAATCAACTCATTACATTGGAGACCAATTTGGAGTCATAACATCATGTATTAGATCAGAAAATAAATACAAAATAGTGAGGCACAAATCATATACAATGAAGGAACAAGCCTCCCATAAGCAATCACTCCCAAAATGAGCTACTATCACAATATAAAATGTTGGAGAGAAACTAAAGTGCAGTCATATTATGCATAGCTATATCTGGAGATGATAAAATGACAATTTAATACTGATATAGGCCCCAATAGAATATAAACATACAGATCTGGGCACTAGATCAGCTTTCCAAGACAACCCAAGAGGGTTTCTAGAAAAATGCATACAATGTGCCAATGTAAGATGCAGTCCTAGGGTTGAAGATATGTTGCAACAACAGAAATGAGAATATATGGCTGAATATAATGTAGAAATATACATCTCTTCTCCAATATATCCTCTGGATGAAAGAAGGGCTCCTCTACTGAAGAAATCTCCTCTCAAAGCAGCCACTGCAACTACCCCTACAACTCCTCCCTAAAATAACGCAGATCTGGACTGAAACTGCACTGTAGGGGATAAATACTCCTTGGCATAGTGAAAAATATGTCAATAAAGCTGAATGGGATTCTTTACAGGCCTCCAAATGGATGGAAACTTTCCTCCACTGAAAAAATGGCTCAGAAAACAACCAATCTAATTCTCCACTGCTGCACCCTGCAACACAGCACAATATCCTATAGAAACTGCGCTGATGAGGAAAGATGTAGCTTGGTCTAAAAACTTGAATATGGAAATGGAATGCAATTCTCTTCCAAGAGGCTTCTCAAGGAAGGAGGTGGGATCCCCGCTCCAGAATACCCAGTGCTAAAAAACACAACAATCTAAACTAAACAACTGAAGAATGCAAGAAGTATAAACCGACCACATAAAAAATAATAATAAAAAACATAACCCCATATGGCTACCATCCTCTTCCTTATATATATTATGAGCTTCCTTTCCCTTGGCCCCACCGAATTAGGTCATTTCCTTCATGAAATCAATCTCCCTCCAAAACTGCGTTATTCATCATTTAATATTCACTCCTCCATAACAGCGATGTTGACTTGGTCAAAGTTGACTGGTTCAACATGATCCAACCCCTGTTCACACGTAGAGGTGCTTTATTTAGCTTCTTAGAAGGTCTCCTTTCACACTAGAAGTGTTTTTATTGCTTCTAAGGATATTTATGGGCCTCCCTACCCACTTATTCACCTACCTAGTGACAAAATGATCTATAATATTCCATTTAGCTAAAAGCTAAATTTTAGGAATATTACAATTAGATAGTCTCGTGCATTGTTAGACCCGCTCTAGGGCTAAAGAGATCACCTCTATCTGTAGAGGGGTTTGTCTTCAAAACAAAATTTGTGACTCCATTGGGGAGCTACAATTTCTTTATCTCTCCTTTTCCGATTTGTTTTTTTGATCATTTTGACCGATCATTAGGATCTAAGTCTGTTTTGATCTCTATAGGTCTGCATAGTACTTTGTTTTTTCTTAAGAGTGCCATTGTTGAAATTATTTTTATTTTTTCTTTCATTTCTCACCCAGAGAATTTTCTTTCATTATAGAGGTGCCGACAGCGTTATTTTATATCAAACAGATGCTTTGATTTACATTTCATCATGATTTTTCCTTTCAAAAGTACGTTGATCGCAGTGATTGGAAAATTTGGGTTTTCTCTTTCAATTTTCCAATGTGTCTTGGCCTATGAGGTGTCTTTCTGATTTGATATGATCAGGTACCTCTGTGTTTAGTTTGATTTCCTTGCTTGAGTGTTGATTTTTTCTCTTTGACTCATTTTTTTGTTTGAGTGAATTTTTATCATCTTCTACGGTTTCTAGGTCAATTTTCCTTCACCTGCCACTTGTTTGTGTGATCAAGAGATTAGTTGGCTCTGTCTGAGAGTTGTGCTGCAATAATTTGAAACACTATTCCATATTACTTTTGGCTTTCCTTTGCAAAGGCTTTTTCATTTTCACTGAGTCGTTATTTCACTTTGAAATCATCTTTTATATAATATCAAGCATAGATTATTATTTCTTTATTTGCGAGTTTGAGGGTGTGTGTTTGTTTTGATTCTTCATTTTGAAAATGAAAAGTGAAAGTCATAATTATTCAAATATTTTTGAAATGATTTTTTTTCCATTCGAAAAAGAGAAAGGAATTTTATTTTCAATTATTTGTTTGTTCAGTTATTTTTTTCTTTGATTAGTTCATAAATTGCATTCGTTTTCATTTGAACATCTAAAGTGAAAAGAAAAAAAATGTTTCGTGCATCTTAGTGAAGAAAGAGGTCTTTTTCGTTTTCAGTAAGGTTGCATTTGGGGATAGTAAAAGTGAATTCTTTTTAGAGTTGAATTTCAGTAGTTTTGAGCTAGCTGGGGCGCATCATTGCTTGTTTGTTGCATTATTGTTTGCACTTTCTCCCTCATTAATTTAGAGTTCATCAAAATGAAGTGAATTCGTTTTTTCATTTAGTTACATTGTAGGGATTCAAGTGAAATATTTTCGATCGAGAAAATTGAAACATAATCAAATATCAAATTTAAAATTTATTCAATTAACCTTAAGGATCATTTGGAATTAATGCAAATACCTATAGGTCTAGGCTAGAGATGTGTTCTAGCGTATTTAAGAGTAGTAGTTGTCACTAAGATCCTGTGTTGCATCTCGGGGTTGATATACTATCCCACGCATGAGAGTATATATGACTATGCTCCACGTAGGAGAATTATAAGGGGATGCTCTCATCGAACGGTTATACATTAGACAACGCTACTACAGATTGAGCACCCACGTACCATCGAGTATATTTTGGGAGACCCCACTAGGTTGCAAACCTGCCATATTGTTGGTTTGAGCGGTCCTGAACCACGTTCGGAGTTTATGGATAAACCAACAAACCCTCCAACTACTGGCCCTTTCGGAAATGATCTTGTTGCGCAGACCAAATTATGACCCAAAGCAGTATGGGGGGGTGTTGGAACTAGGTTTCTACACCCTGAGAGATAATTTAATGAAGTGGTCCTTGGAAACACCCTAACTGATCTTCCAAAGATGTGTGCAGAGAGCTATAACAAAAATACAAAGATAATATCACATAAATAGGGTTTTCTTCATGGAAGATAATGAATCAAAACCAAATCTCGGTCTATTAAATGCAATACTTAACTGATGTCAATACTCATGCATAAATATATTAATTATCTCTGTGAATTCCTCAATAAGTAAATAAACAGTGCGATCTCACCAAAGCATAAACATAAAATCTGAGCATAACACAGAGAATTCGCCAAAACTATTCCGTCTATTAATTATTAAGATCTGTCAATACATCAAATTTCCTTCAAAACCCTTACAATAACTTCTACGAACATTTCCAGTGGAGTTTGCACACAGCCAGGACTAGGTCTCTGCGCACACAGCCAGCAGGAGCCTTTTACCCAACCCAAAACCCTTACAGAAGAAACTATTATCAAAACATCAATATCACATATGACTTGTATCACTACTTAGCTTAGAAAAACTTTATCTATTTATAATATGCCTAGTGCACAGATACTATGGTCTCAAAATGTGGTTTGAGGCCCACATTTTACATTTAAGCTTAATGATATCCAAAATTAGGGAAAAAATCCCTTTGAATACATATGCACAGCGTGAACATACAAACATAAAATATATATATATTGGAACTTGGGCCTCAGGGGACCCCTCTCCAACAATCCATGAACACAAACATGTGACTCATACTAACTCACTAAGTGCTGCTATTGTCTCCTTGGTTTTGTATCCAAGCGTCTTGACAGAAGTCTAGAGAGGGAGCACTAACTCAAGGCTCTACGTTGCTGCACCCTGCTCCTCCTGAACCATATAATCTAGCATAGGCCCTTCATATGCCATCTCCACACTCTGTTGGGCCTTCTGAATAACCTTGAGGGTATTATCTAGCATCTAAGAAAGTTGCAGTGCTTCCTTCACTCATGTTTTCATTCATTTCGTGAACACCTGTTCTTTACAGTGCAAGTATGAAATTTCTCCATAGAGTCTATGACCTTCTTACAAATGAGCAAGTATTTGTGTAACTACCAATGTGGGTGTTACTATGTGTATTTATTCAAAATTCTACTCCTTGGTGCTGAGTGTGTCACGCAAATACTACATGACCAGATCATTCTGGACAGAGGCCCTGTTGGCTTGAGGGGTCCTGACCTAGGTTCGGAGGTTAAGGTTTTCCAACAAAACCCTATACTATTGGCGCTTTCGGCAGTGACCTGCTTCTGCAAGCCAAATTATCACCCGAAGCAATATGGGAGGGTGATGGAACTAGGTTTCCACACCCTCAGAGAGAGTAGGTAAGTTAAGTAGATCCACGTTCATAGCTTATCAGTTCGCACCAGATAGATCTATTCACAGGATAGTTAACAATATAATTGAAATATAAAGAGATATTGTCATGCACATATCTAGTTAATAACTCTTCATCCGTGTGCGTATCAGCAAGCATCAACACATATCATCATAATGCATCATCAACCTAGTACAGTTATACCATAACATAAAAGTATTCGCAACATAAACAGATAACCAACAATATTCATAACAGATCCAATAGTTCACATCGACATAAATTCATTAGATCAAATAACACAGATGTACTTCGACCATGTCCACATATATTATTATCCAAAACCTAATACAATCTCAAATAGCCTGCGCTCACAGCCAGTAGGGCCCACACACAACAGGACCGAAAATCTCCATGCACATAGCTAGCACGAATCCTTACCCTAACAACCCAACGACATATCTAGAAATTCACACTTAGCATCAAAATTAGTTATTTTCTACCTTAAGACTCAAAAAGGTTCATATATTTATATCGACTTAGACTACGCTTCCAATGGTCTGCAAAATGTGGTTTACGGACTCTTGGTATACCCATGACCCATTACAATGCATTCAGGGCTTTGACCCACCCCAAAACCCCTACGTTAGACTAATTAAGACAAAAAATATACAAAATTGTACAAAATTCACAGCTTTAGGGGACCCTGTTCCAACAGTCTCCCAACACAATCTTGTGACTCGTCCTGAGTCACTATAATGGTGGGGTATCCACTTGCGCCTGTAGTAGTTTAACCGCCACAACCAGTGGGGGTAGCACTCCTTCACTTTGAGCAATAGAATTCAGAGAAATTTCTACGAAGTCGGTCCTTCTGTTGTAGCGGTGACGCTCTCCAGAGTCTAGTTCAATTGTTGAACAACGACATCAATATCCTGGGAGAGTTTGAGGGCTTCATTAGCCCATGGCTTAAGACGGTCACTGAGAGTCTTATTCTTTTGGTGGAGTTCGTTGATATCATCCCAAAGGGCATCGCTAGTTCATAGTCTTGCTAATAATTGAGCAGGAACCAAGGTAGGCATCGTGGCTTCTATCTGCTTGAACGCTTCTTCCTTTTGTTGCAGGTCCTAGTTGATTTCACACAGGGTCAGGTCATGCTGTACCTTGGTCCATAATTGCATGGATGTATCAAGCAATTGGGCACATTGAGAAATCTATCCTGTAATCACATTTGTAGCTGCGGTAACTGTTGAGTCTCAAAAGTGTTCTCCATATTCATACATATTTCCATTATGTCATAACCATTTAGCTCTTATTTCATAGCCATTTGACCTAAAACCCTACATCAAGTAACTATTTTCATAAATATATGGGTTAGGATCCTTGTTTTCCAAAGTTATTTATTTTATGTATTTTAAGTGAATTTATGATTAGAAACTAGAAAATTAACATAGTTTCATATATCTATATATATGTGTTATGAGTTTTGTGACATGTGTAGGTCAAAAGGAGACTTCTAGAAGACTCTTATGTGGCACTCTAAAGCCAAATTCGAATTTGGTTGGAGAAGATTATGGGATCAAGAGGATATGTGTCTCACTTCCTTGTTGTATTGAAACTCTAAGAGGATATGCGTCTCATTCCTCAAGTTGTGTTGAAACTCTAGAAAGACATGTGTCTTATCATTTCCTATTTTGATTGTAACTCTAGAGATGGAGGGAGAGATTCATGGACTCCCATTAATGAGATGACTCCTCATATTTTGTATAAATAGGAGAAGCTTTTTCCTATCATAGGTAATGAGGAAGTAATGAAAAAGTAGTAGAGAAGTCTTTTGTAACAAAGTTCAAGATGGAATGGGATGTAGATTTGTGAGTTCTTTTTAATAGAGAAATTCAGTTCTTTGATGCTGTTTTGATTACAACTTTAAGGAGTTGAAGGACTTCACCAAATTGGTAGTAGAGGGCCCCTGCTATCCAAGGAGGCTTTTGCATGTTTTCTAGATAAGTTGCTTTCAATTTTGTTTTGTCATATTTCCTTACTTAGATTGCTTTCTGAAATCATAGCTTTTAGCATAATTTTTCATGGCAGCCCGGGCATTTGCATATCTTTTGACTAATGACATGGAATCAATATTGTTCTGCTGCTAATTTATTTTTTCTTAGTTTTTGTTTAATTCCGGTATTGCTTTGTTTATTTCAGTCTTGCACATTTGCTTCAGTAGTTAGATTTAGATATATTAAATTGCTCATGTCATTTTCAATTACCTCCGAAAGCCACAGCTGGACTGATGGTGAGGGATTGAAGTATGAGTGTGTAGTTTGATATTAGTTTACTTTCTGCAAGTTAGATATATTAAATTGCTCATGTCATTTTCAGTTACCTCCGAAAGCCACAGCTGGACTGATGGTGAGGGATTGAAGTATGAGTGTGTAGTTTGATATTAATTTACTTTCTGCAAGTTAGATATATTAAATTGCTCATGTCATTTTCAGTTACCTCCGAAAGCCACAGCTGGACTGATGGTGAGGGATTGAAGTATGAGTGTGTAGTTTGATATTAGTTTCTTTTTCTGCAAATTAGATATCAGATTGCTCAAGTTGTTTATGGTTACTTCCGAAAGCCATAGCTGGACTAATGGCGAGGGATCAGAATATAAGTTGATGTAATTTGATTTAGATTTACTTTGTTGCAATTCTTGGATTTCTTTAAGCATAGTTTCTTTTGTGTTTAGACAACAGCAAGGATAATTTGGTTTTCATGCTCAATAGTTCACTATTTGATTTATTAGGCTAGCAACACATTTTCATTTCCTTTCAAGTTTTGTCATTGTATGTTTCAAATTCCTTTTTAAGTTTGAAGTTGGTAAATCATTATAAAGGACATCATTGCCTTGAATATCCATAACCATACTTGTCTTTTAGAATTTCATAAAAATCCAAAAACGACAAAAAGTAAGAGATAGGTTATCTTGCACATATAGTGCGCCGTACTTCGTCAGCTTACGAATCCCTGGTTGATAATTTATGTTAGCAATTTATGACACACTAAATTGACCAAACATTTTGGCGCCGTTGCCGGGGAAGTGTAACTAGGTAGCCTTATTTCTTACATCTAAAAAAAAAATTAATAATTCTTGAGTATGCTCTCCTCCTGCACTTTGTGTGATCTGGAGGATCAGAAAAATGATTGTTATGTAAAAAAAATTAATAATTCTTGAGTATGCTCTCCTCTTGCACTTTGTGTGATCTGGAGGATCATAAAAAGAATTGTTATGTGAAAAAAAAAAAAAAGGAGACAAAATAAAACTTCATCATTTCAATTGATTCAACAATTTAAAAAAAAAAATTGTTTTCATGAAAAACTTTGATTTCAATAAATTGTTTTGTTTAATCAATATATATGTGTATTTTTAAATTTTTGAAAATATAACATACCTAATTTTATTAAACAAATCAATTAAAAAAAAATGAAAATAAAAAATAAAAAATAAAAATAAATAAATTGTTTTGTTACTAAGATATATATGTATATTTTTATTTTTGAAAATATATATATAATTTTAATAACAAATCATTTAAAAAAAAAAAAAAAATTCAATAAATTGTTTTGTTTAGTAAATTACATATGTATATTTTTAATTTTTCAAAATACAACATGTGTAATTTTATTAACAAAACAAATAAAAAAAATCATTTTGTTTAGTAAAATATACATGTGTATTTTTAATTTAAAAAAAAAAAAATATAACATGTAATTTTATTAACAAAACAAATTAAAAAAAATCAAAATAAATCAACAGATGCCATAACATCACCCATGACACAATTTACGAGCATTCCTCACACCTTCAGGTGCTGCATCCTGCCATGGTCTTATACAAATTTTTGTTTTCTGTCTTCCCTCTATTTTGAAATGCCACTTCTGGCATTTCCTCGAGCTTTAGCTTGATTCACAAAGGGCGTGAGATTGAAGCTGTGAGGCATAGAAGCAGGTTCAGAAATGTGAAAGCAGGTCAAAGTTTACATATTTACATGGATAAAGAACCGATGCAGCGACAATAAGAAAAGTAGAGAAAAATTTCCAACACAAGAGCACCCAACCACCTTCCGAGCTTTACCCTCTGAGTCAATCTTGCAAAGTCCTGCCCATTCATCCAGCTTCTTTGCGCTGGGAACAGAAATCAAGTTCACATTGTGCTCAGCACACAATGATTGACTAATTCAGGTTGGCTACAATTCTTTGCAAGAACACACAATTGCGCTGCCTGTTTCTCAATAGCTTTGGCACCTTCATGAAGACCTCTAGCAAGACCATCATGGACCAATGATTTTTTTTCAATACAAGCTGCAAAACAGTCAAGATGTCCATAGGTTCTCCCAATACATCAACGCTGAAAGAAATTGATTTTGTTACAGCATCTCCAGAAACGCAACTGTTTTTGACACGTCAATTTGAAACGCATTTTCTGAATGATTGAAGATGAATTTTGAAAAACCGAGACATGGGTTTTTTCGCCAACGTGGTCAATTAGATAACCTAGAAATTGTTTTACGAAATTCGTGGCGGTATGGGAGAATTTTTCAGTTCTTTGAAGGCCATTTTTGTCTGCCACGTGAGGAAAAACGGTTTTCTGTTTGCACAGTGGAGAGTTTGAACGACACTTTGCTTGATTTCACCCATAATCCGAAGAAGACAAATTTTAAATGAAATCAAATTCAATCGTGGCATTCAATCCACATTTCACACGATTTTGATATATCGAAGAGTTCAAATTGACTTCGTCTACTTTCTGAATGTTGGATTTCATTAATTCTTCTCCCTTGCATTGTTTGAACGGCTGACACTTCTGACTCTTTAGAGAATCAAGCTCTCAAGAAGCGTATCACTGGTCTTATTCAAGAAAAGTTAATAAAAAATGTTGAACATAAATTGCTGATAAAGGATGCACAAAGATTGAAACATTTATACCAACAACAGCAAATGCAGTAGCATTCTTCATTACAGCCAAGGCATATGCATCAGCTCCCAACTTCTTTGGATTTTGATTTGCTGCAACTAAAATTATTGTCAACATTGCTTTCGCTTTCATTCCTTCATCTTTTGATGTGCCAATTGTAAAGGAACGTGAAGTAAACGCAAAACACCAACAGATTATTAGCGGGGTTTCTGTTCTTATGTATGGGATTTCATCAGTTATCTTCTTCCAACATCACTTGCAATGTTTCTCTTTTATGGTTTTGGTCTAGAGCAGTTTATTGGCAGGTGGTGGTTCACATTGGAGTTCACTTGTATACAATAGGAGAATGGCATTCTTGTTTTTAGTTTTTATTTTTAATTTTAATTTTTTTTTTAATAAATTGTTTTGTTTAAATTATATATGTATATATATTTTTTAAAATGTAACATATATAATATTAAAAAAAAAAATAATAATAATAATAATAATAATAATAATAATAAAATAATAATTGTATTTTTCAATTTTGTTATTTAAAAATATATATATATATATATATTTCATTTCTCTTTTTCAATTTTGTTATTAAAAAAAAAAAAAATTTGCAATTCTCTTTTTCAATTTTGTTTTGATTATTAAAAAAAATAAAAAAAAATTGAATCAATGAAATGAATAAGTTATTTGCTCGTTTTTCTGAAGGTATTGATTAATTTTGGACTGATGATGAAGGATGAATGGCTAACTTTTTATTCAAGATTTTTAGTTACAAAAACCGTCGACATTCTGCAGCTAAAGTCCAATTCCGCAGCTATTCTCCAATTCCGCAGCTAAAGTCCAATTCCGCAGCTGTTCTCCAATTCCGCAGTTGAAAAACCTCATTGCTCAAATTAGCCTAACTTTCTCATACAAAATCATATTTTGATGATTTAAGTATCGTTGGAAAGGTCTCAACAAGATCTACACAATGAGAAATCCATCATTAGAGTTTGAAATGGTAAATAATGAAATAAATTGCTGAAAAGAAGCTACATTCAACTTGAGGCACTAATTCCAAAACAGGTATAAATTCTTTTGATTTTTCCTTTGAGAATTTGTTTCATTAATACAAATTCTTAGTTTTGTGTGTAAATATCATAACTAGAGAGATTGATCACCTCTCTCCCTTTGATAATCTTACATTCCATTGCAGAAGAAGTATTAGTTTTTTTGCAGGTTCCAGGAGGAAGGACAAATGACTACAAGAGAATGATGTCTCTTTAAGAGACCAATTTGTTTCATAAGAGGATGATCAACAACAAAGAAGAGGAAATATGCTGATGCAAAATCAGATCCAAACACTTGAAAAACTTTCAGATACTATTGTCTCCATCACATCCATACCTCATAATAAACCATTCACCTCATTTCACTTCATATTTTCCATTTACATTCACATCCACTTTCCATTTCTTTTGTCCATTCATAACCCACAAATAAAAGCAAGAGGCTCATTCACATGCTTATTGCCCATTTCCATTTCTACTCTCCATTGCCATCTTCCATTTTCATCTTCCATTTCTTGTCATTTTCATTCCGCAAATAAGCCCTGCTTCAATGCAAATTATTGAGTCCATAGTTCTTTGAGTCTAAGTTCTTTGTAAAAACACCTTGAGGCTTGCATGCCTTAATGGCAAGTTCTCATGCTGACAAACAATGGGAATACATTAATGTCTCTTGTTCGTCATATCTTCTAGGTGACTCGACATCAGCAAAATCATTCGTACCTAGCAAGATGTGTTTGGGCATCTTGACTCTCATTGTCATCAATGGTGAGAGTTCTCGTGTTGACTAGTGGCATCCATTAATGGCCACTAAGTCAACAATTTCCTACTATGTTCGACATCAAAACATCTTTTCACATAGTAGGAATTATGCTAATGAGTTTTGAAGACATGAAGACTATTATTTTGAGCATTTTGGAGCAGATTCAACAAGTTTTAGTAGAAACAATAAAAAATCATCTTATCTCTTTATTCATGACTCCTCTTGTTCAGCCACTTGAAGAAGAATATGATCAGAATTTTACAGCCACCACACATACACAACTCATCCACATTTAAGGTAAGTGAAGGTATGTTGTTTTCTAATTTTTAGTCATGTAATTCATTATAATGCTAAAATTGTAACTTTGGAAAAATTCCTCACTCCCTTTTCCACATTGTCATATCTTTAGTTGGGGGGGAAGGGACATCATTTCATATCCACATGTCATACACTATCACACATTTTCATTTCATTTCCACCCACATATACTTCCCAACCAACTACTGTTGCAACATGATCCAAAAGATTATATGCCTTGCAAATGATCAATTCATTGATGAAGTAATTGATTCTAAATGTTTTCATGAACTTTGATGCAACAAAGAAAATAAAGCATTGTTACACAAGAACCAATGCTTCAACAAAAAAAAAAAAATGGTTGTCACACAAGAACCAACCATTGAAAAATAAAATAAAAATAAAATGTTGCAATCAAATGTATTATACTTTTCTAAAAAGGAAAATATCAAGAAGCAAAGTTTGGAATGAATCTATATGAGTCAAAACTCATAAAAGATCAACTCATGGACAAATGAATCATTGCAATAGTTGCATGAGGACATGCAACAACTTCAGTTGGGGGGTATGTTGAGTCTCAAAAATGTTCTCCATATTCATACATATTTCCATTATGTCATAACCATTTAGCTCTTATTTCATAGTCATTTGACCTAAAACCCTACATCAAGTAACCATTTTCATAAATATATGGGTTAGGATCCTTGTTTTCCAAAGTTATTTATTTTATGTATTTTAAGTGAATTTATGATTAGAAACTAGGAAATTAACATAGTTTCATATATCTATATATGTGTTATGAGTTTTGTGACATGTGTAGGTCAAAAGGAGACTTCTAGAAGACCCTTATGTGGCACTCTAAGGCCAAATTCGAATTTGGTTGGAGAAGATTATGAGATCAAGAGGATATGTGTCTCACTTCCTTGTTGTATTGAAACTCTAAGAGGATATGTGTCTCATCTCTTAGTTGTGTTGAAACTCTAGAAAGACAAGTGTCTTATCATTTCCTATTTTGATTGTAACTCTAGAGATGGAAGGAGAGATTCGTGGACTCCCATTAATGAGATGACTCCTCATATTTTGTATAAATAGGAGAAGCTTTCTCCTATCATAGGTAATGAGGAAGTAATGAAAAAGTAGTAGAGAAGTTTTTTGTAACAAAGTTCAAGATGGAATGGGATGTAGATTTGTGAGTTCTTTTTAATAGAGAAATTCAGTTCTTTGATGCTATTTTGATTACAACTTTAAGGAGCTGAAGGACTTCACCAAATTGGTAGTAGAGGGCCCCTGCTATCCAAGGAGGCTTTTACATGTTTTCTAGATAAGTTGCTTTCAATTCTGTTTTGTCATATTTCCTTACTTAAATTGCTTTCTGAAATCATAGCTTTTAGCATAATTTTTCATGGCAGCCCGGGCATTTGCACATCTTTTTATGACTAATGACATGGAATCAATATTTTCCTTCTGCTAATTTACTTTTCTTAGTTTTTGTTTAATTCCAGTACTGCTTTGTTTATTTCAGTCTTGCACATTTGCTTCAGTAGTTAGATTTAGATATATTAAATTGCTCATGTCATTTTCAGTTACCTCCGAAAGCCACAGCTGGATTGATGGTGAGGGATTGAAGTATGAGTGTGTAGTTTGATATTAGTTTACTTTCTGCAAGTTAGATATATTAAATTGCTCATGTCATTTTCAGTTACCTCCGAAAACCATAGCTGGACTAATGGTGAGGGATTGAAGTATGAGTGTGTAGTTTTATATTAGTTTACTTTCTGCAAGTTAGAAATATTAAATTGCTCATGTCATTTTCAGTTACCTCCGAAAGCCATAGCTGGACTAATGGTGAGGGATTGAAGTATGAGTGTGTAGTTTGATATTAGTTTCTTTTTTTGCAAACTAGATATCAGGTTGCTCAAGTTGTTTATGGTTACCTCCGAAAGCCATAGTTGGACTAATGGCGAGGGATCAGAATATAAGTTGATGTAATTTGATTTAGATTTACTTTGTTGCAATTCTTGGATTTCTTTAAGCATAGTTTCTTTTGTGTTTAGACAACAACAAGGATAGTTTGGTTTTCATGCTCAATAGTTCACTGTTTGATTTATTAGGCTAGCAGCACATTTTCATTTCCTTTCAAGTTTTGTCATTGTATGTTTCAAATTCCTTTTTAAGTTTGAAGTTGGTAAATCATTATAAAGGACATCATTGCCTTGAACATTCATAACCATACTTGTCTTTTAGAATTTCATAAAAATCCAAAAACGACAAAAAGTAAGAGATATGTTATATTGCACATATAGTGCGCCACACTTCGTCAGCTTACGAATCTCTGGTTGATAATTTATGTTAGCAATTTAGGACACACTAAATTGACCAAACAGTAACCAGCACATCTTGCTGGGCCCATACCTCTGGCAGTGTCTCTGGCTGCTACTTGGCTTGCAAGTCTGCGATCTTTTGTTCCATCTGTGTTTTGACTACCTGGATCTTCATCCTTAAGGCTTTTAATGCTGTGACCAACCCATCAATATTGGCCTGGGGGGTATCCGTGGCTGGTATTTCATCTTTAAAATCTGTGTAAAGTCTACTAATTAAATGTTCGAGCTCCATCTGTAGCGTGGTGGCAAGGGTGCATTCAGCTTGGTCCTGAGATACTTTAGCAAATTTTTCTTCAATCTTTTGCTTGACTACATTAAGCTAATGGTGCACTTGGCAATCCTGATTCTATATTTCTTTAAAGAGTAGAGTGTGGAGCAGCTACAATGACTCATGAGGTATCCGGGCTAGATATAACTGCACTCCTGCACAAGCATGGACTTGCGCACCTAAGTCAAGGGAACTCATTATGAGGGTTGCGCCAGGTAGCACACAGGGACGAATTTTGGCTATAACCATGATTGTGCTACTGGTTGCAAGGTTGGACCTCGCCTGGGTCATGCTGGTCTACAGGGTATCTGCTTGGATCTGCAAAGCCCAGATCCCTACCTGAAGTGTATCAACAATGGCCTTCTGCTCCTCCTCAAGAGCTAGCCATTTTTCTTCTACTACCAAGGTGACCGCATCTGAAATCTGCTCCAGATCATCTTTGATTAGTGTAAATAATGTACCTTGTTCTGGTCAGATGGCACACTATTTCTTACTCGACCCCTTGAAAGGCTCACTCGTCCGCTTTGTTGTACATTTTCCCTTCTTCATTTAAATTTTGGCCACTAGTTCCTTTCAAAATCCATTTTCAATATTTTTGTGGCCAAAAACCTCCATGCCGCTCTGAAAATACTCTGTCCAAATGATTAAAACCCACATTTTAAATATATCGGGCCGAAGCCCCCAAGTTCTAAGCCCCTCCCCTTGTTGCTGTCATATGACCCGAGCCCTAGGACCACAGGCCAAAAGAAAGGGGGGCTTATCGTTCGTGTTTCGGGCGCTATATCCACCGTCCGATCTAATTAAATCAACGGAGCGGACATCTACTCATGGCGGCCCCCACATATGTACCCCGCACGCAGTAAACTGGTGGTATTACCCCGCACTGCCCTTATCGGCACGACGGTATTCACCGCGGGGGCAGCGATCCCACGGAGAAAGCGCCGCGTGTCCTTGGTACGGGCCGCAAAACCGCTTTCCCCTGCGCGTTAAAGCCTGAACGATCGCCGGTCAGCGGAATTCATTGGAGCCGTTGGATCTACCGAGCCTGATCTAACAGTGGATTTACTCCAGAGTTTCTCGCCTGTTATTTCGTCTCCGCCACGTTCTATGGCCCGCCAACGTGTTGTTCTCACCCACTCCCGCTCGTTGACTCCGCCACGTCCTACTCCCACTTGTCCCTTGTGCGCCTATGTGTTTCGCTCTCGTACATCCATAATATTTCTCCGTGCCAATATATATATGTATGTGTGTTTTTATATGTTCTATTCATATTTTCCGCTATTCTTTCCTCACGTTCAGACTGTGTCACACTCCGTTCATTCGTAAAAACCTCCATTATTTTTCTTCCACCACCCTGAGCATTCCCGTCTTCGGTCTGTGTCCACATCATCACCTCCATCGTCCCCGCCTTCATCTGTGTCGATTTTTTCTGATATTCTGAGGGTTTTGTAGGTTTCAAAACGACATAGAAGGCGCTTTAACTTGCCGCCTCCATTGCAGAGATCAGGATCATACCAAAGGACATATTCTGCTAGCGAATTTAAATGAAGAAGTCGAGGGTAGGTAGGAGAGATGACCACCATTAAGGAAGACACAGATATGAATTCTCAGAACCCTCTATAGAAATTCGTCCTGCATTGAAGATCCAGAATTCAAATCCGAAGTCAAGGGCCGAGAGTACAGTACAAGAATGCAAATGATCTCCAGTCTCTTACGGCAATAGATTTTCCCTCAGCTAAAAGCATCACAGTGTATATATTTTATTATTTCTGTCTTGTATATAAGGAGATTTTGATCTCCTAGCATTTATTTCTTTAGACAGATTATTAGGTATATTCATTTATAGTCAGTCATTCATAGAGAAGGCGCGAATGTTTTCTGCCATTTTATTCAAACTGAGTTATTAATTGTGCCTCGTCTCCCTCCTCCTCTAGAAGTTTCTATCTTCTCTATAAATACTCAGAAACAAGACATTTGAAGGGTTCCGGATTTCTATCAGCAAACTGTGCAGCGAGAAGACTTCTGTATACATTTTGTAACATTTCTGTATGAAGCTTCAGAGCCCGTGGGGTCTCAGTGAGGAGGGGTTATATCTGTATTGAGGATTCTGGTCTTTGGTATCTCACAGTATGTAATTTCTCTTATGTGCTAATACATTATCCCATTTCATGCAAATTGTCTTCTTGTATCATGTTCTAGAATGCGAGTGGCTCACTAGTTTGCAGTAAGGATTCATCTTAAGTGGTGCCCTTTCTGGAATTAGTCAAGCGCTTTAAATAGGCCTAGTCATGATATACTGTTTCATATATACTCTTTCCATATTTTCTGCTATATTAGTTGCTTGAGGAGGGTGATTTTAAAACACCATTGTCATATAAGGATTCGTAAATTGGTGCGCCCTTATATGGTTCTGTTGTGTATTTGGGTATCAGTCTCATGTCAACTAATATCTTCTTATGTTTCCTCACTGCACTCACTTCCTGATATCTGATTTCTGTGATATATTATTTGAATCGGCCCTCTTTACAGTAAGCGGTCTCTTAATTGTCTGATGCTTTCATGCTGAAGTTTTACATGATGTTCCTACATTATTCTTATCTCTGTGTCAGCTTCTGAGAGAGATTGGTCCCATTCAAAACTAATTTCCTTGTTTAGAACAAGAGATAGTAAGCGAGTTCTTGGACTGACAACCCAAACTAAAAGGCTCCTTGCTATATTAAGATGTCCTAGGAACTGGTCTATGGCAACTCTAGGCTGTCTCTAGGAGGGTGACAAAATCATCCACAATATCTTTCTAGCGCCGTTGTCGGGGAACGAATTCAAGAATATCAGTTTCCCTGGGTTTTCGATAAATTGTTTTCACTCTCTAATCAGGTGATCACAGAGAGTTGAAGAGTTGCATATCTCTCACCTTGGTGACTCCACTGGTCATTGTTTGATAAATCTTATTGGTAGTCCTGGCTCCTCTTAAGCCACATTTGAGGTCATATACAGCTCAACTGAAAACACCCTACGTGTTTGACCCAGAGAATATTATTCATAAAAGAGTTTGGAAAGAGAGGAAGTCAGCCCGTACTGAAAACCCTGAATATTCTGTTGAATATTATCCGCCTTCTTCTTCTCAAGAAGTTAGAACAGAAAATCCCGAGTTTCACTCAGAAACTCCACGTAGGGAAAGTGCCTGGATTGAAGAAGATTCTTATCTTGCTTCCGAGGCTGAAGAAATTAAAGAGGTCACAGAAGTAGTTGTTGTTAATCGTGAGTTATTCCCGTCCACACCTCAGACTTCTGTGCAATATATCCCCATTGTTATTCATACTCCACTTCCTTCTACCCCTCTCCCTTCATCTGTACCTCAGATTGTTGTACAACCCCCACCGCCTCCCATGGCCAATGTTCCTGCTTTCCTGATGAACAAATACGCTCCTCTGGCCTTACCTCAAGTGCTGAATGATATGCCACAGGATTATTTGAAGATCCTGCCGAGATTTAAGGGAGAAAATGAAGTTGATGCTCAGAAACATCTTGAGACCTTCTGCTCTTTTGCAGAGAACTTAAATGTTGAACATCTGGATGTGGTCTTGAGATTATTTGTGCAGTCTTTGGAGGGTGAAGCCAGAAAATGGTTCAAAACCTTGGGAAATCGCTCTGTGACTACCTGGGATGTTATGGAAAACGTTTTTCTCAGGAAGTGGGGAGAAAAGAAAGACCACGGTCAGTGTCTCACTGAATTTAATACTATGAAAAAGAAACAAAATGATGGAGTGGCAGAATTTATTAAAAGATTCAACAAGCTATATCTGAGCCTGCCTCCCGAGATGAAGCCTCATGAAGCTGCTGCCAAGATAATTTTCATAGCAGCCTTTGAGTTCGATTTTGGCTTCGCATTGAGAGAAAGGAAACCTGCTACTTTAGATGATGCACAGTCAGATGCTCTGGAATTAGAAGCAAACTTTGCCTCCACTGGGAAATTAAAAGGAAAAATTGAACAAGATACCAGGAGAAAAAACAAAGAAGATGTCTCCACCTCTAATCAGGAGAAAGATACAGATAAAATGGATGAAATAAGTAAAATGATAAAGAAGATGGTCAAGCTTGAACTGGAAGCTAAGAATGCAGCGCCCAAGAGCTATTATAATGCTCCAAACAGAGGATATAATCCTCAGTATAGAAGGCCTCCATTGCAGATACTGCCGAGAGAAGCAAAAGAACAACAAGACCAGGTACCTCATCCCTTGTACCTGGAAGGACCGGCAGATGACTCCACTGGAGATGCAGCCTATGGATTAGAAGACTCAAATCTGGCTTTTTCAAATAATGATGATATGGAATGCCCGTTGCAAGATGAAGATGAAGAAGCAGAGATCGATCACTACTGTAAGCAGTTTTCTGATTTCATGCAAGCCCAATTCAATGTTAAATATGATCTCAGATCTTCAAGGAAGAGGACCTGAATTCAAGATCATGAAGAATAGCTACATCAGAAAGAAGCATCTGTTCAGAAGGAATCAACAATAAAGAAGAACATAGAAAAAGGTAAGAATCCTTTAAACACTCCCTTGCAGTCAAATGATCAGATTCCCTCTTCTTCAAAAGTAGTAAGTCCTCCTAACGCTGAGCTAGTGTCAAAAGAAATTAAGTCTTCATCTGAAAATAAGGAGTCAAAAGAAGTAATCATAGAAAAGCCCCCATCTGCTTTCAACTTGCAAAAATAACTTTAGAAGATTAAGATCCCTGTCCCTCTGACTGAGTTATTAAAACAGCCTGTATATCAGTCTCAAGTTACCTCTTTCATACTTCCTCCTGAACTACCAATTGCACCTGATAGTTTAAATCTTCAAGAAGAAAGGCCCATGGTAGTCTTTGGCCCACATGTCGGGGAGATAGACCCCTCTACTCCTCCCTTTTATGTGTCCCTAGTCATTCATGACCTGCTATTACATAACTGTATGTTAGATTCTGGAGCTTCCCATAATCTTATGCCTTTGTCTGTCATGGAACAACTAGGGCTGCAAATTACAAGGCCATATAAAGATTTATATTCATTTGATTCCAAAAGAGTTAAATGCTTGGGAATGATTAAAGATTTAGTGGTCAATTTGGCCCAAATTCCAGCAAAGAGTGTGGTCATGGACATTGTGGTTGCTGATATCCCAGCCCGCTTTGGCATGCTGTTGTCAAGGTCATGGGGTACCAAGATTGGGGGGTCAATTAAATTGGATTTAACATATGCTACCGTCCCAGTCTTTGGGGGTCAAGAAAGGAGGTTGTACAGGGAGACTAGATTTGTTAAGATGGTGACTAAAGCTGACTGCTCAGATAATTCTCCAGTTTACAACAAAGAGGGAGACTTTTCATGTCTGATGTTAGAAGAAAATCAAAATTATGCTCAGGAGCCCCTTTTTGGTCAAATCCAAGCTGAGCAGCCTAAAGGAGGTGAGGAATCAGAAATATGGACTTTGCATTTTGATGGGGCAAACTCAAGGGAAGGTAATGGAGTTGGGGTATTGTTGGTTTCCCCTGCAGGAAGATGGGTGCCACTGTCCTTCAAATTGGAGTATGAGGCTACAAACAATGTAGCTGAATATGAGGCACTATTATTGGGACTGCGAACAGCTAAGAATATGGGCATCCAATGTTTGAAAGTGTTCGGAGACTCTGAGCTGGTAGTGAGGCAGATTAAAAATGAATGTCAGACTAAACACCCTCGGCTCAGAGCATATAGAAACGAAGTTTGGGACGTGATAGAAAACTTCTTCTCAGCATTTAATATACAGTTCATGCCCCGGGAGCAAAACAGGATCGCAGACTCTCTTGCTGTAGCTGCCAGCACATTCCGTCCTCCTCAGAATCCACTTTTAAGATATGAAGTGGAGGTACGGTACAGACCATCCATTCCAGACAATATAAAGCATTGGCAAGTATTTGAAGATGATGAACAGATGAAAAGATTCATGGAGACAGTGGGAGAGTTCTCCAATGCAGAGATTGATGATAATGAGGAGGAAGAAGCTGAAAATATCGCTGAAAACAAATGGGAAGAGAATATAGCGGGAAATAAAGTGCTGCAACTGAAGGGAAATGTGATACCTAGAGGCCTAATACCTCTAGAAATATTATTTAACAAAAATGATGTGCCTTTGCAGCCAAGTAAAGTAACAGAAGAAGACCAAGTGGGAGATTTGAATCTGGGTACTTATGCAGATCCCAAAATTGTCAAATTATCTAAAAGAGTCCCAGAAGAATACAAGGAAAAATATTTGAAATTGTTTCAATCTTATAAAGATGTGTTTGCCTGGTCCTATGAGGACCTAAAAACTTTTGATGTTAATATAATGCAACACAAGATTCCATTGAGGGAAGATGCAAAGCCCTATAAGCAGAAACTCAGGCAGATCAACCCTCTGCTGCTTCCCTCAATTGAAAAAGAAATCAAGAAATTACTGAAGGCCAAGATAATTGTGCCATTGAGGTACTCATAATGGATAGAAAATCTTGTTCCTGTTCGAAAGAAGAATGGAGAAATAAGGCTGTGTGTGGATTTCAGGAATTTAAATAGAGCATCTCTCAAAGATAATTATCCACTTCCTAAGATGGACCACATCCTACAGAAAGTGGTGGGAGCATCCAGAATGTCAATGATGGATGGTTTTTATGGTTATAATCAAGTAGCTGTATTTCCAGAAGACCAGAAGAAAACTGCATTCACTACACCATGGGGAACCTTTATGTATGCCAGGATGCCATTTGGATTAATCAATGCAGGAGCTACTTTTCAGAGGGCAATGGACATAGCCTTTGTTGGAGAATAGGACAAGTTTCTGGTGGTATATCTCGATGACATCACAGTGTTTTCAAAGAATGATGATGAGCATATTGAACATCTAAGGAGAACTTTTGAAAAATGCAGAAGGTATGGCCTTTCTCTCAATCCTCAAAAGTCTTTATTTGCATTAGATGAGGGAAAACTCTTAGGGCACATTGTGACAAAAGATGGTGTGAAAATTGACCCTAAAAGAGTTGAAGTAATAAACAGCATTCCTCTGCCCAGGAATAAGAAGGAAGTACAGGTATTTTTAGGCCGGATTAATTTTTTGAGAAGATTTATTCCTAACTACGCTGAGATAGTTAGGCATATAACTAATATGTTGAAAAAAGATAGTGAAGTAAAATGGTCCCAGGAGTCTAGAGATGCATTCACAAGGATAAAAAAGGCATTTGCTGAAGCTCCTGTGCTAACAGGGCCAGATTACAAAAGGCCATTTATAATTTTCTCATTTGCTTCACCTCACACAATTGCTGGAGTGTTATTGCAGAAAAATGAAGAGGGATATGAACAGCCTATAGCTTTCTTCAGTCAAGTGCTGTATGATGCCGAATTGAAATACAATATATTGGAGAAGTAGGTGTATGCCCTGGTAAAGTCCCTTAAAGCCTTTAGAGTTTATGTTTTGCAATCTCATGTTACTGCTTATGTTCCCACAGCAGCTGTCAAGGACATCTTGGTTCAGGGAGATAGTGAAGGTAGAAGAGGAAGATGGATTGCAAAAATCCAGGAGTACGATTTGGACATCAAGCCTACCAAGTTAATAAAAGGGCAGGGACTTGCCAAGATGTTATCTGAATCAAATCACCAAGCTTTGGGCATTAATCTGTCCGTGATAGCAAATGAAGAATCAGAAAAAGAAGAAGAGCAACATTGACTAGAGATGGCTACTCAAAAGATACATGTGAAATATCTAACTAGTCCTTGGTATAAAGAAATAGTTGAATATCTATTAACACTTAGCTGTCCTACAGGGTGTGACAAAGTAAAATACGGAGCTGTAAGAATGAAATCGCAGAAATATGTAATTGCCAATGGACATCTCTATTGGAGAGACCCTCTAGGTATATTACTGTTATGCCTCACAGAAAATGAAGTGCAGAATGTAATGACAGAATTTCATGAGGGCATATGTGGAGGACATTACAGCTGGAGGGTTACAACACATAAAATTTTGAGGGCTGGTTTCTATTGGCCAAAGTTGTATTCAGATACTTTTGCTTGGGTCAGAGCATGTGACAAATGCCAAATATTTGCAGAAAGATAGAAATTAGCAGCATTGCCCTTGATCCCTACCCATGTAAATGAACCATTTCAGAAATGGGGATTAGACTTTATAGGAGAAATACATCCCCCATAAAGTGGCCAACATAAATGGATATTGACAGCGACAGATTATTTCACGAAATGGGTGGAAGCCATACCTACAAGAAATGCTACAGATGTTGTAATCATGAGGTTTATAGAAGATAATATTATATCTAGGTTTGGCTGTCCTACTAGAATTGTAACTGATAATGCACAAGCTTTTAAATCTGCCAGATTTGTAAATTTCTGTCGAAGGTATAATATCATCCTGACTCATTCCACAGCTTATTATCCCCAGGGAAATGGCTTAGTCGAATCATCCAATAAAACCCTGGTAAGGGCTCTGAAGAAGACAATAGCTGAAAATCAGAAAAATTGGGACTCTCAATTGAAGTTTGCTCTATGGGCGAATAGGATAACCAGCAAAAGAGCAACAGGGAAATCTCCTTATGAGCTGGTGTATGGGCGGGCTGCAGTGTTTCCGTTGCAATTGGCATTGCCAGTGGCACGTTTCATGCAGGAAAATCAGGAAGAACCCGATGACATGATCCGAAGAATCAATCAGCTAGTGGAATTGGAGGAAACCCGGAATCAGGTAGATCAGAGACTGATAGAATATCAGGAGAAAATGAATAATGTCTTCGATCAGCATGCAAAGGATAGAAATTTTCAAATTGGAGACCTGGTTCTTAGATGGGATGTTCGCAGAGCAGAAAAGGGCAAGCATGCTAAATTTGATCCATTGTGGTTCGGGCCATTCAAAATAGTAAAGCTGGGAAGAAACAACACCTTTTCTTTAGAAAATCTACAGGGTGATTTATTGGACGCACCTGTGAATGGCCAATTCCTCAAGCCATATTTTCAATTCTGACCCAAGCTGGTAATGTTGGATTGTATATACTATACATAGATGGTTTTGTTTTTATTAAGGAAAAAATGCTAATAATTACTTGAAGCAGAAGCGCAGAAGTAATTGAGCAGCAGAATGAAACATTGAATGGTCTGCGCGTTCTCGGCATGCCCGAGGACGACCATGCCGTCCCCAGATGGAGCCGATGTTGTACATTTTCCCTTCTTCATTTAAATTTTGGCCACTAGTTCCTTTCAAAATCCATTTTCAATATTTTTGTGGCCAAAAACCTCCATGCCGCTCCGAAAATACTCTGTCCAAATGATTAAAACCCGCATTTTAAATATATCGGGCCGAAGCCCCCAAGTTCTAAGCCCCCCCCCCCTTGTTGCTGTCATATGACCCGAGCCCTAGGACCACAGGCCAAAAGAAAGGGGGGCTTATCGTTCGTGTTTCGGGCGCTATATCCACCGTCCGATCTAATTAAATCAACGGAGCGGACACCTACTTATGGCGGCCCCCACATATGTACCCCGCACGCAATAAACTGGTGGTATTACCCCGCACCACCCTCGTCGGCATGGCGGTATTCACCGCGGGGGCAGCGATCCCACAGAGAAAGCGCCGCGTGTCCTTGGTACGGGCTGCAAAACCGCTTTCCCCCGCGCGTTAAAGCCTGAACGATCACCGGTCAGCGGAATTCATTGGAGCCATTGGATCTACCGAGCCTGATCTGACGGTGGATTTACTCCAGAGTTGCTCGCCTGTTATTTCATCTCCGCCACGTTCTATGGCCCACCAACGTGTTGTTCTCACCCACTCCTGCTCGTTTACTCCGCCACGTCCTACTCCCACTTGTCCCTTGTGCGCCTATGTGTTTCGCTCTCGTACATCCATAATATTTCTCCGCGCCAATATATATATGTATGTGTGTTTTTATATGTTCTATTCATATTTGCCGCTATTATTTCCTCACGTTCAGACTGTGTCACACTCCGTTCATTCGTAAAAACCTCCATTATTTTTCTTCCGCCACCCTGAGCGTTCCCGTCTTCAGTCTGTGTCCACATCATCACTTCCATCTCCACCTCCATCGTCCCCGCCTTCATCTGTGTCGGTTTTTTCTGATATTCTGAGGGTTTTGTAGGTTTCAAAATGACATAGAAGGCGCTTTAACTTGCCGCCTCCATTGCAGAGATCATGATCATACCAAAGGACATATTCTGCTGGCGAATTTAAATGAAGAAGCCGAGGGTAGGTAGGAGAGATGACCACCATTAAGGAAGACACAGATATGGATTCTCAAAACCCTCTATAGAAATTCGTCCTGCATTTAAGATCCAAAATTCAAATCCGAAGTCAAGGGCCGAGAGTACAGTACAAGAATGCAAATGATCTCCAGTCTCTTACGGCAATAGATTTTCCCTCAGCTAAAAGCATCGCAGTGTATATATTTTATTATTTCTGTCTTGTATATAAGGAGATTTTGATCTCCTAGCATTTATTTCTTTAGACAGATTATTAGGTATATTCATTTATAGTCAGTCATTCATAGAGAAGGCGCGAATGTTTTCCGCCATTTTATTCAAACTGAGTCATTAATTGTGCCTCGTCTCCCTCCTCCTCTAGAAGTTTCTATCTTCTCTATAAATACTCAGAAACAAGACATTTGAATGGTTCCGGATTTCTATCAGCAAACTGTGCAGCGAGAAGACTTCTGTATACATTTTGTAACATTTCTGTATGAAGCTTCAGAGCCCGTGGGGTCTCAGTGAGGAGGGGTTATATCTGTATTGAGGATTCTGGTCTTTGGTATCTCATAGTATGTAATTTCTCTTATGTGCTAATACATTATCCCATTTCATTCAAATTGTCTTCTTGTATCATGTTCTAGAATGCGAGTGGCTCACTAGTTTGCAGTAAGGATTCATCTTAAGTGGTGCCCTTTCTGGAATTAGTCAAGCGCTTTAAATAGGCCTAGTCATGATATACTGTTTCATATTTACTCTTTCCATATTTTCTGCTATATTAGTTGCTTGAGGAGGGTGCTTTTAAAACACCATTGTCATATAAGGATTCGTAAATTGGTGCGCCCTTATATGGTTCTGTTGCGTATCTGGGTATCAGTCTCATGTCAACTAATATCTTCTTATGTTTCCTCACTGCACTCACTTCCTGATATCTGATTTATGTGATATATTATTTGAATCGGCCCTCTTTACAGTAAGCGGTCTCTTAACTGTCTGATGCTTTCATGCTAAAGTTTTACATGATGTTCCTACATTATTCTTATCATTGTGTCAGCTTCTGAGAGAGATTGGTCCCATTCAAAACTAATTTCCTTGTTTAGAACAAGAGATAGTAAGCGAGTTCTTGGACTGACAACCCAAACTAAAAGGGCTCCTTGCTATATTAAGATGTCCTAGGCACTGGTCTATGGGAACTCTAGGATGTCTCTAGGAGGGTGACAAAATCATCCACAACATGCTTCATGCCTCGAGGGGAATCAGTACCTCCCGCATCCAATCCTTCTGTCCCCAGATCTAGCTGCAAATCCATCTGTGTTTCTACTATGAATCCTTCTGTGAGCCAACGTTCCCTTATTTTTAGTGCCCTTGCTCGATCCGCCAGTTTCTTTGGTCGTGGTGGAAGTGATTTTTGTAGCACTTGTGCTTTCAATGCCCATCGTATCGGTTTTGAGCCCAATCTTCCACTACGGAGACCATGTAGCGACTATGTGATCAATATCCTCATCTGCAGCCATATATGGGAGCGAGGCCCAAGATTTATCCTTGCGTGCTCTAATTTGGACGTTGTGCATGGTGATCTAAAATGTCACAATTCTCTTGTACTTTTCATACATTACTAGAGACAAGCTTGGTCAAGAATTGATGGCTGCTGCCAAGCTGCTCTGGAAGAGGATCCAGAAGACTTGGTTGTCCTCGATGCACTGCGCATCCTTAGAGTCCCACAAGTTCATATAACGAGCCCCTTCACACATGTAATGGGTGAGCTCAGGGAGGATTGATTCCTCAGGGGCTTCGCAAGAGACCAACGCACTGAGAAGCAACAACCAGGAATAACAAAAGGTTCATCCCGACTCCTGCGACTCTCGTACATTGGCCAAAAACTCATCGCACAAGTATTGGGCCCAATTGAAGCAGACCCCTTTCCAGCATTGGCCTACTAACTGAATTACATTTGTAGGGACAGTGGCAACTTGGAATTTTTGCATCATCTTACATGCCAACAACATGGTACCCAACTACGTACCAGGGTCACTGATGGATTTGATTATGAAGACTCGAGTATTTCGCTCCACATGGTAGGTTTTGCACACATATTCAACAGTCTCCCCCTCATGCTTCTTGCCAATGTGCTCCAAAGGGTTTGGTCCTTTCATGGGAAGACCAATAATTTGATGTATGAGTGCAGTATCGATGGGGATTCGATCCTATATCCATAGGCACCCTCATGAGCCAGGGTGAGCAACTGATGTGCTAGACGATCCGTGATGTTGTAGTGGCAGAAGTGCAACATCCTTAGTAGGTTCAGGAGGACAAAATTGGCCAATCCACGCACCTAGTGCATAGGGATAATATTTATCCATCATCTTCCTGAACTTTGTCAAGGTATAATTCAGGTGCCAACTCAGGGAAGGCCTCCAAATTGGCCAAGTCATGATCATTAAATTCTATCTTGCGGAGCCTTATAAAAGGTTCGCCAATGGCGGGGACCTCTCCCGGGGTCAACGGCATCCGCAGGTAGGTGATCAGGCCGTTGAGGTTATTCAGTGTGAATGTCGAGGGCCTAGGACTCTTCCTAAATAGAGTGTGACTGGGGTGTTTCTCGCAGGGATTTTACATTTCTTAGGGAAGTACGGGGCTTCACCCCAACCCATTTCATGAGTTTGCCTAAACCTTGAACCTTTTCCTTTCCTTTCTTCTTGGTTGGGCTTGGTGTGGAGATAACCTATTTAGCTTCGGACTCAATCTCCACTACTTCCTTGGTTTATTTTTCTATCGAGGTCATTGGTTCTGAGGGTTCGGCAGGATTAGTGGCCATCATTGTAAGATCCCAAAATAGGGATTTTCTATACTATTGGGAATATCTTAAGATATTCCAAATGTGGAGCTTCAGCAAATCATGGGCATGGAAATGTATACCAGCTCATTATATGTCAAATAAAATCTCACCAGTAGATGAAAGAACCTCAGCAAGTATAGGACCTATATCCTCCTTCCTAAGTGGGGAGATGTAGCAACATAGGGCATAAAACAATTGTCTTCAGAAAATAATGCTATACCTGTGAGGAATGGGACTTGGATCCCTTATAATACATCATATACAACTCACATGCAGAATTATAGGTGAAAAAAATTACTCTAGCCAACATAAAAATATCTCCCCAAGTCAATGCAACTTAAATAAGCCCAAACCCCATAGCCTAACTCATGCAGAAAGGATTGAAGCAAGAAAAACGTTACTTTATTTGGGTTTTATGTAGAAAATAATGTGACATAGCAGGTCTGGAGTATAATAGCATCCAATGGCTGAGAAAATGGAGATCCCTCCCTCTTTATACAAAATGAGATTAACTCGGCAAGGGTTTCATGAGAGACAAATGTACAAAAGAGAAGATCTGCAGATCTGGATCTGAAAAATGTAGTTTTTCTATAGCACTAAATATATGTGACTGAAATATACAAGTGACATAATAATAATGAAGTACAGAGCTTTCCGAGAGGAGGGTTGGCCCTTTCTCCAAGGAACAAGCTCACAAGCAAGGGATCAGACCCTGCTACTGCTGCACTCTAGAAAATGACGCGGTTTCTGAAGCTAACTATGTTGTAGAAGATGGAAAGTGATGTACCCACATGCCAGGATGTAAAATGAGCTCTGGGAGCTCCCTCCTCTGAAAGATAAGCTTAGGAGCTAGTGTTGTAAGTCTCCCACTGCAACACCCTGCAACAAAACATCCCCTACTATAGGAATAACGTTGTGGCTGAAGGAGGATGCTTGGCCACAATATCAGATGTGGGAAATGAATAATATAACTCCTCCAAGAGATCACTCAATGAGGGAGAAGGAATCCCTAAGTAGGAATGCCTTATGCTGAGCAGCACTGCAACTCTGCTAAACAACAAGAGACTGCAAATATTCTAAGAAGACCAAAATAAATAATCCATAAGCTAACTCCAAAAGTCTTCTATCCCCCCCCTTATAAATTTTGTGAGCCTCCTCACCTTAGGTCCCATCTATTAGGGTTTCCAACACCATGTGAATACTTTCCCTCCAAAACTGTGTTGTAGCTCTATCAATACTGCTCCTCCATGTTGCGTTGTTGATTTGGTTAATTTGACTGAATCAACATGAATCTTTTCCTGTTCACACATGGTAAGTGCAAAATCCAGCCACTAAGTTATCCCCTTTTCACACCAAGATGGTTTCTATGCCAGCACGAGACAAGTATGAGTCTCTTTCACCCATTTATTCACCTACTAAGTGCAAGAAACAAAATTTAATATTCCCATTAGCTGCATGCTAATTTTAGGAATATTACAGTTCTCCCCTCCCGAATGTTGCTTGTCTTCAAGCAACTGCAAGGATAGGACTGGAAAGTCTCCTCCTCTCCTCTTGTAGCATCCTCATATGATGTGTTCCCCAAAAGAAAAAGATGTTGTCTCACCAATGAAAATTGCATAGTGTCTCTCCCAAGCATACAAGTTAGCACTTGGTATACATCCCAAATGGCTATCATCATGCAAGGTAAAATACGCAAGGAGACAACTATGTGATGTCTAGAGGTCCTCTCAAGGCATGGAGTTTGGAATGCATGGGAAATTCTCATTCCCAAGTGAAACCTCTACCCCCAAGCTATCATCCATATGAAATGAGTTACCCTCCAACATGGAAAATCATGCACAATCCCCTCCACCTTTGGCTCCTGAAGTGTAGGTGGGTTGAATAAATGAACATGATATGCAAGAGGACCTATCCCACGCTATCCACCTCTCCACTTGTGATAAATGTAGAGGGCATATTGATCTTGGGCTGCAACATGATTGCCCACAAATGGCAAGAAGAAGATTGAGTCTCCAAGGGCCCTCTCTTCAAAGTCATGAACCATTCCAACCCAAACCATTCCATACATGATGAATGGCACATCGTCCCCATATGGCATCCAAATCAGAATAATTCTGAATGTTGTGTGCAATTTTGGATGATACAAATGATTTTCTAAATGGATATTGTGCAGTCTTCCCAACTTCTCTTTGAGAGTATCTTGTGGCAAGTAGTTTTTAAATGAGTTACAAGCTATGCATGTTTTCGCCTCCACCATGGGGTAGTAAGCAACAATGAATATCAGTTTTACATAACCAAAATAACAATATAATTGCCCAAAATCTTGTATAGATGGGCTACTAGTATTACAAATATTGGCCGTAAAGTGACCATGAAACCCAAAAATACTCCTGCTCTCTTGAGGAGCAATGCACTGTTCATATATGGTGAGAATATACAAATGCTCAATGGAGTAATCAACAAGTAAAAAAATGCATTTCTTACCATACACAATGAGTAGGCTGAAAGTGAGGTCCATGAATGAGTCCTCCCATGAGAATCTCCTCATAAAAATATGCAAGAAGAAGGGATACATACTCTCCTTGGAATAATCCATCAATAAGAGCATGCTCCCATGTGTCAGTGTTGTAGGGCTTAGTAATAAGGCTCCATGACTCCTCCCTTTTTCATTCCATATGCCAATGCCATCCACCATCATGCTGCTATGTGAGAAGATCTCCTTCCTACAGGGAAGCCTCTCATAATCCTCCAATGCTGAAGGGTAGCCTCTTTTCACCTTGAATGTGCCTTCCTCCTCTCTATAAATATCATGAAAGGTATGGGAAAATTTCTTCCCATACTCTCCCAAGTGTAACCACAACAACAAAAACTCTTGTTGCTCCCTCATATCTCCCTCATACAAGTCATAGAGTGAGATAATGATGGTTGTATTGTATGATGCCCCATACTAACAAGTTTTCTAATGTTCTATCATATGGGTGCCATGCCATGCCTCCATCCACCACATACCTCTTGACAAAGGGTATGATTCAAGATGCAAAAACTCTCTCAAGAGTAGGCAGCACACCTTTGCTTCTTTCTATCCTGTGTCATAAATCTGCAAGTGGCTCACCAACCCCTTGCTCTCCATCCACCCCCATTCATCCAAATGTGGATGCTCCCAATCATTCTGTCCTTTGGTATCATTCCAATAAAGACTACCAATCTCCCAGAATAGATTTCTCCCCTTATACCTCATGGGAAGTTGAGATGTAACCCCTTGGAGATCCCCTAAAGAAGATCTCTCATCAGTCAGTCTCTTGAATTGAAAATAATCCAAATGTGCTAAAGGCCAAACACCAACAGAAAGTGGCACAAAATTCATCATGGCTTCCACAATATTGCACCCTAAATCCTCATGCTGCATGCAACTAAATAGGGGTGCAATGGAATGAATTTTCATCCCTCTAAGGTCACACAACACAGTGCAAGCTTACTGCTCCAACACAACAATGTTTTTTGATCCTTGACCATGTGAGGACAAATTTCCAAGGAGTTCCATAAAATATTCTGAAATGATCGGAAGTGGATATACATGCATACCTTGGTGAGTCTTGGGAACCTCTTGTATGGCTGCAAGAGTTCCTCTCTTCAATATGTTGGCTGATCCAACTACTGGTACAGATGGGTGCCCCTCCATGATTGTGACAGTGTTGGTACAAGGCTCCTCAAGTGGAGAAGAGGACTCCTCCTTCTCTAACATTCTACTGTCAAATATTCTGATAACTTGATGAGTGAAATAAAAAGAAGTAGATACTCTTGCAGGACTTACATGGCTGGACCACCAAGATCTTGGCTTGCCCTCCAAGTGCAGCGCTGAGATCTCCACAACCTCTTTTTCCACTATTGGATTTAGTAGGAAAAATGCTTATAGCTTCATCACCCAAGTCTTTTCTGCACACTTGAGTGATCCATAAAATGTAGACAACAAGAATCTATTTCCTCTTATCATTCTCTTACTGCATGGTATTCTTTCTTCTCTTAGTTGAATAAACTGAGGAAAATCTAGGGTCTCTTTGAAAGACCTAGGTTGGCACTTGTATTCTACCAAATACCCACTTACGATCTCATGTTCTAAGTGGTATTCTTGATCTCCACTTCCTCTATGATAACAATAATTTCATGGACCTTACTCTTCCTCTTGAAACCTTCTATAGGTCTTACTGCAACTTTATCCTTCTTGAAACCCTCTAGGAGTTTCATTGCATCTTTCTTCTTTCCTCTTAGATCTGAAAATTGATGAGAGTAATCTCATCCTATCCATAATTTTTTTCTCCTCTTCTTCTTATCTTCTAATTGTATCTAAAATCCAAAGGCTGAGCCAAGATGGCGGCTCTGATACCACTGTCATATCCCAAAATAGGGATTTTCTACACTATTGGGAATATATTAAGATATTACAAATTTGGAGCTTCAGAAAATCATTGGCATGGAAATGTAGACAAACTCATTAGATTTCAAATAACATCTCACCAGCAGATGAAATAACCTCAGTAAGTATATGGCCTATATCATCCTTCCCAAGTGGGGAAATGCAACAATATAGGGCATAAAACAACTGTCTTAAAAAAATAACGCTATACCTATGAGGAATGGGACTTGGATCACTTAGAATACATCATATAAAACTCACATGCATAATTAGAGGTGAAACAAATCACTCTAGCCAACACAAACAGATCTACCCAAGTCAATGCATCTTAAATAAGCCCAAACCCAATAGCCTAACTCATGCAGAAAGGAATGAAGCAAGAAAAAATTTATTTTATTAGGGGTTTATGCAGAAAATAATGTGACATAATAGATCTATAGTATAAGATCATCCAATGGCTGAGAAAATGGAGATCTCTCCCTCTTTATACAAAATGAGATTAACCCGGCAAGGGTTTCATGAGAGACAAATGTACAAAAGAGTAGATCTGTAGATATAGATATGAAAAATGTAGTTTTACTATAGCACTGAATATATGTGACTGAAATATACAAGTGACAGAAGAAGAATGAAGTACAGAGCTTTGTGGGAGAAGGGTTTTCCCTTTCTCCAAGGAACAAGCTCACAAGCAAGGGATCAGACCCTGCTACTACTGCACTCTAGAAAATGACATAGTTTCTGAAGCTAAATGCGTTGTAGAAGATGGAAAGTTATGTGCCCACATGCCAATATGTAAAATGAGCTCCAGGACCTCTTGTACATATCTTTCAAAGTAAGGGGAGCTCCCTCCTCTGAAAGATAAGCTCAGGAGCTGGTGTTGTAAGTCTCCCACTGCAACACCCTGCAACACAACGTCCCCTGCTATAGGAATAAAACTGTGGATGAAGGAGGATGCTTGGCCACAAGCCCAGATGTGGGAGATGAAGAACAAAACTCCTCCAAGAGATCACCCAATGAGGGAGAAGGAATCCCTAAGTAGGAATGCCTTGTGATGAGCAGCACTGCAACTCTGCTAAACAGCAAGAGATTGCAAATAGTCTAAGAAAACCAAAATCAATAATCCATAAGCTAACTCCAAAATTCTGCTACCCTCTCCCTTATAAATTTTGTGAGCCTCCTCACCTTAGGTCCCATCTATTAGGGTTTCCAACACCATGTGAATACTTTCCCTCCAAAACTGCGTTGTAGCTCTATCAAGTCTACTCCTCCATGTGGCGCTATTGACTTGGTCAATTTGACTGAATCAACATGATTCTTTTCCTATTCACACATGGTAAGTGCAAAATCTAGCCACTAAGTTATCCCCTTTTCAAACCAAGAGGGATTTTATGCCAACACAAGACAAGTATGGCTCTCTTTCACCCATTTATTCACCTACTAAGTGCAAGAAACAAAAATTAATATTCCCATTAGCTGCATGCTAATTTTAGGAATATTACAATAATTCTGGAATGAAAAACAAACTCAGGATGGCTACTGTCCAAGGGGAAAGCGCACTCAGACATAAGAAAAACATAAAAGACACAGAATCGTACAGGGCACAAACTTGTGAAGGACAAACATGCCAAGTACAAGCTATTCAAGTGATACAGAACCCTTGTCTGATCTATCCTCATCCTTTTATAGCCTTTGTGATCGACCAACCATCGGGTAAACTTCACTTGGAACTTACCATCAAGTAAATGGTAAAAAATATTTAGAAATCGCCTCATTAAATTCCAGCCCCCTGCTCCTGTTAACGGTAAATTCTTCTTTTTACCCAATTTTACTGTGCCAATGGCTAGTTTTCGCACCACCTGTGCACCCACCGCAGCCCTACACTCCCACCAGACCTCCTGTGCTCCCAGTGCACCTCTACACTTCCAGAATGCCTTATGTGCTCTGAACATTCTCTTGTGCCTCCCGTGCCTCCCTCCGGTCATCAAATTCGGGGGCCACACCTTGCACATATCATGATGTAATATTCGTAACTAGTCCTAAGATAATAGGAATATTCATTTTGTTTTTATTTTTTTGTTTAAATAATAAATGTGTAAAGGAGGTTCATAAAACTCCTAATAAAAGAATAAATCAATTCCCAATGTGAGCAAGGCTAAATCTGGGCCATTTTTATAAGCACACTTGAGTGTGAAAGAGATTGAATCAATTTACCAAGTCAAACCAAGACCAAATCAACAATGTTGTCTAGATGCAATGAATCTCCTAAAGGGATAGCGCAGCTCAAGTTGGAGGCTACACATGTGAATGGAGCTAAATCATTGAAGGTGATTTAGGGTTTAAAATCTCTTGATCTTATAAAATGAATAGGAGGGCTGTAATATCCCAAAATAGGGACAATAAGAAGTAGTGGGAATATGTTACATTATTCCAAAAATGGACTGCTCAGTAATGAATTCACACAAAAACACATTTCCAAAAATGTATACCACAAAAATGAAAATCATCACTTGTATCCATTACATATACCCATCTAGCATCTAGATCCAAAAAAATATCAGAAATAAAAGAAACTAGGTGAGGTAAATAGACCTCCCACACCTAGTGTAGATGGAAATCACTAAAACCCCAATACCTTGCTACAAAGAAATATTACATGAAAGAGACTGTGAAGTCTTATGAGGGTTTCAAATCATAAATTAGGAGAAAAAATATATCTACTCATATAATGATCAATAATGCTTAAGAACTGAGATCTAGTCTCCTTATTACAATTACAAGAAAACCCAGAAAGGGTTTCTTGTCATACACTCTGAATACAAATGTGATCTTCAGAAAATTACTGAATAATCACTGCAAAACTGAAGAATGAGAGTGTAAAAGGATGAAAGATATCAGATCTGAAGTAGATACCTCAAAGGATTCTTCCCATGAAAGGATGAACCTCTCAATCACAAGGAAACACTGCAAAGAAGCCACTTGATCATCCACTGAAACTACCTCCAAAAATAACGCATTCCCTAGCTAGAACAGCGTAGGGAATGTTGGGAAATTTGTGGCCTAATACCACAGATCTTAATTGAGCTCAAGACCTCTCCAAACAGATCTCCCAATGGCAGTAAAAATCCCTCCTATGAGAAACTAGCTCAGAAAGTGGGATTCGAATCCCCTCCACTGCTACACCCTACAACACAGCACAATAACCTGCAGAAGTTGCGCTGATGAAGTAAGCTGAAGCTTGGCCTGAAAACCTGATGTGTAAATGCATGCAAAAATCTCCCAAGAGGCTCCTCAAGGAAATAAGTGGGATTCCCGCTCAGGAACACCCGGTGTTAAATAGCACAACAACCCTTCTAAACAACAAGAGGAAGAAAAAGTATGAGCAGACCAAAATAATAATAAAAAACATGCGGAAAAATGGCTGCCATCCTCTTCCTTAAATAAAATTTGAGTTTTCTTGCCATTTTCCCGACTCAATTAGGTTATTCCCATTAAGAGATTCATCTCCCTCCAAAATTGCATTATTCCTTTCTTGATCCCTACTCCTCCACGTTTGCGTTGTTGACTTGGTCAAACTAGACTGAATCAACCTGATATTATCCCTATTCACACATGGAGGTGTCTTATTGAGCTGCAAAGAGGGTCTCATTTCAGACTTGAAGTGTTTTATTCCTTCTTAGGATACTTTTGGGCTTTCCTACCCATTTATTCACCGGCTAAAGACACTGCTAACTCTAATGTTCCTTTTAGCTTGAAGCTAAAATTTGGGAACATTACAGTCCTCCCCTCCAAAATTTTTTCTTGTCCTCAAGAAAATGTATAGGGAGAGGAAAATTTCTCCCCTCCTCCTCTTGTGGCCTCCCATCAGTGGCCTCCATCACTGCATCAAAATAATCTGCAATAAAACTGCCATCCAATGTTTCCTCCCAAGTATGCAAAACCAAATGGCTCACATCAATCAAAGGTGGAAGGTGTGAGTGGAAACTTGCTTACTTCCCCATGGCCTCCTCAAAGTAGGAGTGATGAAAAACATGGGGAATATCATTCCCAATGAGTGACTCCCTCACCCATGCTATCATCCAAATGAAATGAGCCATCCTAGGTAGCTCATCAAAAGAATCATCAACCCCGGTTTTATACAATGTATTGGGGGCTGCATGGAGAGATTGGATTCTTCCATACAAATGGTTTCTCTCTCCATTTATGGTAAAAATGGGGCTGTTTCGGTCCTTGGGCTGAAATAACATGGCCTCCAAAAATGGCCTAAGTTCCTCCATCAAACAATTCAGCCATGAAGTGCCTCCTCCCACAAGAAGGGAAAAATAGTGATGTGGCAATCATGGTTTTCCCATGGTTCCTCTTGAAATGAACAACATGTAAAGTGGTGAGAATCATGCTCCCAATGGGAATCTATAACACCTCCAGCACTCTCCAAACAATACTTCCCATGAATATAAAAAATTTAGCAGTAAATGGAAGCAAAATGCAATAAGAACAAGCTGCCATATGACAACTAGAGAGTGGTTCATAGTTCCATAAATTGAACCAACGCAGTGCATCCTTTTCCTGCATCAAAAAAAGAAGAAGGTGTTTTTCCAGCCACTTTTTTGCTACCACATTCATCCCATGAGATGGAATAATGAATACACAAGTTGGTGTCAATGGTGCACACCAAGAATTATGTGGCTTTCCCCACAAACCAGGAATAAGATAGCCAGCCTCAATGCTACAATTAGCCTCAAGTACATCATAATATAAATTATAAGAAGGGATGATCCTCCTTAATACAAAATGGTACTTATATAAAGTAAAGAAAGGAAAATTATAATGCAAATGTATACCTTCTCTACCATGTACTTCGGTCTTTGAGCTGAAATGGCTGATTTGAAAATGCTCCCTCACTCCCAATGAGTAGGAAAGTGGCTGTGACATCCTCTCTATCACCATCCGGGCTATGCATCTCTCCATATTCTGCAATATATCCTATTGGATGCCCTCCCAAATGAACTCCTCTGCCAAAGAAAGGTATGCATCAAAATGCATGGAAAAGAAGTCCTCATCTGCTGCATGTAGTAGCTTCTCCTTGAGCTTAGAAGCTCTGGTCAAGAAGACTCTGCCATGAGAATAGATGACCATATCCTCCACCATGTATCTATCATCTCTATCTGGTTCATCAAGAATCATGCAAGCACGAAGATCCTTGGAGTACTCTACTAAGAGTTGAGACCTCCAATATGGATCAATCCTCCCAAGTGACAGCGCTGGTAGTCTGGAATGTGAAGCTCTCCTCATTCTACTAACTGCTACTTTGACATCCCCCATGGAAAATTTTTCCTCCAAACTCTTCACCTCTCCAAAATCCAAGAGCAGTGAATCCAAGGACAAGATGTATCTCATCAACTCTAGATCTGGTGGCCTCCCAAGTGGAATGCCTCCATGTAGTGAGACATCAATGTCAAGAGTAGACCATACATATAGTTGGGCAACCTTGCCCTTTCCCTCACAGTGAAAATCAGTCTGCCTCCCTTTTTCATTAACTCTTTGAAGTAGATAAGGGTGTGTGCTTCTCATCAAGTGATGTTTCTCTTCCTTCCTACCTTCTCCTTCCATTTGCAATGTTTCACAATCATGCTGCTCATTGATTGTGCTTTGACCTCCATGTATGAGATCCTGGGGAACTTCTTGAAAGGATACAAGAATCCATCTTATTGGATCAGGTGCTCCTCCTTCCTTTGCATGAGGTACTGGATGTTCTCTAGATGTGACAGCCCTGTTTCCATCATCTTCATCAATGTGTATGTGCAACCCTCCAATAACTGGATCCTCTTGTGAAAAAGAGATCCCCATGCCCTCTTGTTTAGGAATATGAGATAGAGGTCTTTCCTCTAAAAATGTATGATGAAATATGTCATCTCCTCCCATGGTTTTCTGAAGTCGAGTGAGGTATATAGTTTCCTCCATTACATGCAAGGGTTTTGTTTCCTTAAGTTTTTCTTGCTGCAACACATGTGTCTTAGGAAGTTTCCCCTCAAACCTTCCCACCAATGCTTTAACGAAACTTGCATAAGAGGAATTATTTGCATTTTTCAAATAATAATATTCAAAAATCCACCATGCATAGGCATTACCTCCAAAATGCAGCAATGCTACTATGATGGCTTCACTTTCAGAAATTTGATGCTGCTGCAAAAAGGTCTCTAGCTCTTCCACCCAAGCCTTGGCTGAACATGTAGGTGAACCATCAAAGGTAGACAGAAGGAATCTATCCATATTTTTCTACTTTCTTTTCTTCACTTGGATCTTTCAAAACTCTTGGAAAGTGGTATTATCTCTAGACCTCTCAGTTTGAGATTCATACTCCTGCAACAAATCACTAAGAGTTTTCCTCTTAGGCATTCTCCCCCCTTTCATCCATCTCATGATAGATCTGGGCATTTGACTGTGTTGTGGGTCATGGAGTGATAGATATAGCTCTAGATCCAAACTCTCCTAGAGATTCCATTTCCATTCTTATTCTCTTCATCTCTTCTTGAAAGCTCTACATAGATCTTGGAAGAAACTTTGTAAGCCTGTCTTCCTTTCTCCCTTCACATAATGGAGAATTCTCTTTTCTGTCCATCTCTCCTTTTCCTTAAATTATAACGGCCTGATATCCACAGGCTGAGCAAATATTGAAGCTTTGATACCACTGTAATATCCCAAAATAGGGAAAATAAGCAGTAATGGGAATATCTTACAATATTCCAAAAATTGACTTCTTAGCAATGTATTCACAGAAAAAAAAATTTCTAGAAATGTATGCCATAAAAATGAAAATCATCACTTGGATCCATTATATATATACATCTAGCATATATATCCAAAATAAGATCAGAAACAAAAGAAACTAGGTGAGGTAAACAGACCTCCCACACCTAGTGTAGCTAGAAATCACTAAAACCCCAATACCTTGCTACATAGAAATATTACATGAAAGAGAATACGCAGTCTTATGAGGGTTTCAACTTAGAAATTAGGAGAAAAATTATATCTACTCATATATTTATCAATAATGATTAAGAACTGAGATCTATTCTCCTTATTACAATTACAAGAAAACCCAGAAAGGGTTTCTTGTCATACACTCTGAATACAAATGTGATCGTCAGAAAATTACTGAATAATCACTGCAAAATTGAAGAATTAGAGTGTAGAAGGCTAAAATATATCAGATCTGAATTATATCCCTCAAAGGCTTCCTCCCATGAAAGGATGAACCTCTCAATCACAAGGAAACACTGCAAAGAAGCCACTTGATCATCCACTGAAGCTGCCTCCAAAAATAATGCATTCCCTAGCTGGAACAGTGCTAGGAATGTTGGGAAATGTGTGGCTTGATACCACAGATCTTAAATGATCTCAAGACCTCTCCAAACAGATCTTTCAATGGAAGGAAACGTCCCTCCTATGAGAAACTAGCTCCGAAAGTGGGATTCAAATCCCCTCCACTGCTACACCCTGCAACATAGCACAATAACCTGCAGAAACTGCGCTAATGAAGTAAGTTGAAGCTTGGCCTGAAAAAATGATGTGGAAATGCATGAAAAATTATCCCAAGTAGCTCCTCAAGGAAAGAGGTGGGATTCCCTCTCGGGAACACCCAGTGCTAAACAACACAGCAACCTTGCGAAACAGCAAGAGGAAGCAAAAGTCTGAGTAGACCAAAATAATAATAAAAAACATGAGGAAAAATGGTTGCCATCCTCTTCCTTAAATAAAATGTGATTTTTCTTGCCCTTGGCCCCACTCAATTAGGTTATTCCCATCAAGAGATTCATCTCCCTCCAAAACAGTGTTATTCCTTCCTTGATCCCTACTCCTCCACATCTGGGTTGTTGACTTGGTCAAAGTAGACTGAATCAACCTGATATTATCCCTGTTCACACATGGAGGTGTCTTATTGAGATGCAAAGAGGGTCTCTTTCACACTTGAAGTGTTTTATTCCTTCTTAGGAGACTTATGGGCTTTCCTACCCAATTAATCACCGGTTAAAGACACTACTAAATCTAATGTTCCATTTAGCTTGAAGCTAAAGTTTGGGAACATTACAAGGGCAACATGATGAGGTTTTTCAGGATATTATATTTTGATATATTTTATGTTTAGACATATATATTTCTTTGGTTGTTTAGCCTAGAATGAAAATGCTGTTTAGCATTGGAATTTCTTGTTTAGGAGTTCCACCTCTTTCCATTAAGTAGCTCTTGGAAGAGTTTGTACTACATAGTCCACTATCTGGTTTGAGACCAAGCTTCTTCTTCCAACTACAATTCATATCCTATTTAGGGTGTGATTGTCTTTGTAAGCTGCAGCAAGTGGAGGCTAGCTCTATTCAGATCTAGGACATTCTAGTGCCTCTTTTCAATGGGAGAGTCTATCCTCCTAGCTAGAGAGTATTGGATGATTGGAGCATGTTATCAGATCTTGGCTTGAGGCCAAACCATGTACCTGAGTCTACAGTGTAGTTAATCTTCCTATACTACATTATTTTCAAGTGAGAAGTTGCAAGGTCATTTGGTAGACTTTTGGGAGAGATATCTCTAGTGTTGGGAATCTTCCCTCACTATGGTGATCCATGGATTTATGATTTATTCCATGTCATATTCAGATCTGATCTGAATACTCCTACATCTACTTTAGAAATTCTGAATGTATCTACAGATCTGTTGCATAGAATCTCAGATCTACCCCATGTACTTCATTTTCTGCTGAAAACCCCAAAGGGATCTGAAAGAGGAGCCTTTCTAGTGTAAAAATATGATATGGATCTAAATTTTTGTACATGGATCTACTCTAGATATGATATGTAATCATCAGCAGCTTGCAACCTAATAAAATAATGTTGTCAAGGTAGTTTTAGTCATTCATATGGTTGCAACACCTCTTTTGAGGGCATTTCTTTTGTATATGTCTTGTATTTTCAGCTATGCATCTCATGGGCTTCATTATACATCTATTTTTATGCTATAAATACTATTGAAGGATATTTTATTGGCCTCCTGCTCTTGCTCTATTGAAACTCCATTATTTTCTAAGCAGTCTTGCTGCAGTCCCTTATTGGGCAATTTCTAGCCATACTAGGTGTGGGGAGAACTGTTTAACCCACCTAGAAATATTTGTTCTTGATCCCCTCTTGGATTTTGGTCTTATATTGTCAGATCTAAGGGATCCAAGTGTTGGTTTCCATTTATGTAACATCCATTCCTGGAAAATGCATTTTCCAGTCATGCCTTGTTGAGAGTTCCCGTTTAGGATATTACAGTGGTATCGAAGCATGATCTTTGGCTCAGCCTATGAGATTCAAGCCAATATGTATTTTCAAGGAGAGAAGAGATAGAAGAAGAATATTTATTACATTGAAGAAACAAAAGAAAAGGGTAAAACCCCTTTATTTGGAAGAATGAAAGGGAAAGATTTCTCAAAAAATCTATTCCAAACTCTAAATGAGCTTAAAGGAGAAATCAAAGAAATAAGGAGGGAAAGACATGAAGGTCCCTAAAGGAGATATTTATGTTAGTCATCAATAATTTTTTCTTCTCATCGATGACTAAAATAATTATTCTATATTTCTAGAAACAAAGTTCATGAACATTGTGAGTTCTAGAAATCTCACCGCCTTCATTATCCTTAGGATAAATTTTCACTAGTTTATCATCCTTTCATGTCAAGGTCAGCCTGCTACTCCCAAAAGACCCATCATGGGCTCATGCTATTCATTTTTTCTTGTCTGGTCACCTTTGGCCTCAAGCCCATTGTTCTTTTACTTCCCAACCCCTCCACTACTACCTAAGGTCACCAACCAATCAACTCTCTTATGTCTCCCAAATGCATCAAGAATTTATGATATCAAAACTATCTCTGTAGTCTCTTTAGATAAATCAAGTACATTTGATTTTGGATATTCAATACATCAGTTTGTCCAAAACTCTGTTTTACACCTAATAATCCCAAGTCCAGTTTTCAAGCAGAGACCAAGTCCAAAGAGCCTCCCACTAGGTAATTTAGGGTTTTATAGGTTGTAGGGTTGTTTTGATGATCTAAGTCACTATTTTTCATATGCCAAAAAGGTAAAATCAAAGAGGATGAAGATCAGTAAGTGGTTGTCCAAAGGAGATCGGAAAATCTTCCAAGGAAGGCCTCTTGGGCGAAGCACAAATTCTGAAAAAGAAAACTACCCATTTTGACATTTCTGCAAGGGGTTTCAAGGTGGCTATCAGCAGAGAAATAGGTAAGGTAAGAGGCCAACTCATCACTAAAGACACCTATAGCAAAGGAGAGGAAACATGCTTATTTTGAGAGAAAACTAGGGTTTTCAAGGGAGATTTTCTTCGTTTCATGCCCTCCATCATTAAATAATCAACAAGAATTATATATTCATGTTATTACACCTCCTCCTATCCTTAAAATACCTCCATAAACACTTCCAATCACTCCTATCCCTCAGAATCGTCATTTTTCTACAAAACCTAGTCTATTGCCACAAATTGAACCTTTTTAAGACTAGGCCTTTGTTTTTAACTTTTGGACCCCTTCCCCTCACTCAATTACTGAAATTCCACTTTCCCATACTCCCTAACATCTATCCCTATCCCCCAAGATTTCCCCAAGAATTTATACAACCCTTAACCCCTACATTCCGTTCCCTCTGCAAGGCAGTCCTAAATCCTCACACCAAACCCTAATTTCCTCTTCCAACTAAGCTAGTGTTTGATATGAAAGTGAGGCACAAGATCAAAGGATTAATTTCATAGATCATGTAATAAATAATACGTCTATACCAGATCATAAAAATCATGCCTCCATCATTTTCCATGAATTCATTCCAAGAGACAAGCCATGTGTCACACCTAGGGCTAATTTTGCTTCAAATTGTGTTTTGGACCAAAAAGAGATGAATTTGGAAAAACTGAGAGAGATTTTTGTCCATAATAGGGCCAAGAAGAAAAAACTCCTTCCATTTTTACACAGGTATAATGATTTTGGAGAAATGTCAAAAATACACGTGTCACGAGAGATTTTCTGCACAGCTGGAGTGACCTTGGGAAAATCCTGTTTTCTCAATGATGGATTATCCAAATGACTTGTTTCATGCATCAAAAGACAATGATAATTGAATATATTTCCAATGATCTATCATGAACTCAATTTTTATTTAAGGAAGGCATCCAAAAGTGGCCTGCAATAGCACTATGCATTTCTACACCAGCTTTCACTATTTTTTGACCAGTGTTGGGACAATCCGTTTTTGAACAACCAAATGAATAAAATCAAGAATATTTGGAAATTTTACTTCCATATATTTCCAACGAGCCATCCCGGGCCAAATTATGACACCGAGAAGGCTTCCAAATGTTTGCTACAAAAAGTGATACGTGCCTGTGCACAAGAGCGCCGTGCCTCTCCAAAGGTCTCCAAGGGTGGAAAAAAATGGTTTTTGCTCAGATTTTGGGTTTTTCAAACACAAAAAGAAGTTTTCAAAGCTATTTTTCATCCCTTTACACCTTTTTTTTTGGATCTTTGAGCACTTGGAAATTCAAGTAAACACAAAAGACCAAGTGATGTTGATCAACAGTGCTCCATAGTCACCTCCAAAGTCAGTGCTACATAGTCTTTCCAAAAGGTATCATCATGAAAATAATAAGAGGACAACTGCCTCTTATGTTACCTTGAACCTAGGATTTGAAAATTAGTCAAAGGCAATTTCAATATACCTCTAAAAACACAGTCAAGAGAAAAGTTAGTTCAATGATGTCTAGCAGTGAACACTCTCCATATACCAATCACATTGCTTTTGTTACAGGTCAAAATACCTCCTCATTAGCTCAGAGGAGAAGAAAAATATGGAAGGAATACAAAGACCTAAATTAAACCTATTTATGCCAAGGTAACACCTTTCTATAACAAAACAAGAGTGTTATAACGCATGAGAAAAGTAAATGTGCCGGGTTAGTGGCTAGGGCAACACTCTGTTTACACTAGAGGGAAGCGTTACTCGTGTTTTGAGTTTAAAATGGGAAAAACGCATGGAGAATGATTTGAATCTCTGGCTTTCCCTCATAAGAGAGTCAGCTCACAAAGGAAACTACAAAGCACCAATTCATTATTGGTCACTGCCATAAAAGATTGAACTCCCAAGGAGGAAAAAGCATAGAGATTAAAGAAACATCTTAGTTTCTTCTATTCCAAACTAATGGAAAGAGAAAGGCAACAATGGCTTTCTCCCTCTCCTATAAAAGGGAGCTGAAGGATCTTAGTTGAAGGTCGAAGGATTGCTAATGTTCTGAATATTTGTGAAGTAGAGAATAGTGTTATAGTGTGAAGGCCAAGAGTCAAAGAGGTTCCTAGAGAGCTTGTTGAATAAGACTTCAATACTTGAGGGATAGAGAGATTGGAAGGCTGAGGAGGGCTTGGTACAACCGACGGTTGTAATCCTCCTTCTTTTAAAATCAATAGAACTGTACCTGTTTTTTCCATTCGATGCTTAATATTGTCATTATTGTTTGAATATTTACATAGTATGATATGAATGGCTCAGATGAGTACAATTTAGATGTTCATTATATATTGGATTAATTGATAGGATATATGTTGTGTTAGAAATTACACGAGTGCTTTGATTGATTGCAGGACTAAGATTTGGAGCCGGTGAAGAAGGACTCTTGCTTCGCTGCCTAGTGCTCTCCAAGGGACTCCGAGATCATCAAAGAGGTAATTTTCTATCGCATTCCGTCAAGTTGTTTTAAGTTAATATGAACATGTATATGCCATCTTTGTGAACTGTACAACTAATCTTACTATCTGCGTCGGGCACCGGAAAGCCCTGAGAGGGATATACGATAACCAAAAACCCAAGCATTTTACCCTATAGCAGAATTGGAGACTCTGCTGGGGAATTTCCCCATAGTTTTTGGACTATTTCTTTCCTCCTTTCTTCTCTCCTCTGTTCACAGATCCTTCCAACCATTACTTATGCCCAGTAGACATTTCAAATGCTCGTAGAGTTCAATCCTGTTTCTGTTTGACCATCTGAAGAATTTTTCCCTGGCTAATGCTATGCCTGTAGGTTTTCCAGTGTGTTATAACGCTAACTTTGATTAAATACAGTGCGTTAGTCTCTGGATTAATGTTGTATTTACTCAGAGACAGTGCGTTACTCAGCCAAAACTTGCTATTCACTGCTGTGATTATGTTTTAGCTGCATAATTTTTTTGCCATCAGTATATCTTCTTGAATGAATCCCTATGATTATTTACTAAGCTGTCATTTCTGTTTGTTTGCTCTCGTTTGAAAATTTAGTGGAAAAATAATTTACTTTTTAGAGAAGAATTTTTTTTTTTTAGTTTTTTTCTGCATCTAGATGAGTTAATCCTGAAATTTTCGGTTCATAGACTGTCAAGAAGAGGTAGATAGAAGTTTGAATCTTTAAAGTTGAACTGTGTTATTTTAATGTTAGTGCATGGATTTTGAAAAGAAACCTCTCCTTTTAGAAATACTCTTCATCGAATTAAACCTTTAGAGAATGTTTTGCATGGTTTCTTGAGTCAGAGTCTCATTACATTTCATACGTCCACTCCCCCTCCGCAAGACTAATAATCAAGTACACTAGGAATCAAGCGATAATAAAATCAATCACATTACTCTTTTTTTAGCTCACAAAAATAGTAGTTCAGGCTAGGATCTTGGGTTAGGAACAGTGAGAAAATCACCCAAGATCTCAAAACTTGAAACTAGAGTCATTAACGAGCAAAATCCTACTACACTCATATTATCGGGACTGTTACTTTACCGGAGCTCATCACGAGACAACACTTGGGTGCACAATAAGGTAGCCCGCCTTCGACTGCATCTGGTGGGTGTGTTATATATTGGGGTTCCCTTCAGGGATGTCGAAACTAGATCGGGGATCTAGGTATTCTGTCCATATAGCACACTTTCCTTGACCGTGGACCCCCCTGATGATGTCTGTGATTTGAGGTATCTTTAGTGGCCATAATTTTTAGGGACTTACACAAGGTGATTGGGACGGGTTGTCCTGGTACCTGAAACAGACGGACCCACTCTGTCTTCGGTCTTTAGGAGGGTACTCGTCTTCACGAGAGTGCTCACACCTATCATCTAAGGTTTGGGTGAAGCTCTAGAGTGACCGTGACTATAATTTTTACCAACCCTCTCTGTATACTATGGTGATACTGGATTTCATCATCAGCAAATGGTAGTACTCAAACATGGCACCCTATTCTGGCTTCTTGCTGATTGATTTTAGAGAGTCCTTTTTTCTTTTTTTTAGGAGTGTGGTTATTGTCATTGAGACTTCATAATACATCACAATTTATTAAAATTTGTTAAAATTAAACTGGTCACCATGGTGTCCTCCGACCCACGCCGTCTGTCCCTACAACAGCAAGGTCTACCTCCTCTCACTATTGAGGAAGAACTGAACCTTGGTGAGCCCGTGCCTTCTACGGAAGAGCAGTCTTCTCTGACTAATCTTGATTTTCACATAGCCTCATATCATCCGGAATTTCTAGAGGACCCTTTCACTGAAGGGGTTGTACCTCATTACAATCCTCCGCTCACTGATCCGTTAGGGCCTGTGATAATTCAGATTCCACCACGCCAAGATATGTCTTCGACCGCACAAACATCCATTTCACCACCAGCATCCACTGGGTCGATGCCAATGGCAACCATCCCAGGTTTGCCACCATCCTCCCCGCCGGTGGTCAGTTCTATGCCATCATTAGGTAACCCCAGTATTCAACATATACCTACTCCCAACCCTACGACCATCACAACTGTCAGTAGCTTACCGAATCCTTCGGCATCTACTTCTACCGTGACCACGTTGGGACCCACGGTAGCTCCTCCCATGGGTATGACTACTTCGGTGCCTTTTAGCAACCCTTTCGGTTGGAACCCTCTGCTGAGTTCAAACCCCTTGGCCACTATACCAGGGCGAAGTGTTACCAGCATGCAGGTAGCAGGGAAAATTTCGCTTCCCCTGCAATCCTTAGGACAAATGGGACAACCTATTGTCAATACTTTTCCCTTAAGTGGTAAAAATATAGGTGTAGGGTCTATACCGTTGCCAAACTATGCAAGTAGTAGCATGCCTCTAGGTAACTCTATTGCATCCATTTGGACTAACCAACCCCAACCTCCATCTGGAATGGGAGGGAACTTTTATACTGAGGGCAACCAACTGGTTGCCCCGCAATACAATATGCCCTATGGACAGCAATAGTATGTTCCTACTCCTCCACCTATAGGAATTTTTTATCAAAGTCCCACTTATCCTCCTGGTAACACGTTGATGGGTGGACCCTATGGTCTAAGTAGTCAGCCCATACTGCCTTTGTTAGATTCGAGGGAAAATTCACAGTTGCCATTTTTGGCCGCTTTGGACATTCCCGATATCCATAAACTGACTAACGACCCCATCAATCACAACTCGCTTTGGCCTCCAGTACCGCATAAGATTCCTTCTGACATCCCAAAGTTCGACAGGAAACAAGGGGATGACCCAGCCGCACACATCACTACCTTTCATCTATGGTCTATATCCAATTCCATGGTGGATGATAGTGTCTGGCTTCAACTATTTCCCCACACCCTTACAGGAAATGTCACCAAGTGGTACATTGAATTGCCACGTGCCGCCATCAATACTTTTGGCACTTTAGCGATGAAGTTCCTAAAGAACTTCCAATTACCAGTTAGATTTGAAACCGGAACGGAATTTTTAACCTCACTGTGCTAAGACACCGCCACCCACATCTCTGATCATATTCATGAATGGAGATGTAGGAGGAGGCTTGTCAAAGCGCCAATCCCGGATCATCTCTTAGAGAATTGGCTTTGCAAGTCTCTTTTACCCCACATCTCTAAAGAAATTGGCCTTTCTGGTGCAGTTACAGAAGATCAATGTATTCGTCATGCCTAGCATTTGGATTTAATATATTCACAATTCGGCACGCTATATGATCTACCCCCCCATGCCCCTGGTAACCCAAATCCTCCGGCCACTCAGAAAACTGGAGCACATGCCGACGGTCTCGTTGGCACAATCTTCGGTGTGGCCACAACGCAGTCTCGGGGGCAAACCTCCCAGCCATCTTCGGTTGCCACCGCCCCTCACCAAATGAATACTCTTCCTACCGCCGAGGTGAATTCTGTGCAAACCTCACAAAAACCTAGCGGGAAAAATAAGAAGAACAATAAAAAGATGTCTTCTTCAGAAGAGCAATCGGATAATCAGAATAACCCTAATCAGAAAAATGCTGCCAAAAATGACAAAGGGAAGGATAAACCCATGAAATTTCCTTGCAAGATCTGTGCAAAGGACCACTTGACATACAAATGTCCTCGCTGCAGGAATGCACCGATTTTATTGCCAACAAGGATTCTGGGCGAACACCTACCGTTCTTCATAATCCTTTCCCAAATCAATAGCAGCAACATCAACACATGGTTGACCATCCACCACAACCCCATCAACGGGGAAATGGTGGTTCAAATCCTTTCAGTGAAGGACCATCTGCCATTTATGGCATTGAGAGTGTTAAACTTCAAACTCAAGCCAAGCTTTATGGAAACCCTACCATAGATGCTCAAGAACCTGGAACTAGGTCAAATCCACCGCCGCCCAACGATTTGTATATCAAACGGCCTACTATTGAACCCGTGATTCGTCCCCCCAAAGGGACACTTCGACGCATGACTCATAACACCTCTGCACGTGCAGCCCAAAACTACAACATTGTAGAAGATTTGGCGCAGGCACCGTCAGCCATGTCTTCTCTCGAAGTATTACAAACCTGTCCAGCACAAAGGAAAGCCTTGCTTTCGGCCATTGGTGGAATAGACCCCCAGGATTCCATGCTAGCTATCTTTGATATGGAAAAGGCTAAACCTCGCCTCTCACACCAACTCGCATTCCAGGTGTAGGTTGTGTCGAAAGGGTGACCAATCCATCACACTGTCAGACATGAAGGTGCTTCGACCTGCGTTATGTCACAAGCTTGATGGCTCAATTTAGGTTCTCCTACCCTCACCCCGCCATTGAATTCCCTCAAAGATTTTGATGGCCACACTTTCCTCCCAAAAGGATACCTTGCTAGCTTTCCCATCACTCTAAGTGGGAAAATGGTAAACGTAGACATTGAAGTCGTAGAGCGCCATCTAGACTATAATCTATTGCTTCGTCGCAGTTGGTCTTATGCCATGACTGCCATTGTGTCTTCGGTCTTCCGACTCATCCTATTTCCATTGGATGGAAAAATAGTCACAGTGGATCAGCTATCCTTCTACACCCCTGATTATGCCACGTTACCAAGTAGCACTGTACCCCCAATAGGAGGCTTCCCTGACTCTTACGTCAGTATCGGTACTGGTCTTCTAAAGGCATCTTCCCTACTGGGTTGTTTTCCTCTCCTGCCGCCACAGATCCCAAAAACAGTTGGAATTATATCCACCACTTTGGATGGCTCTATCGACCCATGGATCATTCCGGAACCTTCAGACATTGATTCCTACGGAGATCAGATGCCGCTCTCACCGACCGAGTTGGCTTACCAAGCCATCCAAACTACATCTGAACCCTCCACTGCTATGGTTTTGACCAACGGTACAAAACTCCCACCCATCACAGTTCTCTCTAAGGATCTCCTCAATGAAGTCTTGCCTATAGAAGAAGCTATTCGAGAGATCATGTCTCTAGAAGAATGACCTTGGGGAGAGTTTCACCATCACGCTTTGATGATTGACTCGAAGGCGATAAAAACAGAAATCCCATTTTTTGACCAACCTGAGATAGTTCCCTCCCCTTATATGACTGTTCAATCTATCGATTCAGAAGGGAACATGGGTAATCTTTCTATGACAATGCTCATTGATATCTCGGTTAAAACGGGTATCGTGGAAAATATTCAGATTGGAGCCGACTACAATCCTGAAGAAATTGTGTGCTTCACATCCCTTTTCAAGGAATTCCACGATGTGTTTGCTTGGTCTTATGACGAAATTCCTGGCATAGACCCTTCTATCGTCGAGCACAAAATCAATATTTATGACAATGCTAAACCAGTTCAACAACGACTCAGACTTGTCCACCCGCGCAAAGCAGCCGCCATCAAGATTGAGGTAGAAAAAATTTTAAACGCTGGTTTCATTTATCTCGTTCCTTTAACAGAATGGGTTTCCGATCCGGTTCCTGTTGATAAAAAACAAGGCACCATTCGAGTTTGCGTCAACTATCGCGATCTAAACGCCGCTTGTCCCAAAGACAATTATCCTACACCGTTCATTGATCAAATTCTTGACGATTGTGCTAGATGCGAATCTTTTTCCTTCATGAATGGATTCTCGGGCTATAACCAGATTTCCATTAAAAAAGGCGACCAGCATAAAACTACCTTCATCTATCCTTGGGGCACGTTTGTGTATCGAAAACTCCCATTCGGTCTAAAGAATGCTGGAGCAAATTTTCAGTGGGCGATGGACTACGCTTTTCACGACATTCGACATATTGTACAGGCTTACTTGGATGACCTTTCAGCCCATTCCAAGAAACGACATGATCACCTGGCTCATCTAAAAGAAATTTTTGTTAGGTGCAGATTATACAATATACGTTTGAATCCTCATAAATGCATATTTATGGTCGATTCTGGATGTCTGTTAGGTTTCATTGTCTCCAAGCACGGGATTAGGGTTGATCCCGATAAGGTTAAGGTGATTGTTGAATTTCCGGCACCACAATTCATCCTTCAACTCCAACGTTTGCAAGGGAAGGCAAACTTTTTGCGTCGTTTCATCGTTAACTATGCCGAGATGACGAAAGGATTTATGCATTTATTGAAGAAGGAACACTATATTTGTGGGATGACCAAGCTCAACGGTCATTCAATGCTTTAAAAGATGCACTTGTTTCAGCCCCACTCCTTAGTGCCCCCGATTACTCACGCGACTTCCTTCTCTACCTGGCAGCCTCACCATCCTCACTTGGAATGGTTTTGGTTCAAGTACACAATGACGATAGTGAACATGTGACATACTATTTGTCCAAAGGTCTAATCGGACCTGAATTACGTTATTCACATGTGGAGAAACTTTCTCTGGCGGTAGATTTTGCTGTCACCCGACTCCGACATTATATATTTCTGCGACAGAATATGGTCATTGCTTTGGAGAACCCCATGCGACATATCTTGTCTAGACAAATCATTTGAGGAAAATATTCCAAATGGATCGTAATCCTCCAGAAGTTTGATTTGGTCTTCACGGATGCTAAAGCAAAGAAATCCCTCGTCTTCGCCGAATTATTATCGGATCTTCCCCGAATCGACCCAGCAGAAGATTTCACCCCTTTTCACCCCAGAGCTCCTTCACAACATTCAAAATAGTGAAAATGAAGGTCTTCCGACCTTCTTATAGCAAATTCTGGGGCATGAATCTCTCACGCTAGTCGGAAAAAGTCCTGAATTCTTTCTACGCATGTGTCACAACTATTGATATTTGGTACTGATTTTCTGATGAGTGATCAAGATTTATATGCAGACATACTCATGTTATTTCGAGCGTTCTTTTTACGGTATTTTTCTTGCTTGTTAATCCAAAAAACCTCGAGTTCCCTTCTTCATACTCGTTAAACTTATATGAAGTTGATATTGAGCGTTATTTTTATATGGTCTTTTTCTTGCTCGTTAATCCGAAAAACCTATATTTTTCTTCTTCAAACTCGTTAAAACTATGAAGACGCACTGAGCTTTCTTTTTAGGAATATTTTTCTCGCTCATAAAACTGAAAAAACCCTGAGTTGCCTTTGTCGGGCTCGTTAAACTACCACGATAGAAAGTAAGGAGCCATTCTTTTCTCTTTTTCAAAGCTCTTTAAACTGAAAAAGTAACTGAATTTTCTCCGCGTGACTCGTTAAAATTTCACGGAGGGCACAGAGTTTTTCTTTGTCGAACTCCTTAAAATTTCACAAAGAGTATTGAGTTTACTCCATCTCCTCGTACTCATAAAAAAATGAGGTAGACGTCCATCGAACATAGATTTCTCACTTTTCTGGCTTCAATGGACTAACTCACGGAAAATGAACTATTTTGGGCTTACTATTATCCCTTTGTCGTGCCTGGTTATCAAGACATGACAAAGGTACCCCAATGGAGTTGTATTTTATGATATTTTTCAGACTCTCTAAACATGAAAAATTCACCGAGTTTACTCGTCTGGACTCGTTAAACCTAATCAGACGGGGCACAGAGTTGTCTTTTCTGACATTTTTCAGACTCTCTAAATATGAAAAATTCACCGATTTTACTCGTTTGGACTCGTTAAACTTAATCAGACGGGGAAAAATTTGGACAAAATGGATACTACCTCTGTCACATTTCAGAAAAGGATGATTTGGCAGCAAAATTCTTGAACATGGCACTTCCCAGAAAACTCTTTCACAGTTAGCCGAACCCTACCATCTATGAGTATTAGCCTTCATTTACCAGTGTCCGTGCACTGGTAAAATCCTAACACACTCTTTGGTGTTCATCACGATTTAGCTGCCTAGTACCCTGCTAGAGTGCCTTCTATTGTTAAAGAAGATCTCGCTATCTACTGCTCCTGTTATCAACCAAACCACTCATTATGCCAGAAATTATTTGTCGTCCGACATCCCCATTTCCTCTTCATTATCTCAAATCATAAACAACATTAGTTGGTTTCCGTTTCGTGTTGACTGATGTAGGATGCCTCAGTGCCTACCTTTCAATAGATCTCTTCCTACCGACTTCAACATCTTATCTAGGAAGCTGATCCAGAAACCCATCAGTACCCAGATACTTGCAGACATCAGTGGCAGGTAGTCTTGTGTTTGATCAGGGGTCTTCATCATTGGCTCCTGGTCGAATGATTCTACGAGTGTTCGACTTCAACTCATTTTTCACACTCGGTATATTGTACTGTGCATCTTAGGGACCATCATCATTATCGTTGGCCGCCTTAGCGTCTGTTAACAGTTTTCATTATCGACTGGTAATTAGAAGATTTCTCACATGTTCGACGACAACTCCTTCATTCACATGTTGAGGAATATGCAGTTTAATTGAATCGACCGTCAAGACCTTGGGGCAAAGGCTACATCATTAAAGTTGTGATTACTTCCCCAAGTTGCGATATTGTTTAGGGAGACAGCTTCTTCAGCTTGATCCTGTTATGATAGACACTTCCACATTGTGCTTATCGGTGGACAGATTCTTCATATCTCTATTCTAGAGAAATCATTTTGTTTAAGCTACTGAGCATGGGAATGCCCGACTCAAGGCAGATACTATATTTTCTGACATATTTTGTTGTTTCAGGTTTTCCTCAGTCTTTCAATCTCTTTATCTCTACACAAATAATAAAGTATTTCAGCCATTGTCTTCATCTCTGACCTCACACATTAGGGGGAATCTGTTACAGGTCAAAATACCTCCTCATCAAATCAGAGGAGAAGACAAATATGGAAGGAATACAAAGACCTAAATTAAACGGATTTCTGCCAAGGTAACACCTTTCTATAACAAAACAAGAGCGTTATAATGCATGAGACCAGTAAATGTGCCGTGTTAGTGGCTAGGGCAACACCCTGTTTACACTAGAGGGAAGCGTTACTCGTGTTTTGAGTTTGAAATGGGAAAAACGTGCAGAGAATGATTTGAATCTCCGGCTTTCCCTCACAAGAGAGTCAGTTCACAAAGGAAACTGTAAAGCACCAATTCATTATTGGTCACTGCCATAAAAGACTGAACTCCCAAGGAGGACAAAGCATAGAGATTAAAGAAACATCTTAGTTTTTTCTATTCCAAACTAGTGGAAAGAGAAAGAAAACAATGGCTTTCTCCCTCTCCTATAAAAAGGAGCTAAAGGCTCTTAGTTGAAGGTTGAAGGATTGCTAATGTTCTGAATATTTGTGAAGTAGAGAATAGTGTTATAGTGTAAAGGCCAAGAGTCAAAGAGGTTCCTAGAGAGCTTGTTGACTAAGACTTCAATACTTGAGGGATAGAGAGATTGGAAGGCTAAGGAGGGCTTGGTACAACCGACGGTTGTAATCCTCCTTCTTTTAAAATCAATAGAATTGTATCTGTTTTGTCCATTCGATGCTTAATATTGTCATTATTGTTTGAATATTTACATAGTATGATATGAATGGCTCATATGAGTACAATTTAGATGTTCATTATATATTGGCTTAATTGATAGGATATATGTTGTGTTAGAAATTACACGAGTGCTTTGATTGATTGCAGGACTAAGATTTGAGCCAGTGAAGAAGGATTGTTGCTTTGCTGCCTAGTGCTCTCCAAGGGACTCCGAGATAGTCAAAGAGGTAATTTTCTATCGCATTCCATCAAGTTGTTTTAAGTTAATATGAACATGTATATGCCATCTTTGTGAACTGTACAGCTAATCTTACTTTCTGCCTCGGGCACCGGAAAGCCCTGAGAGGGATATACGATAACCAACAACCCAAGCTTTTTACCCTATAGTAGCTTCTGGTCTAGATTTCACAGTGATATTTTACAAAAGGGATATACACCACAGACAGGGCCTTATAAAGCAAGAGGGCATGATAAATGGAAAATTTTGACTTTGTTTCCTATTAGTATTCTTCAAGCAAACACACAAAGGCATAGTGTTGAAATAGCTGAAGATTCTATGTTTAATAGAACCTCCTTCAAAAGCAGAGGGTTAGAAGCACAATGATGGAAACCTCCTTCAAAATTAGAGGGTTAGAAGAAAAATGATGGAAACCTCCTTCAAAAAGCAGAGGGTTAAAAAAACAATGTTGTGACCTCCTTCACAAACAAGCAGAGGGTCAACATGTTTTTAAGAAAATTCAGAGTCTGATTTGGACCACTTCCTCCAAAGATGAACAGAGGACACATCACCAAGATTAAAATTGTGTTTGAGAAAGGTTTCTTGTGGCAAATAAAGGTTGAGAAACAGTGGTGAAACAAATGAAAGATGATAAGTTAAAGGCATCTTTCACATCAAAAGCCAAAGATTGACATAATGATGCTAATAGGCCTCTGTTCTTATGTTTATGAAAGCCTTCTTCAAAGGATGAATCAGAGGTTACAATTTTGATTAAAGTAGCCTCATATGAATGGTAAAAGCATTATACTAAGCTCTATTTCCAGTGACTTCTGCAACTGATATAAAGAAACAATCCACACATATGGTTTATGTAAAAAGAGCATTTTTCATTTAAACAAATCCATTATGGTTTATCAAAGATACTCCCTCCGAGTGATGAATAAAAGGGCAACAGCCAAGAGTAACTTTTCCAGCTCATTTAAAAAATGGAGGGCACATTGTTAAGGTAGGTGAAACTTTCACAGTTTGAAAGGCCACCTTCGAAAGGACAAAAGGCACACTGTATGATAAAGATAAGCTCTTTATATTTTAAGTTTATCTCTTTGGTAAACAAGAAGAAGGAGAAAACACATGGTTTCAGGACCTCCTTCTCTTCATAAAACAATGGATACATAGTGGTTTCAAAAGGCTACAGTGGTAATGTTTTTATGAGCCCCTTTCAGATGATGTACTAGATCACAGTTTTGGAGAAGACCATTACAATCTTTCCAAATATCTCTTCCAATGGATAGAAAAAGAACACTTTCCATAATCAAATCACATGTTTCTTGTCTAAAGTTTCAAAGAGACACAGTGCTAAGAGAGACAAAAAGACATGATAGTAAAGCCAACAGCCAAGAAACAAGATGAAAACAATGATAATGAAGATAAGGGAAATCTTCATAAAGGAGTTGAACAAACTAATGATGGTAAAGATGATTCACAAAAGGATGGAAAAATCACAGATAAAGGAGGAGACAATCCCCAAGGGAAAAGTTAGGAAAACAACGAAGATAGTGGCAACATGAAAAAAAGCAGATGAAGGCAGTCACAGTGATGACAAACAAGCACAAAATAGTGAGCCAAACTCAAAACTGCCCGAAAGAGGAGCCCAGTAGAAAACATGGAGAAAGGCATATCTAGGCTTGAAATCTTGGCCTCAGCTTCCTTGCATGCTTCTAAGAACCCATAAGGGGCTTTCTCGCGAAAATTGAGTAAATTTTGACATGATTTTGTTTTTTGTGTTTTTTGGCCCTAATTTCACATTTTTCTAGGTGCTGCCATGGGTGCTAGAAGCATCCTCAGCCCATGAAAGTCATTTTTTTGGATGGATTAAATTTGGGGGCAGCTACTCACAAATTTTCAGATCCAAAGGATGTGTTTTGGTCCCCCAAAGAGGCAAAAGTCAGTCAAAATTAACCCTTCTGCCTCACATATCAGCAGATGAGACCCTCCCGGGTTTTTTCACTAAGTCCACCTTTTGACATACTTTCAGGGATCAGTTTGGGAAAAATAAAGTAGTTATAGCAACTACACATCTAGGGATTTCCAACAAGCTATTACGGGCCTCGTTTTGACATCGGGAGGTCCCTCAAAAGTTGTCTGCAAAATAAGATTCTTTCTGCTGCTACGCTCCTATAGAATTTTGGCTTAAAAAGCAATTTTCTAAATATGCTCATCCAAATCTGTGTTTAGCTATTTTTATCTCCATGTCAGTGATTAAAAGTCAAATTTTCTTTCTATTATTAGCTTAAATAGATATTTTTGAAGATATTTTGTGCACCAGATATTTGTATTAGGCCAATGGCCTTCTAGATGCTTTAGGAGGGATTCTTTCTCTTTTTCCTATATAATCCAAGAGACCGCATTGTAACCAAAGGCTGAAATTGATGTTATAGAGCAATACATGGTATTACAAGCTTTGAATAAATACTTTGTCTCATGAAGTGGATGATTTATTGTTTGACTTGGATGGTGGAGAAGGAATTTTTGTAGGATTCCATGGCTTGGTGAATGGTATTGTGTTCCTTATCTGTTATGTTTCCTTAGTTTATCATATATGTTTCCATGCTTCTTGCTTGTTGTAGGCCAGTAAAGAATAGATTTGAGAAATGCCCATGGAGGCACCTCAAGTTTCCTGATTCATTATAGCTTCTATGTTTTTCTTCTTTCTTGGTTATGTCAAAGAATTCTTAATTTCTCTTTGGTACCATAATACATTGTTATCAATTTTATTAATGATTATTATGTATGCTATCTATTATGATTCACGGTATGCCCTGCTTAATCATAGCTAACCAAAACCCCATCACTGAAACCTTTCTTTGAATATTTGAATGTCCTAGTTAAACCAAAGAGGTATTGTTTCGATCTTTCCCTTTTCCCATGCTCTGCAATGTTATTTCAAAGTTCCCGATAGCTCAAAATATGATGTTTAGGAGTTCCCTCTTCATATATTGAGTTGTTTGTTTTTTGTATTTGTTTTCCCAAAAGTCTGAAGGTGATTTTCCCAAAGTTAGAGGGTCTTATACTTCTATGTATCACCTAAATGTTTATTTTATGCATCTATCAGTTTGAGTTTCATTTATAGTGATTAATGGTTAGCCCTACCACATGGATGTTTGTTGTAAAACTATTTACGCTTAAAACCTCTTTGTCTCTCACAAACTTAGTGTCCATATCATTTCACTTCACCTAAAGAATCCATTTATCTCGACCAAATCGGCCCTGCAATATACCTTGTCCACCCTTTGAGGCAGTCTCGACCTTATCGACCCCATAGCCTAGTTGATCTGAAATTTTTTTGATCTAGTTATCCTTTGGTCAGTTCTTCCTCAAAAAAACCTAAAAAAAACCAAAACATACTTAACAACTAGCCTAAAATCAAATACATAGAAATCAAACAAGTTTACATCCTTTGCATAACAGACACATCCCTCTCTGAGTCCAGAAAGGCTAGGTCCTAGGGCTCCAAAGTTGGTTTGATGTTACCCTGTCATTTGGCTTGCCAATCTACCAAATCATGAGACCCTAACACTTTACATGAGGAAAACACTAGTTCTTCATCTTATATGTGCAAGCACTCAGCTACCTCAGATCTACAACATTATTCTATGCCCAGATTGACTGCAAGAGAAATGAGGGAAGAAGATGCACCAAAGGAGGAGACTTTGAGTGATTATCTTCATGAGTATGAATCTAAATCTTGGAAAATCAATGAGCACTTGAGTTTCCAAGAATTCTGCCAGCTCAAGGAGTAGAGAAGATCCAGCAATAGAAGAAGAAGAGGTAGATTCTTTATGCCTATCTTTGATGGATCATCCACATGCATAGCCGAAGAATGGATAGATCAAGTAGACTCATATTTGGACCTACATCAAGTTTCAGAAAAATAAGCCCTTAAGGTAGTAGTGCTGCATCTTAAAGGTAAATCTTATGCTTGGTGGTTATTTCAATCCTTTTCATTGAAGAATGAAAATATATCTACTTATGCTAAGTTCAATAGGAGAATGGTGAAGAGATCTGATGAGAAAGAAGCTAAAACTTCTTTAAAAAATCTAGCAAAGCATGAGCATACAAAACCATTGTATGATTTGGAAAGAACTGTTATGCAAACTCCACTTGAGTTTTCAATTGAAGGGGATACAAACTTGTGTGATACCTTGCCAAGGGCAATATCCCCATTGCATGAAGAGATTTCTTCTCAAAAGGAAGTCATGGAGATTCCTCTTTCAAAATAAGACCAAGATCCAAGGTCTCTTGTTGATAGCGAGGTGTTCTCAAATATTGATGATAAGGAAGAACAAGAAGATAGTAGCAACACTGTCACTTCAAAAGAAAACCCATTACCACATGGGGTTGGAGATGAAGTTATTATTTCAAGGGAAAGAACTTGTGTATCTTTGTAAGTGATTCCCAAGGAGCATTATGTGATAGAATTATTGGGCAGTGATACCTTACTCCAAGCAAGAGGAGGAAGGATGGATCAACATCCTATGATGAGGAGCATGCACCCTTGTTTATTTCAAGGGGTTTCTACTCATGAGAAGGAGACTGAACTATGCAACAAGTGAAGGGACACATCAGTCCAACCATCCATACAATCTACTTCAGATCTATGTGTCTCTTTACATGGAGGCATTCCACCAGGGAGACCCCTTGATGAGAAGAAGAATAAAGGGTTCTCTCAAATTTGTGCTTCGATGACAAATTTGGCTAAGGAGGGAGCTTTGAGGGGAGCTACCACAACACTGTGATCTATTGATGGATTCCAAGGAGAGTTGAACAATTTTATGAAATTGATTTTTCTATTTCTCACTCATCTATTTGCGTTGGTAAAGAAGAATTCAGAGATCCATGATGACATTAGCATGATGTCAAATGGCTACTCCACAGACTTGGGGCAAAAAATGATATCCCTCTATAAAAAGTATATTTCTGAAGAAAGAAAGAGGGTACCAACACTCTTGTGTGCATGGGCTAAACTATGGAGATTATGGAAAAGAGATATCTTTCAAAAGAAGATTGATCTTCCTATTATTCAATCTTGTCTTGCACAAGATCAGCTGCAAGGGAGGCAACAAGGATGGAGCTTCAATACTCCCACATGTGACTTTGGCATTAAGCATGTCAAAGAAGAAAGAGATGATGCGATAGCTACTTCATTTCATAACTCTACAACGATGTCTTTATTGAGGAGCGTAGATCCATATTGGGAGTCCCAACTCTTGGTAGAATATTCCAAGAACCACTTCACATGTAAGGTTCAAATGGAAGATAGGAGGTATAAGGTGGTTGATGGAGTCATTTAATTTCATGATCAAATATATTTGGCTAAAGAGTCAAAACTCAAAGACCAACTACTATGTTCAGCCTATGATATCTTTCTTTCTAGACGCACTGTTTTTATTCGAACACACCATATTATCTCAAATGGATTCATGTGGGAAGGATTTTAAGAAGAATTATATCATCATTATCAAATATGCATGTATCACATGAAGATGGAGCAGCAATATAACTCTATGGGAGAGTTATTTCAACCCTCTCCTTCTCCTCTTGAGGAAGAAGATAGATTTGTGCACCTCTCCACTTGTTGGAGGAGGACTATTGGTGAAGAGCATACTTATGAAAATCATGTTTTATTTTTTGATTGTATGCACTCTTTTACATTATATATGCAGGCCATGATTCCAAAGAGGATTTTCATACCTTATAAACTTCATGGCCAACTTTGGGCCAAAACTATTTCTGAACATGGCCACTCCCTTGATGGACTAAGGGAGATTTGCAGCATGATGTGTGCTTTCCTAAAGCACCAAATATATCTTCCACTTTCAGCCATGGAGATATGTTAGGGGCAGCAAGTAAGTGGTGGAAAAACCACTTACCACATCTAGATCTGAGGTAGGCAGGAGATGCACTGCGCTGGTTGCTATTGGGCGTGTTAGCCATCAATAAATTTTTGTCATAGCAACTGATGGCTAAAACAGGTCTTGAGCCTTCAAGAGATCATTTTCACTGAAAATTTCTCATTCTTGAAGCCTTCTTATGCTATCTAAACTCAAAAATTAATCTTCACTACTGTTTCATTCAAAAAATCCACCAAAAAACCATGCTGATATCCAAAGAAACTATTTTTCAGGCCATTTTCCATCATTTTCTAAGCCTATTTCACTCATTTTTCCATTTTATTATCCCTCATTTTCCTATGAATAATCCCATTTTCTCCTTCTCATTTACCCTTCATTATCCTAAAAAACCTTCAAAAATCCCTATTAAACTCATAAAAAATCCTTTTTTATGGTTTAAATTGTCCTTTTTTCCTTATCGAAACCTCAAAAAACCCTTAAAAACCCTTAAAAACCCCTTTTTCGGCCTAAAACGCTCTTTTTTATAAATAGGCTTTAAGCCCCTAAGGGCTTAAAACTTCAGCTCCTTCTCTTTCATATGACCCACACCTGCGACCTGGCGCTAAAAACCTTAGCCCTCTAGCCCCTTTCTCCTCTTCCCCCGGTCCGCTACTCCTCCACATGACCGCACTTCTACCTTATCCCTAGCCCCCTTCCATTATATTTTATTTTAGCCCTGCGCTTATGGTAAAAAATGTTTTTCTTTGTATCTCCCCGCCCGACTTGTAAAATTATACATAAATCCTGGCCGTATATCTATATGATCCAACGATGCAGATTCATTTCCTCCTTCTCCTTTTTCCTTTAAACCACATTCCTTCGCTCCTTTTTTCTCCCCACCTTAACACTCCATCAAGCAACCTCCATCGTAGATCTATAAAGATCAAGGGTCATCGCATTCCCTTTGCACTCTCTGATTTCCCGACCGATAATTATTCATCCACCCTCACCATTGGATCTACACCGTAGATCTTAATGAGCCAACGACCCCTGTTTAATCCGCATATATAACCTCGCTCTTTGAAAGTTCACCCCGCGACAAAATAACATACGTCACCATTGGCCCACCACCCGCTATTTAACCTCCTACCCAATCCCCTCTTAACACCTGGCTTCCACTTTTTCCTTTGCCCGAGCACCTTTCCACCTGTCATGCTCTCCTATGGCCATTGGATCTACACCCCCAGATCCAACGCCTCATGATCAATTTCACGTAGATTTTTTTGTCAGATTTTAAAAACCAAAATTTAGATTAGATCAAACCCTCTATTGTGCTAAAACCTCTTGTCCATAGCAAAAGAAAAAGATAATGGATATTGAAGATAAAGGATTTCGCATAAAATTTGAAGGTTAAAGGTTTAATCCTATAGTTTTAAGGTTAAAACATAGTTTAAAGGTGAATGCAGTCAACAGAAAAGGTTTAAGGACCCAAAAGATGGATTATGAAGGACAAAGGAAAAAATAGGCCTAAAGAACAATTTTATAATTAAATGAAGAAAACTTAGGCTTAAAGATAGCCTTGAATACATCAAAGGGGTAGTTATTCACTTGATAATTCAAAAGTGACACCTTTCACTTACTTTATACCTCAAAATAAAAATAAATAGTTATTACACAAAGAAGATATTATAAAATATCAGAACAATTAATGTAAAAATGAAGATAAGGCTGCAAAGTCAATATTTTCAACTATTTCATCCTCAGGAAGTAAAGACAGATTTATTACATAGAGAAGTAGTTGAGAGACATTCCTACCTTATGCCTTGCATGGTTTTTAGGGATAGGAGTGCATTTACTATGTCATTAATAACATTTTTAACCCTAGATAGTTCCACCTCCTCATTTGCAATATAAATACTGCACTGGAACTAATTGTAAGGTGGGCATTTGATAACTCTTGGAAGTAATACATAGTTCTACTGAAGTTGAAAGAAATTTGATGTTCTAGAACCTGCGGATGTTTTGACATGTTTGTTGATGGAGAAAGCTCTGTCATTGGATCCCCGAGCTTGGCTGTTGGTGAAGTATTCTAAATTGTTGATGTTTTTCCTATTTTCCATTATGTTTTCATCATTTTCTTGCTTACAGTAGGGTAAAAATTTTAGGCTAAGAAATGTCTCCTAGAAGCACCTTAGACCTATTTAATCTTCACTTTCTTTATGTTTTCATCTAGTGAAGGTTTTATTAAGTAGTTTGACTACTTTTCAACCCTTATGCTTGTTTATTTCCTAAACAGTTCAATACAATGGCCTCAGGAATGATTTATGGTTCTCCTTTCTACTTGCTGCCACTTGAAAACTGTTTTTGAAGTCTCTCTTTAAAGTACCATTGTCCAAAGTCTGCCAAAGAGGTCTGTTTTGATCATACCCTTTGTACTTGCTCAAATAATTGTTTTAAAGGTCTTTATAGCTATAATCAAAGATTTATAGGAGTTACCTCTTCTATGAATGAAGTTATTTGTGAATCTTGAATGTTTTCTTATCCTTGAAAGTGAAATCTTTGATGAAATAGAGTGTTCCTCTACTCTTAGATTTCATTTTGAAAGTTTTTCTTGAAATTGTTATTTGTTGAGGTATGATTTGTAGAATTCATGGTTAGCCCTATCTATGAAATAATTCTTCATGTTTAAATGATGTTTTAAAGTCCCTTTGTTGAGAAGTACATATAATTAAGGATTCTTAATTGCCCTTAGTTCTAATTTTCATTCTAAACCCTTAATGTTCATTTAATTTCACCTGAAAACTTCGTATATCTAATAGCCAAGTTAGATTTTCCCTTTGATACCCCTAATTCATCTACAAACTTGTTAAAAACTTCCACTTAACTCCATTTCCCAATGACTTAGAGATTTCCCTTTCCTATCTATGCTGCCTAGATCATCATGTCCCACCAAACAATCAAACAAACTCATGCTTAGTAACTAGCCTAAAATCAAACTTTTACAAGAAAACAAGTCATATCTTTGTAATAAATTGAGAGATCCCTCTCTGAGACTAGGAGGGCTAGATCCTAGAGCTATAAATACTGGTTTATGTGTTTCCTTTTCGTTTAGTATGCCAATCTGCTAAATCACGGGATCCCAACATTCTGGCGATCACAGTGGGACCTTTTTGAGGAAAAGTCCCTAAAAAAGACACTCAGTATTCATTTAAGTGAACTATAGCTTCTTCAAGCACTACAAACATAATGGTAATCATGATAGGATTTTTCTGAATCAGTGGAAATCTAACTAACCCTTAGGATACTAAGAGACCCTTATCAAACCTTGAAGAAATCTGCTAGTAAGCCATAGAGCAGACTCTGTTTGTTTCACCATCTTAGCTAAGTGTTAAATCAGGTATAGAACACTCTCATAACCAGAGAACCACATAAAAAATTAGAAAAACCCAAAACATTTCAGATTGGTTTTCGAATAAACCATTGGTGGTGGACCATAAAACATTTTACCTTCAGAAAAGCTAAAAATTTCCACCTGGCAACTCCACTAGCCCCAGTAGGCCTATTACCTTATTAGTACTACAGATTTATTTAGGATTGTGTTAACCAGCCCTGAGAAAGTTTAGAAATCTAGTTCCCTATTATAGAGATCACTGTGAGAGGAAAAATCTTGAAAAACAGTCCTAAAAGCCTCAGCCTCTCTAATTTTTGGAAAACTAAAATTTGGCTTTACATAGGGTCCATACTAGATCGCATCCAGATCCTAATCCCCCTACCATAGTTGACAATCCAGAAAGGATTTTGTGGGAGATTTATAGATCTGGAAAACCAACTACTGATAGGACCATCCAAAGAACAAGATATGTCCCTGAAAAACTTACAGTGTTAAAAGATCCTCGCTTTGACTTACCTTACACAAAGAACCTATTTAGAAATAAATTTCAAAGTGATTTAAACCAAGCTGACTTTGAAACCACAGATTTGCAACAAAGCTTTAGCAGAGAAGCTTCACCTTCTACTCCACCTGATTCTCAACTTTTTCATCATTTCAGCTCCTTCCATAACAAATCTGCTCATCATTAGTTTGTCGGCCCAAGTGTTTCTTCTACTCCTATCCACACATCCACTTTTCAAAACACTCCATTTCAGCCCACTTTCCCTCTTTTTAATCTGCCTCTTGTAAATCCCCCATTATTTCCTATCACGGCAGCATGGTATGCTCCACTTGTGTTACCACAACCTCTAGTTCCCTTACCCAATGATTACCAATCCAAAATTCCCCATTTCATTGGAAATGAACCTACTACTACCCAACAACATGTAGATAAAATGAATGATGTCTTTGATTACATGGAAATAGAAGAAGAGACCATTAAGATGAGAATTTTTGCTCAAAGTTTAGGAGGAGAAGCCAAGAAATGGTTTAAGGGCCTAGCTCCTCACAACATAAATGATCTCCCTTATTTATATCAAACATTAATAAACAAATGGGAAATTAGGAAGAACCCTCTCCAAATCCTCTCAGAATATACTAATCTCAAAAGAAACAGTGGGGAAGGTGTCCAAGAGTATTGCACTATATTCAATAGAATTTATAATGCACTTCCCCCGAACATGAAACCTCCATTAGGCTTAGACTTGGCTAAATTTTCAGAGGGTTTTGATCCTAAAATGGCCTACCAGTGAAGAGAAAGAGACCCCTCAACTTTAGAAGATATGCAGAGGGGAGCCTTAAGTGTAGAATAAAATCTGATTGAGAAAAGAGCTAGGTTGAGAGCAGAGAAAAGAGTTACATATAGGGGTGATACAGTGGCATCAACCTCATCGTCAGATACTAAAATTGATAACTTAATGAAGGTAATGGAGAGGATGCTTGAAAAGATAATTCTGAATGATAGAGTGCCTCCTAGATAAAACCAAAATAGAAATAGAAACCAAAATCTCATAAGAGACCCTAATCAAGATAGGAAAAGAAATAATGACCAACATATTAGGCCTCCCTTTCAACAAAACTATATTGATCAAGAAGAGGAAAGGGAAGTTGAAAGGTTGGAAGAAAATCATGTGAATCTGATAAGATATAAAAGTGAGACGATGTTTTTCTCACTAAAGAAGAACAAGGATTCTTCTCTTCAGAACAAATTGAAAACAACCATGAAGATTCTAAAGATTACAGATTGGGGTTTGAAAATGCAATCATGGAGGTACACAAACAATATAATCTTAGAAGCAAAGGGAGCCCAGAAATTTCTAATGACAAAAACACTAGTACTATTGTTAAGAAAAATTTAGAAAATCAGCTAAAAAAGACAGCCAGTAACATCAACAATGTGACCAAGAAAACTGATATAAATAAAGCCAAAAATAGTCAGCAAAGTGTTGAACAATGCTGCCCTAGTAATTCTGCTAGTGGCCCTAACAAATCTGTCCCAAATAACAGTCCAAATAAAAATCAGCAAATCAGAATTGCTGAAAGAGTTTTAAATGAAAAAACAGATGTAAATATGTCAAGAACAATAGTTCCTTTCAGTATTGAAGGGAAGATTGCCAAGAGTAAAATCACCATACCCTTAGCTGAACTAGTAACTCAGGATGTGTATAGAAACCAAGTTTTGAAAGCTTTGAATATAGGAAGTTAAACTGATACTTTAAACTTGACAGATGATAAACTAGAGTTATTGTTTGGTCCTAAAGTTGAAGGAAAATACCAAGAAGGGGTTGTCCCTCCCTTTTATATCAGCCTGAATATACATGACAAAATCTTGCATAATGCCATGCTAGACTCAGGTGCTTCACACAATTTTATGCCCAAATTAGTAATGGAAAGCCTAGGCTTAGAAATTACTAAACCATACAAAGACCTATACTCCTTTGATTCAAGCAGGGTCAAATTCTTAGGCCTAATCAAAGATTTGTGTGTCAAGTTGGCACAAATTCTTGCTAAGAGTCTAGTAATGGACATAGTACTAGCTGAAATTCCCCCTAAGTACGACATTCTTCTATCTAGATCATGGGGAGCCAAACTATAGGGGAGCCTTCAAATGGACATGTCTTATGCCACCATCCCATTATTTGACCAAACTAGAAGATTATACAGGGAATCCCACATGAAATACATGGTGAGAAACATAGATAGCCCAAACAATTTTCCTATCTACTCTATCCATTCAAATATAGATTCATTTATCTTATATAATTAAGATGAAATCAACCAAATAGAAAAGGAAAACAAAGAAGAATTTAGTCTACTAGATGTTAGCCATCAGTATTTTTTACATGTTAGTGATGACTATATCTACAACTGAGTTTTCTAGAAACTGATTTCCTTATGTCAATATGTCATCTAGAAAACCCTCCTAAAACTTTTTTTTCCTTTCTACTTTTCAGTCCACCCCTGTCGAAATCAAAACCTCATTACCACTATCCTATCTAGCTTCAGCCTTACTGGTTTGCCCATCAGCTTTAAAAGGGAAATCCACATCTGTTTCAAAAGTCTCCCCTATGTTAGGAAGTGGCGCTTTAAGACATTTTACCCTTGGCAATCATCAAAAAGCCAAAAAGCCTCCATCTGTAACAGACCCACCATGACTGACCTCCCACTTTGCAAATGAAATTGACAAACAACTCTAAGTTGCGCCACTCACATCCCCTAGATCTCAGCACTGCATAAACCCCAATCTCAAGCTGACTATTAGGTGTTTCACAGTGTTCTATGGTTTCTACAAAGGCAGGAAATATAATTTCATCTCAGGAGTAAATGCTTGAATCTACAGTTAGAGGAACAACTGCTTCTAAATGTATCATAAGCCTGAGATATGTCTGCAAAACAGAAAGTCACTCATCAAGACCCTGCAGTTTTCCTTCCAGTATGAAAACCACAGTAAGAAAAGGACACCACTATCACAGCAAACTGGTAAATTGTCATGGCCCAGAACCTCCTTCATTTACAAGCAGAGGGTTAGGGCGCCTCCTTCATTTACAAGAAGAGGGCGCTGGCCAGTATTGACTTTAAAGGTTGTAGAAGTCCAGGTTTGCCTTTTACTGAACAAGTGAAACAGAGACTCCAGGTTTTTCTGAGTGTGAATGATGATCATAACAGAGAATAGAGTCTGCAGCATGCAATTTCAAAGGAAAACAGAGTTTGGTCTGATAAAGGAGGTCATTTGAATTTTTCAACTCATATCAATTGATAAAATTTAGAAAGGCATGTCATTAGTAAAAATTCCAATCATAAGCAGCCTGCTTGTCCACATGATCAAATTGAAGGGATGCTGACAGATCATGTCATCACCTAGGCAGAAAGAAAGTTCTTTGTTTTTCAAAAGGCACTAACCTCCATAGTCACAGAGACTATCTTTCAAATAATTTTTCATGAGATGACCAAAGCAAATGATGACATCTCAGTTTCCCTTAGAGCAGTACAGTGAGACAGGGATACTTTGACTAGGGTTGTTCTGAAGCATAGTGGTGATTGCAAACAGAGGTGCCAGTGTTGATGTTTTTTAAGTTGATTGCCTATCATCATAATCCAAGCAAATCCTTGTCATGCAGCATGATCAAATAATCTTCAGATACTTTGCTCAGTGAAGAGCCTCCTCCATTTATGAGCAGATGGCCAAAGCATTACAGGTTGTTGAAAAACTGATTGATCTAAAGTGCAGTGGAAGGATACAAAGAAAGTAAATAGAAGTCATTGCACAGGTAAAAGTCAGGGTTTATGATTTAAAAGTATTGGTTTTCCTATTCAAATGAAAATTTCTTTCAAGAAATACATCATGATAGACAGGAAACAATATGAATATGCATGCATTGATACCAAAAAGAAACAGTTTCTTTAAAGGAAAAGGGTTAAACAGCACCCCACTGTCACCTGCCCAGAAGTCTAAGAGAGCTCCTTTTGAGTAAACAGAGAAATATAGTGTGAAAGCATGCAACCAAAATATGGCGCTTACAGTCCAGGAAGAAGCTTATAAATCACCTGGAAGCAGCAATTATCAAACAAATTGGAAGAACACAGGCCATCTCCTGTTGAATGACAAAACAGTTGTCAAGGTTTTTCAAAATGCTCTTTGACACATTCTAAGTGATTTTCTTTAAATTATCACCAAGAAGGTAGAACAGTGGACAAAGTTGAGCTATAGAATGGTTCTATTACAAAAAGGTCAATGCACTGGTCAAAGCAAAATGATAATTGTTTCCAAGAGACCTGTTCTTCTTGCTTCATGATTTCCTCCTTTCAGAATACACATCACAAGTAATGAGAGGCATTTCAGGTTTAGCTCCCAGGATGGACATGGTGAATAAGTATACCAGTTTATGTACAGGCAAAGAAGTTGTTTTCATGGACAGTCAGTGTTATGGATAGTTTGAAACAAAACAAGTTTCCAGTATTCAATAAACAGAGATGTTATACAATGTGTTGTGAAGCAGAGGATTGTAGTGAAAAATGCCCCTCTTTGAAGACCATAGCAAGCTATAAAAAAAATGCAGCAACTTGGCATCTACAGTAGGAAAATGGTTGAAGGAGAAATGTAAATAACACCAAGGCTGTCAAAGAAAATTGACAAGGCAAGCCCTGTCCTTCAGAAACAAAACAGTGTTTAAGCATTATCTTGACAGTATTAAAATGGGTTACCTTACATCAAGAATAGCACCAGCATCTTTAAAACAGTGGCATAAGTGATGTGGAAGTTATTGAGTTATTGGTCAAAGTCTGAAGTTCGGTGTTTATCACCCAAAGAACAAAAGCTGGAAGTCATCTTTCTAAAGTGAGACAAAGTTCTGGTTTTTTTTTTTAGCCATTGTTGTTTTTATAAAAGAGGTTGGTCCGTGATTAACACGGTCCAAAAGTGTGGCAAATCTCCAAAGCAGATATGAGATGCACCAAGGATATTCAAAAGGATCAAAAGGACTGTAAAAATTTGCAAAGAAGCCAAACATAATCTTTACTTTACATTCAAAAACTAAGGTGACCGTTGGAAAGATTTGGAATAACATAAGGTTGAAGTATGAGAGCGAAAGTGTCATTTTAAAAATTCAAACAGAGCTCCCTGCCTCCCTAGCATCAAAGCAAGACATTTCGGGTCGATTTGCAGAGCTGCGCACTGTTAAATGCCGAGCGACGTGCCTGGAAGTCCGCGCGACGCGCCTAGGAGCGCGTTTACACTGTCCGTCAGTTCATGCGCGACGCGCCTTTACAGTGGCGCGACGCGCCTGTACAGGGCGCCCGACCACCCGACAGGCCGACCCGACAGGCCACCCGGGTCTAATTTTGCGCGCCGTGCTGACATTAAAGAGTGCCGCGCATACTTTGAAGACCTCCGGTGCTACTCCAGCCCTCCCCAATGGCTGTTCATCAAATCTTGAGGTATTTTCACACATTTGTCTCCCTCGATTTCAAAAAAATTGCTAAGAAACATGAAAATTTGAAATCAAAACCGTGGTGTGAAGTGAAAGGGTTAGAACAGAACTTTGGTATTCCGATAGGACAGAGGCTGTTTTTACAAAGAAACAGAGTTTACATATTTAACAAAAGCTTGGATTGTGGGGAAGAAATGATCTGCTACAGCCCTTATTAAAACCATGGAGCTTGTTTAAATACTGTCACCATTGTTCCATAAACAGTGAATTCGACTATATGCTCACACCAAGGTTAGATTTATGAGCATGTTTTTTTTTTTTTGTTTAAAAAAGTGACATGCATAGAGAACAGTGAAATTACAGTGGGAGAAAGGGTTATTGGTCAAGCAGAAACTTATAGGTTGAAGCTGCAGAGGAAGATTTTGTCATAGAGACAGGGCTTGGGTCTGTCAGGTGGAACAAAGGATTTCTCCTCCAAAGGCTAGGGTCACATGTATGAAGAGCCATTGATTATTTTGAAAAGAGGAAATTCACGTAACTTCTACCTAAAAACTCTGTAGTCCTTTAATGATATGTCATCTTGGCTCAGGATTATGTCAATGACTGTTTAATAACACTGAGGGTTGATTTCACATATGCAAATTTGTTGAAAAGTTGGCACACTTATACAAAGGCAGGGTTGTTAATCATTGAAATTCTACCTTGAAGCAGAGATACATGTTTATTGGTTGACATCTAAGGCTTCAAGAACAGGGTGATTTTAGCACTTTCTCACAGTAAACTCTTTCTAGCAGTCTGCCCCTCTTTTTCACTATATCATTTCCTACTGAAAAATGTTGACTGCGATATTTTTAAGTTGTAGGGCCATTTTCTGAAGAGAAGGGTTTTAATGGTTGAATTTTAACATTGGAGACAGAGATATAGATGTGGTGGTTGATCTCTTAAATTCACAAGTAAAGGGTGATTTTCCTAAACATTGTGCACTGATAATTCACCTGACCTAGGTCTCCTTTTTCTTTCACTGTATGGTCTCTTCTAGAGAAATCTGTTGACTGAGATATTCTAAGGGTGAGCAGGCCACTTTCTGAAGGGCAGGTTGTTGATGATTGAATTTTACATTGAAGACAGAGATGTAGGTATGTTGATTGACCTCTGACAAATTCACCAGGAAAAGTGATTCCTCAATACTGTGCATAGGAAACTTACACAACAGTTTGTCTCCTCCTTGCTATATAGTACCCTATTGAGAATTTTGCCTGGCTGAGGTACATTCAAAGGTGAAAGGCTGGTTTTAAGGAGAGCAGAGGTTGTGAATTCAAAGACACTTGTTGCAAACCATCCACCTCACATTGTTTCTCTGTCAAAGCAGCATATTGACACAGTTTCAATCCAGCAGGGCATTTTACATACATTGAAGGCAGTTTGCCTCTTCCAAAGCATTTTCAGGTCAGAATGCCTCCAAGGCAAGAAAACAGGAGCGGGCCACATAAAAGATATGAGCCCATCTCTATAGAAGAGATTAATGCTCATCCTTCTGTACTTTTCAACTTCCATGAAGTAGGCTGCCTTGATTTCTGCCAGAAGATAGAAGAGGTCAAGAGTTTTTCGCCATTAACACACTTGTGCGCCCTGAGATTCAAAGAAAAACACTTCCAAGTGGCGGATCTTGATTTCAAAATTTCTCCAAGGTATGTGTCCAAGGCCACCAAGATCCCGTATCATGGCGAAAAATGGTTTAAACAAGCTCATCTTGACTTAGAGGATTACAAACCTTTAATCAAGCCTGAACATAGAGAGGCTGTCACTGCTATCTTCCCTTTTTCATATCTTCTTGACAGCTATGCTCCGCTTATGAAAGCCATAATGAAATATTTCACTTGTGAAGGGAGGTTTAATCGAATTTATGCCTACCATGTTCGTTTATTGATGCATTTTACCAGAAGCAGGCAACTGAACCTCCCTTACTTTTTGTTCAAGAGAATAGAGAAAATGGCATCCACTGTCCAAAAGAAGGCCCCACCTCAGCAAATCCCTTCTCTTTTTCATCATTCTTTGATCAAGATTATCTTCCTATACCAGCTAGAGAAGAAAGAGGTTTTATGGGATTTATTCATTAGCCATCCAGATTTTTCCACTGTTCCCCCTGCCCATATTTCTCTTACTCAGCCTGTCCATCGCCCAGTACCTTTGTCTAGTAGGCCTACTCTTAGGAGGCTCAGAATGACTGCTGGACAGCCAAGTCAACAGGAGGAAGGAGAGGGTAGTAGATAGCAGCAGTTAGATGTTGAGGGACAGCAGCAGATTAGAGATGAGGGATAACAGTAGATTAGAGATGAGGGACAGCAGCAGTTAGGTGATGAAGGACAGCAGGTCCATGATAAGGAACAGCAGCAAGAAAAAAGGGATGAGGGACAGCAGCAGATAGAGGATGAAGGACAGCAAGTCCATGATGAGGGACAACAGCAGTTAGATATTGAAGGACAACAGGTCCAAGATGAACAGCAACAGGTACACATTGATGAAAAACAGTTAGATGATGAGGAACAGCAGCAAGTGCAAGATGAAGAACAGCAAGTTGGGCAGGAAATTGAAACACCTCTTGAGCCACAATTTGGACAAGACATTGATGAAGAACAGCAAGCTAGGGCTGCCACCTTAACAGTGACAAATATTGTTCCTAGCAAGAGGAAATTGCCCAAAAAGACACCCTCTAGCATGCCAAGGAGGAAAAGCGCCAGATTGGCTTTCAAAGGCAAAAGTAAAGTCGAAGAAAGTACAAAGCATGGAGGTGAATTAGCTATTATCCCTATCCAAAGCGATGATAGTGACAATGAGGCCCGCCTTCTTGAAAATATCTTAATCCATAAGGAAGGGAAAATTGAGGCATTAGAGCAAGATCTTCAAAGGGCAAGGAATTTCAATCACTTCTTGGAGATTGAAAACAAACAAATGAATGTGCACACAGCTGTTCATGAGGCACGGGCGATTAAGTATAAGAAAGAGGCAGAAAAGGCGCAAGCAAGAATTGAAGAGCTCATTGGTGAGTTTGATGATGAAGAGGAGGAAGACCAACCTAGGCGGAAGAGGCCTAGGACCATCGGGCTTAGAAGAGCCTTGGAAAAGCAGAGAGCAGAAGAGCAAGCCCAGCTCCAAGCCTTTCCTCTCACTGCACTCCTTGAACAGGAAATTGAGGAAAACAAAGAGGCTTGGCTTGAAAGAGCTAACAAACATTTGGAAATGAAGCTTGAGAGGGAAAATAGAGATTTAGAGCTGCAGAGGAAAAGGACACACCACTTCCAAAAGCTGAATCAGTTTGCCCGGCGCAAACTAAAGGCAGCACAAGAGAAATTGAAGAAGGTAAAGGGGAAGCGCCTAGCACGGAAAGAAGGGAAAAGCATATCAGCCCTTGATATTTTGGCCTCAGCTTCGGAGCATGTTACTATGGATCCTTGAGGGTCATGCATGCGAATTTTGGGCCCTTTTCGGAAACTTTTTGTTTTTTGGCATTTTTTGGGTTTTTGGTCGAAAACTCATAGTTTCACCATTTCAGTTTGATGAGTTGTCAAGGGAGGAAGATGATACCAATGGATGCCATAATTCCATGAGCAGGTCTCCAGCAATTTTCAAAGCATTTGGAGATCATTCGCCCCCTCAAATTGGCGAAAAATGCCCTCTTTTTGCACATTCTGCCCGCCATGTCAGCAGTCTGCTATTTTCTGGGTTTTTTCACACAGGTATAGTTTTGGATGACTTCCAGGCCTCAGATTGAGATAGTTTCAGTTGTACCAGAAATTAGACACATAGAGCTTTCCAACGAGCCATCATGAGCCTCATTTCGACATCGGGAAGGCTGCCTAATGCATCCAGCAAGTCAGGGGACCTTTTTCAGGCATAAATATGAAGTATTTTTGTAATTTTTGAACCTCAAAAATCTGCTTTTCCCAAATGTGCGTTAAGCTATTTTTATCCTTGGGAAATGATGTAAAGTCAATATAATTTCCGTTTTTAGCATTTTTTTAGATATTTTATGGGATATTTTGTGCCTTGGACTTTGCAAAGCCTCAAGGACAAGTTCAGATATTTTGACTTGGCCAATGGGATAGCTAGTTGCTCCATGAGGTTTTCCTCCCTCAAGCCTATTTATTCCATGGGTTTCATTGTAAATCAGGAGGCTGAACTTGAGAGAAGAATTAATACATTGGTCATATGAGCTTTGAAGAATACACTTGTGTTATGATTTTTGGACTGCCTCTTGGATGCTTTTGATGAATGATGAAGGATTGGTGATGGATTCCATGACATGGTAGAATGGTATAGTGTTTCTTGATATGTTTTTGTCTTCTAGTTTTCATTCATAAATCATGCTTCTTGCTGCTATAGATCAGTAGAGATTGATTTTGAGATATGCCCATGGAGGCACCTCAAAATTCATGAATCTTCATAGCTTGATGTTTTCTTCTTCCTTAGTTATACTAAAGAATTCTTAACTGCTCTTTAGTAACTTAAGGTACTGTTTGCTAGTTTTATTTACAAATTCTATGCATGTTGAGTAGGATGTATGGTGTGCCCTGCCTACCTATAAAGTTGTCCATAGTTCTGTCCATAAAACTTTCTCTTTGACTGATTAGTTGATCATCTTGTTGAACCAAGGAGGCCTAGTCCCGATCTAGCCCTTTGCCTAAAACTATGAAAGCTTGTTTGTCAAAATGCCCAATAACTTAGAGACTATGTTTAGGCGTTTCGGCATAGTATTTTGAGTTGTTAGTCCTTCTTATGTGTTTTCCCCAAAGTCTGATAGCCATTTCCCAAAGTTAGAGGGTCTTATACTTCCATGCATGGCTGGAATGTTTGATTTCTATGTATTAATTAGTTCATAGTTACATTTAGCATGATTAATGGCTTGCTATAACATGTTTATGTCTGCTATCAACTAGTTACACTTGAAATCCCTCATCTTTCACAAGATTGATGTCCATTTACTCCATTCTGCCCAAAGATCCCTTCTACCGTGGATCAAATCGGCCCTACAACTACCTTGCATCATCATCTCATAGCTTCCTTGACCTGTTTGACCCCATAGCCCAATTGATATGACTTCTTGTTATCCATTTTTACATCTTTGATCAGTTTAATCCCTCACAAACTTAAAAACCAAAAATCAAAAAACTCATCAAGAACGTAGCTCAGTCGAGCCCAACACCATCACAAACACACCGACATCTTTTTACACATATAGAGAGAGCCCTCCTGAGCCTAGGAAGGCTAGGCTCCAGTCTGCTTGGTTTGATGTTACATCGTCTTGGCCTCACCAATTGGGCTGTGCAATCATGGACCCTGAACACCAAAAATGGCCAAACTGCAACTTCAACTCACAAGAGAACACCATTTTAGCAATGAATAGTAGAAAGAAAATGAAAATGAGGTTGAAATACTTTGGAAAATAAACTTTGATGCCTCTTGTAGCAAAACAAGTGCAGGGGTTGGTGCATGGATATAGAACAAAAACAAAGGATTTTCCTATAAACTAGATTTTCCATGCACAAATAACATTGTTGAATATGAAGCCCTCCTTATTGGCCTACACTTACTTAAAGATTTAGGAGCCAAAAGAATATCAGTCCAAGGGTATTTTGAGCTAATTATTAGACACATCAAAGGGTAATATTCAACCAAAAACCCAAAACTCAGAAAATATAGAAATGTTTCCCTTGATCTCTTAAAAACCTTTGAAAAGTATGAACTCATTTTCATCCCAAGAGCTCAAAATCATCTAACAAATTAACTTGCCTTTGCTGCTATTAATTGTCAAATACCAGAGATAAATGAACAATCTGATATAAAGGTGAAAAACAGACTTGCAATACCTGACAATGAATATTATTGGCAAGTGTTTGAAGGAGAGAAACAAATAGATGATTTTCTGTAATCAAAGAATGATTTTGCCATACTAACACCTTTTTCAAGCCATGAGGAAAACCGTTTTAATGAAGAACAAAACCCTGAAACAGAGCTATTTTTTTCTGTTGATATAAACCATGTTGAACATCCTTTTAGAGCATAAATAATTGACAATGTAGACCAAAAAGACCTGGATGTTTTACAATGTAAAAATGATACAATTCTAAGAAGTCTTACACCATTAGAACAAATTTTTGATTTCAATGATGTAGCCAAAGAACTGAGAATGGAGCTTATGGAAACAAACATATAATAACATAAAATAGGAAGCCTAGTAGAACCCAAGATGATAAAATTATCCAGCACTCTCCCAGCTCATATCAAACAGCAATACATAGAACTTTTAAAAGAATTTAAAGATGTGTTTGCATGGGGATACAAGGATCTAAAATCATATGATACCAACATAATTCAACACAAAATTCCTCTTAAGGAAAATCAGAAACCTTTCAAACAAAAAATCAGAATGATAAACCTTGTTTTATTGCTTTTAGTTGAGAAAGAGATTAAGAAGATGTATGAGGCAGGGATCATAGTTCCCATCAAGTATTCAGAATGGGTTTCCAACTTAGTATCTGTTAGGAAAAAGACTAGAGAAATTAGGCTCTGCATTAATTTCATGAATATAAATAGAGCCTCCCTTAAAGATAACTATCCCTTGCCAAAAATGGATCATATACTTCAAAGGGTGGTTGGATCTAAAATAATTTCATTGTTGGATTGGTTCTCAGGTTACAATCAGGTTTTAGTACTCCCAAGTGACCAACATAAAACTTATTTTACTACACCTTGGGGTACGTTCATGTATGTCAAAATGCCATTTGGTTTAATGAATGCAGGGGCCACCTTCCAAAGGGCCATGGACATAGCCTTTTCAGAAGACATAGGCTATTTTATAATCATTTACCTTGATGACATTACTGTTTTCTCTAAAACTGATGAAGAACACTTGATTAATTTAAGAAACGTTTTTGAGAAATGTAGGAAATATGGCTTATCTTTGAATCCAAAAAAGACACTCTTTGGTCTCCAAGAAGGGAAGCTTCTTGGCCACATAATTTCTAAAGAGGGAATCAAAGTATACCCTAAAAGGATTCATGGCATATTGAAAATCAGCCATCCTAGAAACCTCAAAGAATTACAATATTTCATTGGGAAGATAAAAATTTTAAGGAGATTCATCCCCAACCTTGCTGAGCTATTAAGAAATATCACAAAAATTCTTAATAAAGAAGTAGGTGTTAAATGGACAATACGAGCTAAACAATCATTTGAACTAGTGAAACAAGCTCTCACTGAAACACCAGTTCTCATAAGTCCTGATTTCACCAAATATTTCTATATCTTTCCCTTTGCACCTGAACATACAATAGTTGCAGTGTTACTGCAAAAGAATGACATGGGGAATGAAAAACCAATATCATTTTTTAGTAGGGCCTTAAGAGATGCTCCACTCAAGTATAACATCATGGAGAAACAAGCCTTAGCCTTGGTAAAAGCATTGAAAGACTTTAGAGTCTACATATTGCATTCTCACATCATTTCTTTTGTCCCACATACTGTTGTCAAGGATATTCTAAGTCAAGACCCTGATGGTAAAAGGGGAAAATGGATTTTTGTTATTTTGGAATATAACTTAGAAATCAGGCCTACCAAACTAATCAAAGGGTAGGGATTAGCAAAAATCATGGCTGAATCAAACTTCCATGCACTAGATATGAATATGGTTGATGTTTTGGAAAAAACAGAAGAATTCACAGCTCCATTTATTGAAGAAAATTTTTTGAATTCACCTTGGTATGCTGATATCATATATGTGCTGCTTTATATGAATACCCCTCCTTCTCTGTCTAAAAATAAAGCTATATTTTATAAGCAAAAGGCTTTAAATTATTGCATATTAGATGGGGTTTTATATTGGAAGAATGCTGTTGGAATATTTCTTAAATGTTTTCTTGAAATTGATGCAGAAAGAATCATGCATGAGCTACATGAGGGAGAATGTGGAGGACATCTGTACTGGAAGACTACAAAAAATAAAATCCTCAGATCTGGTTACTATTGGCCCACCGTTTTCCTAGATACTCAGAAACTTGTCATGTCTTGCATAAGTGTCAATTTTTTGATGGAAAAAGAAAACTCCTTCCTTTACCCTTACATCCCATTAGTGCTGAGGCTCCTTTCCAACAATGGGGCTTGTACTTCATTGGAAAAATTCACCCATATTCATCAGCCCAACATAATTTTATCCTCACTTCCAGTGATTATTTTACCAAATGGATAGAAGCCATACCTTCTAGGAAAGCTACTGACTCTGTCATTATCAAGTTCCTTGAAACCAGCATACTATCCAGATTTGGTTGTCCTATAAAAATTAACACGGACAATGCTTCTTCTTTCAAATCTAAAAGAATGGTTGACCTTTTCCATAAGTATCATATTACCTTGGGTCATTCTACTGCCTACTATCCTCAAGGAAATGGATTAGCTGAATCCTCCAAGAAGAGCCTTGTCAATATTATCAAAAAACTATTGGAGCAGAATCAGAAATCATGGCATGGTAAGCTTATTCATGCTTTATGGGCTGATATATTAACCACCAAAAAATCAATAAATATGTCTCCCTATCAGCTGGTTTATGGCATGGATGCAATCTTCCCAACCTCTCTAGGAGTTCCAGTCATGAAACTCCTCCAAGAAGTACAATCTGAGAAAAATGATATGCAGAGAAGTATAAACCAAACCATCCATTTACAACAGTCCAGAGAGGAAGTATATAATAGAAAAAAAATATTCCAAGAAAGCATCATGAATTTATTTGGCAAGAGGACTAAAGAAAATTATTTACAAATTGGAAATGTAGTTCTAAAGTGGGATTCTATAAGGGAAGAAAAGGGAAAACATGGAAAATTTGAGAATCTATGGAAAGGACCATACATTATTCATTCTATCAGGGGTCATAATTCATTCCTTATGCAAGAGCTGAATGGAGAAGATCTATTTGGAGGTCCTGTCAATGGCTAGATGCTCAAGAACTACTTCTGTCAAGAGTCCTAGTTTCAAAGGTTTTATTCATTGTATATAACACTGCTTTGAATTTGAAAAAGGAAAAAACACAAAAACAATAGGAAAGAGAAAAGAGGGTAGATAAAAATAGAAATATACAGCCCCATACCCAAAATACATAATTTTTCTAAAAGTGAGCAAATCTAAGTGCCACTGCTAATTCAAAAATGATATATTGTTCAGTCATCTAGCCTAATCATGGCTGAACATACTTTAAATTTATGTTGATAAGTTAGTAGAAGCACAGATTGAAAAGATTTTTTCAGACATGGCTTATTAGTAGAATAGATTAGGATAGAAAGGAAATGGTTCTAACAAACTCAAAATCTGAACCAAGAAAAGGAAAGAGATAGCTCTAAATAGATCAAAACCAGAGCTGGAAAAAGAATTGAAGGATGTTTATAGTTTTGAGATCTTATGCCTTCACAATTTTGTTTTAAATTTTTGCAAATAAAGTCTATGTGCAGCTTGTACATACAACCATAGACACCATGGAAAATCAGAAAGTCTAATCCTAATTTGACAGTGTTTAAATTTCTGTTTTAGAGAATAGAGAATAAAATCTGCCACACAGTTTAATCCTGGTAGATAGTAGCTTAGGTAGAGAATTAATTAGTTCAACTGATTAATCAAAATCATGGAAGAAATAAGGGTAGATTTAGATTAGTTTCTTTCTTTCAAAAAAAAAAAAAAATGCTGATGTCAAGGGTTTGCAAGTCCAAATGCACCTTATGAAGAAAAAATGTTAGGAAAAGTAGGCTATGTAGGTAGAATGTTTGGGAGAAATTTGTTTGCTGACATAAAGTACTGATCATATTTCTAAGCAACATGATCAAAGAAGAAGAGGTTGTCATGGATAAGGTGCAGGTCTACATCCCAAAGATCAATATCTGAATTTCTTAACACCTCCAAGGAGCTGACATCCCCAAGTGGAGCCATTGTTAGCCATCAGTAAATTTTTGTCATAGCAAATGATGGCTAAAACAGGTCTTAAGCCTTCAAGAGATCATTTTCAAAGGAAATTTCTCATTCTTGAAGCCTTATAATGCTCTCTAAACTCAAAAAGTAATCTTCACTGCTGTTTCATTCAAAAAATCCACCAAGAAACCATGCTGATATCTAAAGAAACTGTTTTTTAGGCCATTTTCCATCATTTTCTAAGCCTATTTCACTCATTTTTCCATTTTATTATCCCTCATTTTCCTTTGAATAATCCCCTTTTCTCCTTCTCATTTACCCTTCATTAACCTAAAAAACCTTCAAAAATCCCTATTAAAATCATAAAAAATCATTTTTTTATGGTTTAAATTGTCCCTTTTTCCTTATCGAAACCTCAAAAAACCCTTAAAAACCACTATTTTGGCCTAAAAATGCTCCTTTTAATAAATAGGCTTTAAGCCTCCAAGGGATTAAAACTTCAGCTCCTTCTCTTTCATATGACTTGCACCTACGCCCTGGCGCTAAAAACCTTAGCCCTCTAGCCCCTTTCTCCTCTGCCCCCGGTCCCCTACTCCTCCACATGACCGCACTTATACCTTATCCCTAGCCCCCTTCCCTTATCTTCTATTTTACCCCCGTGCCTATGGTAAAATGTGTTTTTTCTTTGTATCTCCCCGCCCGACTTGTCAAATTCTGCATAAATCCTGGTCGTAGATCTATATGATCCAACGACGCAGATTCATTTCCCCTTCTCCTTTTTCCCTTAAACCACATTCCTTCGCTGCTTTTTTCTCCCCGTATTAACACTTCATCAAGCAACCTCCACCATAGATCTATAAAGATCAATGGTCATCGCATTCCCTCTGCACTCTCTGATTTCCTGACTGATACCTATTCATCAACCCTCACTGTTGGATCTACACAGTAGATCTTAATGATCTAATGGCCCCTATCTAACCCGCATCTCTAACCTCGCCCATTGAAATTTCACCCCGCCACAAAATAACATACATCACCATTAGCCCACCCCCCACTATTTAACCTCCTACCCAATCCCCTCTTGACACCTGGCTTCCACTTTTTTCCTCGCTCGAGCACCTTTCCACCTGTCATGCTCTCCTATGGCCGTTGGATATACACCCCCAGATCCAATGGCTCACGATCAATTTCGCGTAGATTTTGTCGTCAGGTTTTAAACACCAAAAGTCACGTGAAACCGCTAGTTTCCTGGAAGCCACACATCACCTTTTGATTGAATCGTGTTTGATCGAACATAAAACACTTACCACCTGGTTTCCGCGCGAAAACCGCCGACGGTTTTCACAAAACCACCATTCTACATTTCCGCGCCAAAGTCATTTTAAATCATGTTTTTGCAGGTTTTCCCCTCTCCTCCATGAAACTTCCTCTTCCACCTACATATCCTACTCATCTGCCTCCATCAACCTCTGTAAGCAGTATTTTCCAACCCCGCAGGGTTTTATAAAATGTTTGTTGGTTTTATGCATGGTTTGATGTCGGTTTTAAGGGTGAAAACCCTTTCCACAGTCCATAAAGGGACAAGGTGCAAGATTACCTTATCCAAAGCCCAAATAACGCATAAAAATATCTTTCTGGGTGTAAATATGGGTTTCTAATCAATATTTCATAAAACATTGGTTGATCAGATCAAACCCTTTGGTGTGTTAAAACCTCCTGTCCACAGCAAAAGAAAAAGACAATGGATATTGAAGATAAAGGATTTCACATAAAAGTTGAAGGTTAAAGGTTTAATCCTACAGTTTTAAGGTTAAAACAAAGTTTAAAGGTGAATGCAGTCAATAGAAAAGGTTTAAAGACCTAAAATATGGATTATGAAGGACAAAGGAAAAATTAGGCCTAAAGAGCAGTTTTATAATTAAATCAAGAAAAAATAGGCTTAAAGATAGCCTCGGATACATCAAAGGGGTAGTTATTAACTTGATAAATCAAAAGTGACACCTTTCACTTACTTTATACCTAAAAATACAAATAAACAGTTATTACACAAAGAAGCTATTATAAATTGTCAGAGCAGTTAATGTAAAAATGAAGATAAGGCTGCAAAGTCAATATTTTCAACTATTTCATCCTGAGGAAGTAAAGACAGATTTATTACACAAAGAAGTAGTTGAGAGACATTCCTACCTTATGCCTTGCATGGTTTTTAAGGACAGGAGTGCATTTACTATGTCATTAATAACATTTAGAGCCCTAGATGGTTCCACCTCCTCATTTGCAGTATAAATACTACACTGGAACTCATTGTAAGGTGGGCATTTGATAACTCTTGGAAGTAATACGTTGTTCTGCTAAAGTTGAAATAAATTTGATGTTCTGGAACCTATGGATGTTTTGACCTGTTTTTTGATGGAGAAAGCTCTATCATTGGATCCCTAAGCTTGGATGTTGGTGAAGTATTCTAAATTGTTGATGTTTTTCCTGTTTTCCATTCTATTTTCATCATTTTCTTGCTTACAGTAGGGTAAAAAGTTTAGGCTAAGAAATGTCTTCTAGAAGCACCTTAGACGTGTTTACTCTTCACTTTCTTTATGTTTTCAACTGCTGAAGGTTTTATTAAGTAGTTTGACTAATTTTCAACCCTTATGCTTGCTTATTTCCTAAATAGTTAAATACAATGGCCTTAAGAATGATTTATGGTTCTCCCTGCTACTTGTTGCCACTTGAAAATTGTTTTTGAAGTCTCTCTTTAAAGTACCATTGTCCAAAGTCTGCCAAAGAGGTCTGTTTTGTTCATACCCTTTGTACTTGCTCAAATAATTGTTTTAAAGGTCTTTATAGCTGTAATCAAAGATGTCTAGGAGTTCCCTCTTCTATGAATGAAGTTATTTGTGAATCTTGAATGTTTTCTTATCCTTGAAATTGAAATCTTTGATGAAATGGAGTGTTCCTTGATTCTTAGATTTCATTTTGAAAGTTTGTCTTGAAATTTTTATTTGCTGAAGTGTGATTTGTAGAATTCATGGTTAGCCCTGTCTATGAAATACTTCTTCATGTTTAAATGATGTTTTAAAGTCCCTTTGTTGAGAAATACATATAATTAAGGATTCTTAATTTCTCTTAGTTCTACCTTTTATTCTAAACCCTTAATGTTCATTTCATTTCACCTAAAAACTTTGTAGATCTAATAGCCAAGTTAGATTTTCCCTTTGATACCCATAATTCATCTACAAAATTGTTACAAAATTCCACTTGACTCCATTTCCCAATGACTTAGAGATTTACCTTTCCTATCTATGCTGCCTAAATCATCATGTCCCACCAAACAATCAAACAAACTCATGCTTAATAACTATCCTAAAATCAACCTTTTACAAGCAAACAAGTCATATCTTTGCAAAAAATTGAGAGAACCCTCTCTGAGACTAGGAGGGTTAGATCCTAGAGCTCTAAAGACAGGTTTATGTGTTGCCTTGTTATTTAGTATTCCAATATGCTAAATCACATGATCCCAATAGGTTGAGTATGGGTACCACCCAAGGTTTCATATTTTCTTGTCTCATGCCTTATATCTCAATGAAAGGGTGCATAAGAAGAAGTCATGGTTGCTTTGGTTGACAAGAAGAGAGTTTGGAAATCCCATGTCAAATTTCATGTCCATGTATTTTCTTGTGATTGGGATGTGTCTCATGTATGTACATGTATTCCTGTTTGGAATGTATCTCATGATCATGTATGTACTTGGGTTTGGGAGAAAATGTAACTCTCTCATGAGGTGGCATAAGAGAGCTTGTTTATATCATGATAATGATGATGCTCTAATATTTTTTGGGAACATGAGAGGATAGATGACACATTGGTTGAGTGTGTCCTTTGGGAATGAAATCTCCCATATTCATTCATGCTTTAAGAGGAGGATAGAACATTGTATGGCTGCTACATTATATCATTTGTTTTATTATACAAGGAGCCATTTATTGGGCTTATGTCATTGGAAGAAGTCTCTCACTTGGGAGAATTTGAAGCAAGACATGTGTTTCTTGAATCATATTCAGCCAAAACTTATTATCCTCTACTATTTTCAAGCTTTGAAGAAGCTTATTGTAGTAAGAAGGTGGTGGGATGGCTAGCTATTGTACCATAATTTGAGGCATCAAGAAGAAGGACAACATTGGTCTCAAGGGAGGGACTATTGTCACCATCCAATATATCATATGACACTTAGTCCATGTTTCTTTCGAAGCACATATGGTGAATATACTTTATTCACTATATGCATGGAAGATTGGGCAAGGAGGCTCACTAGAATCAATGAAGAGAATCATGAAGTTCCAAGTCTCTTTTGGCTTCATGAGGCCTATATTATTGCAACCGAGGATCATCAGCTCCATATTTATCATAAATGGAGGGAGAGACAACATGAGTTGAGTATTATTATCTCTCATTTCTAGCCATGGAGCCGCTACACATTGCATATGGTGGGGATTGGTGACTATTTCTGTGAGCTACCAAGGATGGCTCACTTTGTTTGGATGATAGCATGGAGATTTAAGTTTCTCATGGGGGTTGAAGCACCCACTATTTTTCTATCTCTAATGCCTTGAGAAGGCCAATGGACATCATGTGATTCTTTCTATGTATCTCCCACTACTTCATGATGGCAGCTATTTGGTTCATTCACCAAAAGAAAACTTGTATTCTTGGGAGGAGACAATTCCATTGGAGATTTTGCAAAGTCCTTGTGAGTTTCTTGAGGACAAGCAACATTTTGGAGGGAAGGAATGTAATATTCCTAATTATTCCTAAGCTAATAGGAATATTCATTATGTTTTGCTTTCTTTGTTTAAATAATAAATGTGTAAAGGAGGTTCACAAAACTCCTAATAAAAGAATAAATCAATGCCCAATGTGAACAAGGCTAAATCTAGGCCATTTTTATAAGCACACTTGAGTGTGAAAGAGACCGAATCAATTGAACAAGTCAAACCAGGACCAAATCAACAATGCTATCTAGATGTAATGAATCTCCTAAAGGGACAACGTAGTTCAAGTTGGAGGCTACACATGTGAATGGAGCAAAATCATTGAAGGTGGTTTAGGGTTTACAATCTCTTGATCTTATAAAAGGAAGAGGAGGGAAGCATGATGAGGTTGTTCAGGATATGATATTTTGATATATTGTCTGTTTAGACATATCTCTTTCTTTGGATATTTAGCCTAGATTGCAAATGTTGTTTAGCATTGGAATTTCCTTTTTAGGAGTTCCACCTCTTTCCATTGAATAGCTCTTGGAAGAGTTTGTACTACATAGTCCACTATCTAGTTTGAGACCAAGATTCTCCTTCCAACTATAATTCATATCCTGTTTAGGGTGTGATTATATTTGCAAGCTGAAACAAGTGGAGGCTAGATCTATTCAGATCTATGGACATTCTAGTGCCTCTTTTTAGTGGGAGAGTCTTCTATCATCCTGGAAAGAGAGTATTGGATGATTGGAGCACATTATTAGATCTTGGCTTGAGGCCAAACCATGTACCTAAGCCTAAAACACAGTTAATTTTCCTATACTGCGTTATTTGCAAGTGAGAAGTTGCAGGGTCTTTTGGCATAATTTTGGGAGAGAGATATCTAATGTTGGGAATCTTCCTTCACTATGGTGATCCATGGATTTCTGTTGTATTCCATGCCATATTCAGGTATGATATGAATAATCCTACATATACTTCAGAAATTATGAATAGATCTGTAGATCTGCTGCATAGAATCTCATATCTACTCCATGTACTTCATTTTCTGTTGAAAACCCCAAGGGGATCTGAAAGAGGAGCCTTTCTAGTGTACAGATCTGATATGGATATAAATTTTTGTACATGGATCTACTCTATATCTGATATGTAATCTTCATTAGTTTTCAGCCTAATAAAATAACGTTGTCAAGGCAGTTTTAGTCATTCATAAGGTTGCAACACCTCTTTTGAAGGCATTTCTTTTGTATATGTCTTGTATTTTCAGCTATGCATCTCATGGGATTCATTATGCATCTATTTTACTGCTTTAAATACTATTGAAGGATATTTTATTGGCTTCATACTCTTTCTCTATTGAAACTACATTATTGTTTGAGCAGTCTTGCTGCAGTCCCTTATTGGGCATTTTCTAGCCATACTAGGGCTGGGGAGATCTGTTTAACCCACCTAGAAAGATTTGTTCTTGAACCCCTCTTGGCTTTCGGTCTCAGATTGTCAGATCTAAGGGATCCAAGTGTTGGTTTCCATTTCCTGTTGCATCCATTCCTGGAAAATGCACTTTCCAGTCATGCCTTGCTGACAGTTCCCGTTTGGGATATTACACATGGTACCTTCCGTTCTTACCTTCCTTGGTGGGCATAGCCCATTCGATACACCTAATGTGGCCATATAGTCATTTGATCTGATATGTTTTGATTTGGATGCCATTGACATAGCCACGTAGGATATCGCTGCGCAGGGTGGCTAATCGAACAGCTTCACCATCCATGATTTCTTTAACGAAAAAGGGCCCTATCCAGTGCTTTCAGAACTTCCCTGGGTGTTTCAAAAACTGGCTATCATATAGTAGCACTAAATCACCTTCCCCAAAGGACTTTTTACGAATATGTGGATCATGCCATGCCTTATCCCGAGCCTTTTGAACCTGCTGATGGAAATTAGCAATGAAACGGTCTTCCTCCAAATCCACAAGCTGCGCTAACCACTCCTCCATGATATCAGGCTCTACCATATTCGTAAAGGTTGTGATGTGCAGGCTAGGAACAATGTATTCCATGGGCATAACGACCTGCTTGCCCTAAACTATCTGAAACTGTGTTTTTCCTGTCAACTTCTTATAGGTGGTTAAGTAGGCCCAAAGAACAGATGGGACGCGCACATCCCAGTTGCTACGATCGACATTACAAACCTTGGTTAGTGCGTGCTCCAAGACTTTATTAAAAGCTTCGACCGCTCCGTTTTCCTGGGGATGATATGGAGTGCTTTTCGCATGATGGTTCCGAAATTCTTCCGTTAAGGCCTATATGGTTTCATTGACAAAGTGCGTACTTATATCGCTCATTAGTATTTTTGGACATCCAAATCTGGTCAGAATCTACTCAACGATGAAGCATGCAGTGGTATCTATAGTGAAATCCTTTCTCGCTTGTGCTTCGACCCACCTAGTTACATAATTAGTAGCAGTTATAATGTAACGCACACCTATCTTCTTTCTAGGTGGGTTGATAGGTCCCACAAAATCGATGGCCCATTTTTCGAATGCTTGCAGGGCCATTTGTGGTTGAAGGGGAATTTCATCCCTGTGGGACAGCCTTCCAATTTTTTCGCATGTATCGCAGGCCTTACAATAGTCGTGAGAGTCACTATGCAGGGTAGGCCACCATAAGCGAGCTCTCAAGACATTTTGCGCCACTGCTTTCCCTGCATAGTGACCTCCTGCTACCCCATCATGGGCTTCTACCAAGATATCATGCCGTTCATGCTCCAGGAAGTACCTGCACAACACTTCATTTGCTCCCATCTTATATAGATGACCTGGGATGACGGTAAAATCTGTAGGGCGGGTTACTAACGATTTATTTTGTTGCATTGAATACTCCGCACGTGCCCTGCCTATAGTTAGGAACTGAATGATGTCAACGAAGTGCACATCAATTACCTTAACAGTGAACAACTACGCGTCAGGAAATCCTTCTACCAGGTTGGTCAGCTCCTCGCCAGTTGTTGGCTTGAGGGGTCGTGACTCAGGTTCGGAGGTTAAGGTTTGCCAACAAACCCCTATACTACTGGCTCTTTTGGAAATGACCTGCTTGCGCAGGCCAAAGTCTCACCCGAAGCAGTATGGGTGGGTGCTGGAACTAGGTTTCCACACCCTGAGAGAGAGAGTAGGTAAGTTGAACCATTCGGAAACTATTAGATCTACGCAGTCAAAGGTCGTTCACAGGACTTTCGATGATTAACCAGAGTACAATTTTACCAGATTTATATAATAGGCTTGCATCCACATGTGGAAAACCAGGTATAAGCATAAACAATATATTCGCAGTAGACTTAATCAGATTTCAGATACAGTTATCATAACACAGATATTTCGCAGCTCATAAACACATATCATTCGCAGCTCGTAAGAGAATCACATATTATTCGAGTCCTCAATAGCCATAACCAAATAGATCAAAAAACATTAGATATCCACAATACTTCGCATATATTAATTATCAAAAAGTCTCTTACATACCCCCAAAACCCACCTCCGCACACATCCAGCAGGGTCCGTACATAGATGGACAAAGGATCTCCATGCACATAGCTAGCAGGAGTCCTAACCCAATCCCAGAAGTAATAGTTTGCACTTAGCATCAATCTCTATTCATTCCTACCTATTGACTAAAAAAGGTTCAACTATTTATATTACTTTAAGCTACGCATCTAATGGTTCGCAAATCGTGGTTTGCGAGCTCTTGGTCCACCCTTGGCCCCTTACAATGTATTAGGGGCTTTGACCCTCCCCAAAACCCCTGCGCTAGACTAAATATAATAAAAAATATACAAAATGGACCAAATTCACAGCTTGTAGGAAACCCTGTTCCAACAGTCCCCCAACACAATCTTGTGACTCATCCTGAGTCAATGTGGTGGTGGGGTCTCCACCTGCGCATGTAGTGCATTGATGGTTGTGACTAGTGGGGGCAACACTTCTAGACTCTGACTAGCAGCGCTCTATGCAATGTCCATGAGATTTTGTGATTTTGGTCCCTCTGTGACAGCCTTGACACTCTCCAGTGTCTTTTTTAGGTGCTTCACAGCATCATCAACATCATGTGAGAGTTGGAAGGCCGCAACAGTCCAAGGCTTTAAGCGTTCTCTAAGGATGTCCTTCTGATGTTGGAGTTCATCAATATCATCTTGGAGGGAGTTACTAGTCCTTAGACGGGCCAGACACTGTGTAGGGACCAAAGTGGGTAAGGTAGCCCCAATCTTCTCAAAATATTCCTCTTTCTGTCGCAATTCCTAACTAATTTTTCGTAGGATTCGATCTTGCTGGAATTTTTTCCATAACTTCAGGGTTGTCTCGAGAAACTGGGCACCCTGAGCAATTTTTCCTATAATGGTGTCCATAGCTGTGACCACCAGTGTAGCACGTTGGGCACATACCTCTAGGGGTGTTTCGGGCTACAGTTTGGCCTGCAAGTCACTGATTTTCCACTCCAACTGCATCTTAATGACCTGTATTTCTGTCCTGGACGCCTTCAACGCTACAACCAGTCCTTAAAATTTAGCCCAAGGCATGGCTGCTACCGAGATCTCTTCTGTAACCTCTGTATAGAGCTGGTGGATCACCTGAGTCTCGGCCTCGACGTCTGTTTTGGCAGTCTGCAGCAGCTCTACATCGTTTTCCGTAGCTGCGTCCAAGCCCTTCTGGCTTGGTCTTGCGGCCTCCATTGGGTTGACAGGGGGGGTTACTTTTTTCGCGCTGGTCCCTTTGGTGCTCCGTTCACCGGTTTTGAAGCCACTCCTCCACGTAGGGATCCAGAGTGCAATTATCCTATTAATTTCCTCGTCCTCAGGCCCAATCTCCATGATTTCCACAATTTCTGGCTCTGTAGGTGCCGAAGCTTCCGCAGGGTTAGTAGCCGTCATTTTAGCGTGAAAAAAGAATCTCAATTTTGGGGGACTATTGGAAGTGGGAGTGGGTTGATTAGTCACAAACATAACGCTATAGGCCCAGAGAACCATGCAGCATAAAGAAAATACATACGGGTTATGGAAGCGATACAGAACCCTTGTCTGAGCTATTCTTCCTAATTTATAGTTCCTGCGGTCATCCAATTGTAGGGTAAACTTCACCTAGAACTACCGTCAAGTAAAAAGTAAAAAATCTCAAGGAATTGCCTCATTAATTGCCATCCGCCTACTCCATTCAATGGTAACTTTTCCTTTTTACCAAATTTTACTATTTCAGAGGCTATTTAATGCTCCTTATGTGTGCTCAGCGTACCTGCTAAGCTTGGAATAAATGCCTGCGCCTCCTGCACATCCTTCCTCAACATAGGCTGGTTCCTTATGTACTTCAAAACCAAATACATGTTCTTCCAACATTTTTCATCCCAATAGAGCCGAAATGCCTTCACAAGCAATTTTCTCAGTGGTGTTGTGATTAGTGTGTACCGTCGAATGAACTTCCAATAATAACCCGCGTGGCCAAGGATTGAACGAAGCTGTTTCTTTGTTGTAGGAGTCTCCGTTCCTCAACATAAGCCAACGTAGGGTGTGTCTCAATGCTACCCATTCACAGCCTAAGCGGCCTGGTAACAGTGTGCATCCCTTCCAATTTTGAGTCAGAGGCAGCTAGTGGATCATCCTTACCCTCTCTTGGGGCTAGGTTGTGGTAATCGACCATACTTATTACCTGCACTTTCGACGTGGGTAATTTAGGTGCAATACATAGGTGCGATTCACCCCATGCTATAGTGTCAATGTTCTGCAGAGCTGCGTTCAACACCTTTGTCTTGCCTACGAACCCAAATGTTCCCAGAAACTCATCCCTCAAAGCCTCCTAGTGGCGGGTGCGCTGGTGGAGCTCCGCATCTAAGTACCATGCAGTGGGAAGTGGTCCCAAGGCATGAATGAGCAGATGAACGCACTCCTGGGAAGTTCTATTGCACCATTGTTTTATCCAAGTGACCATATATTCACGTGGATTTTTGGGTCAAAGGAATGTTTTGATTCGCACGTCTACTGGGGCCTCAAATCGTAGGATCAACATATTTCGATGCTCCTCCCAATCCTGGAATGCCTCCTCATGTGTTACCCACCATTGCACAGGTGATCCTTGCATGGCCAGCTTATAGGCCCATATCCGTCGTTCTTGGGGAACCTCGGCTTCAAATGCCCGCAAAAATTCCCTAACATTACCAGAACCATCGAAATAAGGTAGATCTCTTACCTCCGAGGAGATGTAGTGGAATTTCTTCGTGATCCGAAGACATCTTAGCACAAAGACATCATGTAATCAGTTTTTCCAGTTCTCCATCTCCCCATCAGAGTTGGAGAAACATTCACTGTCCTTATCCCAGTAGAGTACCCCCTTCACTGTAGGGTTGATCCAGTCTTCGTCTCACACAATTAACTTATAGATGTGATCTACATCCTCTTTGTCATGCACTGGTTCGGTGTATCTCTCACCCTCCACTGGATATAATGGTACTATTACCGTTGTACCATTATTCTTGAATACCATGCTTCTCTTCTTTAGGTTAATGATGCCTCCCATATCGATGGCCCAATCCAAGCCTAGGAGCGCAGGGTATGGGTACGCATCTTCGACAATCTGAATTACTTCAAATTCAGCCCGGAACTTAACCCCTGCGATAACCACCCCAATCTTCGATAGTCTTCCCAATGGAATGATATTCTGTTGATTGGCCATATGCAGCTGGATAGTGGACCATTCCAACTTAGGCTCCCCCATGCATTGCCAAGTTTTTTTAGGTAATACATTCGCATTTGACCCTAGTTCCAAAATAACCTGATCCATCTCATAGTCACTAATCTGCGCATTCAACTGCATCTCCCTGCCGATGCGTTTCTTATACCTATAGAGTTTATGTACATCCTTGACATCTGAAAGGAGGATAGGTCATGTTGTGCAGCTATCTATCAATCCCTGAAGATTTTCCATAGCCCTTGGGTTGTGCAGTAACTTCATACATGCTTGTAAAAAGGGTTTGACCTACTCATCTACCTTGATGTCCTCAAGCGGCTGCAAAGTAGATGCCTCTACCTCAGAAAAGTCCTTGCAAGCTGCAATAAATGTTTCTTTCTCCTTTTTTAGATCCAACCCTTCTTGTTTGCTAACTGCTGGCTAGATCAGAGGCTCGGTTGTCATTTTCTCCCCAAGCCCCTCGGTGGCCATCCCACTGCGTGTTACGAAATTTATGCTTGGATCTTTGTCTTGTAGTTCAGCCTTAACCCTCTACACATTCTGTGTGGTTGTCGGATAATTTTCCTGCATCTTCGTTATCAGGATTGGACAGTCTTTAATTGCATGGTCCATCTACCTGCAATACCATTAGGTCTATCTTGTGGGGTTTGGAAAATCCCTCGCAAAGTGCCCTACCTCCCCATAGTTATAATAGATGAGTTTCCCTTGTCCCCAACTTGCGCTTCCACCTCTTCCGCCTCCCCTGCCCCTTGCTGGGGAACCACCTACGCTCGAGAGGGATCTAGGTGAGAATGGATCCAAATGCAACCTATAGAGATTCCCCTGATCGATCGTCAAATCATACATCTGGGAGTTCCATTCATCATGTCCTACCGACCTGCAGAACCTGCACCATTGTTGTTTTACTTCTGGGACATCCATAACAAGGCGGGGATAGTGGTTTGTGTCGTGAAGCCCTACAACGCGGCAATCATCGCACCATAGTGCCGACCCACTTGGTCCTGCCACTTCGCGAGGGTGCAACTGACTAGATCCCCCGACCTACATGTAGTCTGTTAACAATGGGCAGTTATCCTTAGTGTGACCATTCATCCTACAATGTATGCACCATCTTTCTGGGCTAGCCTTTGTGCCTCGCTCCTTTCGCATGTTCTGGATCTCCATGTGCATCACCTCAAGCTGTCCTTGGATCCATTGGACACCTAGCTAGGCATCGTCTCTGGGTGCAACTTCTAACTTCATAGTGACCTCCAAGGCTTTTTTTGGTGATTCGAAAGTTTGGTGACCCATAGGTATGCGCAGGTGAGGTAGCAACATAGAAATGTACCACTCCATGTGTTGTATGTCATTGTACTGAAATTCTCCTTCCTTGATCACCTTCTTCAGCCGTTGATCGGCCTCCCATACAGATTCATAAGGCCCTAGCTTGAAATCCTTTAGATCGAACACTATTTGAGAATAGGACTTAGGCTTCTTGAACTGTTGTTTTAAGGTGTTGTTGACCTCTTCGATGGTTGAGTTTGCATGTTGTCCGATGTATCCCATGTACTAATCCAAAGCTCTTCCTTCGAATGCAAGGGATAGTTGTGCCCTCTTCACTACGTCACTGGCTACGTTCTGTGCAGTCCATACCGATTCTGCGACAAACCAAAACTTCTCCATGTCCTCATCTCCCACACCCCTAAAGGTAGGCAAATTCATGTGCACAGCCATGTTGTCTTCTAGTGGTGGAGTTGTAGGTGAATTCTTACCCCTACGTTGGTTTGAAAGTGGCTTGGCTAGAGGAATCTGTGCAGCTGATTCTCTTACAGGGTTGTAGACAGATCTACGTCTTGCTAGGTTGGTCCGATAGTATTTGCCGCTTTGTGTCGTACTTCTATCCGTATCAGCGATCATTCACTCAGTGTGGCTACACAATACCTTTTTCACATAGTAGTATCTTAATTAGCAATGGTAAAGTCTTCAGAAACTTACCCCTAAATCCCTTGAAGAATCTTCACTCTACTTCGGAGTAGGAGACGAATTGATCGTTTCAAAATTCCGTCATGAATCCTCCTACCATGTTTTCCACCCAATGATCTACAGTGTGAGTGATGGTGCTATTGGCCTTCTCTAACTGCTAGATCAATTTTGGGGTCCACTGTGTGACCTGCTCATCCATCCAACACTTAAAATTCGATCAACCTTGAGAGCCACTCCTGGAGCTTGATCACAATAGTTATGAATAAGATCTCGTAGATATTTGTGAAAAAATACCTATTTTTCCACTCATCAGTGGTCAACCTCACTATAGTTCTCTTTCATTACAAATTCCTAAACTTTTCATTTGAACCATTCATCATTTTCTTTTCTTTCAGGTTTCCAGTACAGCCTTGGCATTACCCGATCCCTCTCTCAAAATTCGCTCGGTCGTGACAACGGAACCATTTGTTGGCTTGAGGGGTCTTGACTCAGGTTCAAAGGTTAAGGTTTGCCAACAAACCCCTATACTACTGGCCCTTTCGGCAGTGACCTACTTGCGCAGGCCAAAGTCTCACCCGAAGCAGTATGGGTGGGTGCTGGAACTAGGTTTCTACACACTGAGAGAGAGTAGGTAAGTCGAACCGCTCGGAAACTATTATATCTACGCAGTCAGAGGTCATTCCCATGACTTTCAATGATTAAACAGAGTACAGTTTTACCAGATTTATATAAGAGACTCGCATCCAGTTGCAGACAGCTAAGTATAATAATAAAAAATATATTCGCAGTAGACTTAATCAGGTTGCAGATACGACTATCATAACACAGATAATTCGCAGCTCATAAAAACATATCATTCGCAGCTCATAAAAAAATCACATATAATTCGAGTCCTCAATAACCATAACCAGATACATCAAACAACATCATATCTCTGCAATACTTCACATGTATTACTTATCAAGAAGTCTCTTACATACCCCGAAAACCCACCCGTGCACACAGCCAGCAGGGTCCACACACAACCGGACAAAGGATCTCCGCACACAGTGAGCAGGAGTCCCAACCCAATAACCCAATCCAAAATCTAACCATTCACACTTAGCATCAATCTTTATTCATTCCTACCTATTGAGTCAAAAAGGTTCAACTATTTATAGTACTTTATCCTATGCATCCAATGGTCTGAAAATCGCGGTTTGCGGACTTTTGGTCTACCCTTGGCCTGCTTACAATGTATTATGGGCTTTGACCCACACCAAAACCCCTACACTAGACTAAATATAATAAAAAATATATAAAATGGACTAGATTCGCAGCTTGCAGGAGACCCTGTTCCAATACCAGTCTCAATTCGGGATAAGTGATTCGGCCCAGCACTCAACTTCCCTTGCTTGAAAATGATCTCAAAGTCGTATTCTTGGTACAACAGTAGCCATCGGTAGATTTACACCCCCAACACAGGCTTATTCACCAAGTACTTCAAAGCCAAACGATCTGTAAACATTTTGAAGTGTCCTCCTAATAGATAGTGCCGATACTTTTGTAAGGCGTAGATCATCGCCAAGCCCTCCCATTCCGTGGTAGAGCAGTTTTTCTCTGCACCAGAGAGTTTCCTACTAGAAAATGCATTCGGATGATCAATGTATCCATCTCCAAGCTATGTAAGGACCACTCCCAGGGCAATTCCTAATGCATCGACGTGAACATGGAAAACCTTCGCCCAATCAGGAAAAATAAGGAAAGGTGCAGAAACCATATTTTCCTTGAGTAGCTCGAAGCTCTTCTAACAATTGTCATCCCACAAAAATGAAACATCCTTCTTAATCAGATTTTCCATAGGCACTGTGATCAACACGTACCCTGAATGAAATTTCTGTAGTATCCTGTGTGTCTGAGAATCGAACAGAGCTGCTTCTCAGTTGTAAGTATTGCTAGATTTATGATCACTGCAACTTTCGTAGGGCCAACCATCAACCCTTGTCGGAACACTATGTGCTTGAGCAGGATTACGAAGGGTATGTAGAAGATACACTTCTTGATATTTAGGGAAATCTTGTGCTTTCTACAGGCATCCAACATCATGCGTAGGTTCAAAACATGCTTCTTTACTAAGTTGAAGATAGTCCAATCATCAAAATAAACTTCCAAATATTTGTGGATGAACTCTTTGAACACTGCGACTATTACTGGTGAAAAAATAGCAGGGGCATTCTTGAGTCCAAACGGCATAATGATATACTGGAAGGATCCCCATTCAATGGAAAACATAGTGTTGGCTCGAGGGGTCTTGACCCAAGTTCGTAAGTTCAAGGTTTTCCAAAAAACCCCGATACTACTGGCCCTTTCGGCAGTGACCTGCTTGCATAGGCCAAACTCTCACCCAAAGTAGTATGGGTGGGTGCTGGAACTAGGTTTCCGCGCCTTGGGAGAGGGTAGGTAAGTCAAGAAGAGGTGCATTCAACCTTATAGTGACCAGATCTTATATCATAGAGCCTAAATCTACAGATTCCCTTCACATCCACATGCACAACAGCAATGATATTGATAGTAATAAACATATCATGAACTTATATAATGATAACGCAACTATTCCAGATATCTTTCATGAAGTACAACAGAATAAATCCAGATCGTAGCATAAACAAGTAACACAAGTATGTTCACAGCTTAAATCAATAACACAATAGCATATATTAATTAACCAAACATCACAGATTCACATCACATTAATTCCAATAGATTCAGATATTCAAAAATACTTTTGCATTCATTAATCCTTAAAATCTACTTACAATACCCCAAAAACCTAACCTGGGCACACAACAGCAGGGTCCGCACACAGCAGGATAGAGAATCTCCACACACACAGCAGTAGGAGTCCTTCCCCAAGAACCCTAACCATATTTATCAGTTTGCACTTAGCATCAATCTCTGTTCATTCTTCCCTCTTACAACTCAAAATGTCTTTCTATTTATAACAATCTAGCCTAAACTTTCCTGTGGTCCGCAAACCATGGTTTGTGGACTCTAGGTCTACCCTTTGGCCCATTATAATTCTTTCGAGGTTTTGACCCACCCCAAAACCCTGCGCTAGACCAAAATGTGCCAAAATTATACAAAATACTTGAAATTTTCCTAGTTCACAGCCGTTGGAGGACCTTGCTCCAACAGTCCCCCAACACAAACTTGTGACTCGTCCTGAGTCACTGTAGTGGCCTGGTCTCCACCTGCGCGTGTAGTGGATTGATGGCTGTGATCAACGGAGGCATCACCTCTTCACTCTGAGTAGCGGCGCTCTACGCAAGGTCCACAAGCATTTGGGATGTTGGGACTTCGATTGCCACAGTGACACTTTCCAATGTCTGGTTTAGTTTCTTGACCGTGCCATCTACATCCTGCGAGAGATGGAGGGATGTGGCAGCCCATAGCTTCAATAATTCCTCGATGATGTGCTTCTTGCACCAGAGTTTCAAAATCTCCCCTAAAAAGCGCTGCTAGTCCTCAAATGTGCTAAATGTTGTGCAGGCACCAAGGTGGGAAATGTAGCATCGACCTGCTTGAAAGCTTCTTCCTTCTGCCGTAAGTCCTGATTGATCTCTCAAAAGGCCGAATTGAACTGAACCATGGTCTATAGCTACATGGTTGACTCTAGAAACTGGGTGCCCTAAGAAATCTTCCCTGTGATAGTGTTCGTAGCTTCGGGCACCAGCGTAGCGCGCTGGGCTCGTACCTCCGGTGCCGTGGCAGGCTGCAATTTGGCCTGTAAGTCAGAGATTTGCTGCTCCGACTATGTCTTGATGACCTACATTTCTTTCCTAGATGATTTCAATGCTACAACCATTCTTTCCACTTTGGCCCGGGGCATAGCAGCGGTCGAGATCCCGTCTGGAACCTCTGTGCAGAGCTGGTGGATCATTGTTTCAAGCTCCACCGATTGCGATATAGCAAGGGACATTTCTACATTCTTCCGTGTGATGGTCCGCTTGGCCACATCAAGCTATTGGTGTACTTTCTAGTCTTGATTGTGGATCTCCCGAAACACGGTGGTGTGGAGACCTTGTAATGCCTCGTGGGGTAGCTTGGCCAGATCCAATGGTATCCCTGTACCTTCTTGGAGTTGGATTCCTACAAGGGAAGCACTAGGCAAAGAGTAGAGATGGCCTTCTTCTGTAGCTAGCACTGTACTGTTGGTTGCCAAGGGAGCCCGTGTCTGAATTACACTGGTCTGCAGTGTATCTGTCTTCCACTGGAGGGCACGGTGTTCAGTCTAAATGGTGTCAATTGCAGCCTTCTTTTGTTCCTCTATGGCTGCCCATATAACCTTTGTAGCCAATTCAAGTGTGTCCATGATTTTTTTGAGGTCACCATCAGTTAGCATGACCGTCGCATCATATTCCTGGCGTTGGGCGCACTAATTTTTTTGGGGCCCTTTTGCAAGCTCGCCTAGCCACTTCATACCCTAGAGGGAGGTGGTATATTTTTTATTCATCCGTTACATGCTTAGGTCTCCCTGCGAACCAGCCTCGGCATCCTTTTTAGCGATCTATGGAAGTTGTGATTCATTTTCCGTGGTAGCGTCTGAGCCTCACTTGCTCGGTCCTGCGGTCTCCTCGGGGTTGACAGGGGGGGTCACTCCTGTCGCACAGGTCCCTTCAGTGCTCTTTTCACCGGGTATGAAGCCAATCCTCCATGCAGGGAGCCAATGTGCTATTATCCTATCAATTTCTTCGTCCCCCAATCCAATCACCATGATTTCCCCAAGTTCTGGCTCTGTAGGTATTGAAGGTTTCATGGGGTTAGTATCCGTCATTCTAGTGTGAAAAGGGAATCCCGATTATGGGGGATTATTGGCAGTGGGACTGGGTTGATTCATCATGAACAAGACGTTATAGGCCTAGAGAACCATGCAGCATTGAGAAAATACATACAGGTTACGGAAGTGATACAGAATCTTTGTTAGAGCTTTTCTTCCTACTTTATAGGGCCTGCGGTCGTCCAACAGTAGGGTAAATTTTACTTGGAACTTACCATCAAGTAAAAGGTAAAAAATCTCAAGGACTCGCTTCATTAATTGCTAGCCACCCGCTCCATTCAATAGTAACTTTTCCTCTTTAACAGATTTAACTGTTCCAACCGCCAATTTTTTCTCCTCATGTGCGCTCAGCGTACCTTTTGCGGTTGGACTAAACATCTGCACCTTCGGCGCATCCTTCCTCAACACAGGCTCGTTCCCTTGAAACTTAGAAACCAAAGACAAGTTCCTCCGACATGCGTCATCCCAACAGAACCGAACCCCCTTCATAAGGAAGTTTCTCAGAGGTGCTATGATCAGTGTGTATTGTCAAAAAAACTTCCTGTAATAACCTACGTGGCTGAGGATTGAACGTCATTTTTTCTTGGTTGTAGGAGTTGCCGGATATATGATAACTCTTCTTCTTGTATCTGCATCCCCAATATTAGCCAACGTAGGGTGAGTTTCAATGCCACCCATTCGTAGCCTACCTGGCCTGGTAACCGTGCACATCCCTTCCAATTCTGAGTCAAAAGCAGCTTGTGGATCCTTCTTATCTTATTTTGGGGCTAGACCATGGTAATCGACCAGACTTGGCACCTGCGTTTCCCACGTGGGTATTTCAGGTGCGACATACATGTGCGATTCACCCCATGCCATAGCATCAGTGTCTTGTAGAGTCGCATCAAGTGCCTCTATTCCACCTACGAGCCCAAATTTTCCCAGAAATTCATCCTTCAAAGTCTCCCAATGGCGAGTGCACTGATGTAGCTCCATGTCTAAATACCATGCAGTGGGAAGTGGTCCCAATACATGAATAAATAGATGAACCCATTCTTCTGTAGTCTTGTCACACCATTTCTCCATCCACGTGGACAGATACTTGCGTGGGTCTTTGGGGCCGATGTATGTTTGGACGCGCATGTGATCGAGCTGTTCGAATCATAGGACCATCATATCTTGGCACTTTTCCCAGTCCTGGAATGCTTCCTTATGTGTGTCCCACCACCGCGCAGAAGTCTTGCACATGGCAAGATTAAGGGCACCTAGCCTTCATCCTCTTGGAACCTCAGCTTCGAATGCTCATAAAAATTCCTCAATATTACCAGAACCATTGAAATAGGGTAGGTCTCTTACCTCTAAGGAAATGCAGCGGAAGTCCTTTGTGACCCGTAGGCATCGCAGCGCAGAGACATCATGTAACTGATTTTTTCAATTATCCATCTCCCCATCGGAGTCGGAGAAGCATTCACTATCCTTTTCCAGCAGAGTACATCATCAGCTGTGGGGTTAATCCAATCTTCATCCCGTGCAGTCAGCTTATAAATATGATCCACACCCTCTTCGTCACGCACTGGCTCAGTGTATCATTCGCCTTCCGCAGGATCTAATGGCACTATCACCCTTGTACCGTTATTATCAAACACCATGCTTCTCTTTTTCAAGTTAATGATACCTCCCATATCGATGGCCCAATCCAAGCCTAGGAGCATAGGATAGGGGTCCGCATCTTCTACGATCTCAATTACCTCAAAGTCCACCTATGCTTTTACTCTTGCGATATCCACCATGATTTTTTATAGTCTCCCCAAGGGTATATTCTTTTGCTGATTAGCCATGCGCAGCTGGATGGTGGATTATTCCAACATAGGTTCTCCCATTCATTTCCAAGTCTGTTTAGGTAATACATTCACATATAACCATAGGTCCAAAATAACCTGACCCATCTCATAATCACCGATCGGTGCAGTCAACCGCATCTCCCTACCAGTGTGTTTCTTATATCTATATAGTTTGTGCACATCCTTGATTTCCAGAGGTAGGCTAGGTCATGCTGCACAACTATCTATCAATGCCCGAAGATTCTCTAAAGACATTGGGTTGCACAAAAACTTCATACATGCCTGTAAAAAGGGCTTGACCTCCTCATCCACCTTAAGGTTTGTAGGTGTCTGAGAAGTAGATGCCTTTGCCTTAGCAAAGTCTTTGCGAGCTGCGATAAATGTTTCTTTTTCCTTGCTTAGGTCCAAACCCTCTTGATTGATAATAGTTTTCCAGATCATAGATTCAGTTGCAGCCTTCTCCCTAGGTCCTCGGGTGGCCATTCCACTGCGCGTTGCAACATTTATGCTTGGATATTTGTCTCACAGCTTAGCCTTAACCTGTTGCACATTCTACGTAGGTGTTGGATGATTCTCATGCATTTTTACTATCAAGATTGGGCAGTCTTTGATTGTATGATCCAGCTATCTATAGTACCGATAGAACTGTCTCATAGGATTTATGCAGTCTCTCGCAAAGTGCCTGATCTCTCCACAGTTATAACAGATTATCTGCCCTCGTCCCGGACCTGTGCTTCTGCCTTGGCCTCCCCCGCTGCCCCTGGCTGGGGAGCCACCTATGCCTACGGGAGACCTCAATGACATAGGGTTTGATTGTACCCTATATAAGTTTCCACGATTGATCATCAAATCATATGTCTGAAATTTTTTTTCATCATGTCCTACCGATCGACAGAACCTGCACCATTGATTTTTTACCTTTGGGACATACGCAGCAACGCAGGGGAAATCGTTTGTGTCGTGCAGCGCTGCAACATGGAAATCATCACACCATAATGCTGGCCCACTTGGCCCTGCAATTTCTCTTGGTTACAACGGGCTAGGTCCCCCGGACTGCATATAGTCTGCTAATAAGACAGTTATCCTTGGTGTGACCATTCACCATGCATCGTATGTACCACCTTTCAGGGCTAGCCTCTGCTCCTCACTCTTTTCGCAGGTTCTGGATCTCCATGTGCATTGATTCTAGCTGCCCTTGGATCTATTGGACAACCAGCTGGGTTTTGTCTCAAGGTGTGGCTTCTAACTTCATGGCACCCTCCAATGCTTTCTCCTATGATTCGAACGTTTGATGACCCATAGGTATGGGCAAGTGAGGCAGCAGCATAGCAATGAACCATCATGTATGTTGTCTGTCATCATATTGAAATCCTCCTTCTCTGATCACCTTTTTCAATCATTGATAGGCCTCTGAGACAGGCTCAGAAGGCCCTTGCTTGAAATATTTTAGATCAACCACTATTTGAGAGTAGGACTTAGGCTTCTTGAATTATTGCTTCAAAGAATTCTTAATCTCCTCAATGGTTGTGTTCGCATGCTAGTCGATGTATCCCATGTACCAGTCCAAAGCTCTCCCTTCAAAGGCAATGGATAGTTGTGCCCGCTTCGTCACATCACTAGCTACATTCTGCGCAGTCCATACTGATCCTACGACAAACTAGAACTGATCCATGTCTTCATCCCCCACACACTTAAAGGTTGACAACTTCATGTGCACAGCCATGTCGTCTTCCGACGGTGGCGGAGGTGTAGATGAATTCTTACTCCTCTGTTAGTTTGAAAGTGGTGTGCTGGGAGGACTCTACACAACTGCTTCACTTACCAGACTGTAGACAAACCTATCTCCTTCTTTGTTGGTTCAATAGTACTTGCCACTTAGTGTCATACTTCCATCCAGAGCAGGGGTCATGTAATATCCCCAAAAATGAGAATGCAGTAATATTTAAACACAATATAAGTACTGCATCAAGATAAACAATAAATCTTAAGAAAACATCAGAATTTACAAAGAATCTGAGCCATTTTATTAGATTGGAGAAGAATTAGTTACACAATGTACAAAATATGAGTAGATCTAGCCAAAAAATTGGTCTATAATCACCCAGAAAGCATGCTACGATAGATACAACGTAACTAGAGAGGCACTGAAGCAAATACCATGCTGTCCCTTTAGTATAATATGAATTTATAGTTGTAGGATTTATGGGAAAATGCAGATATACTCAAAACTGAAGCTCATATGATGCCAAGATTCAAGATCTGGCCAATGTGATGGATTCCCAAGATAACCAAGAAAGGATTTTCCAGATCTGCAACTTTGTAAAATCACCTGCCTAGGATTTGATCCTTGATCTGCTAGGAACTAGAGATCTGAAGCTAGATCTTTCAAGAAGATGGCTGAAATGTGTTGCAAGATCATATCTAAGCTTGAAGGGTTGATCCCTTCTTCAGATCTACAAGTTAGAAGCTCTAGATCTAGCTTCTCAACCCTCCAATGATGATTTTTGTTGCTGTAACACAACTGCCACTAGAAATTGCACTGTGAGGGAAAGAGAGGCCTTCTACCTGTTGGAAAATGCTATAATAAACTCTAGGTTTATGTTAATATTGATGGAAATGTGAGGGGATGATCCCTCATAGGATTACTAGCTGAAATGCTAGCAATTTCCTTCCTCCTTTTTGATCTGCAAAATGGACATCATAATTCCTGAAGCAAATACTGCTACTAGGAGGTCAATAAATTTTGGCCTGATTCTAGATCTACAATGAAGCTCTGGGAAGTTGATATCTAAGCCCAAGGTGATAGGAATAAACCCTCACCAATTCTCCAGTTGAAGTACTGAAAACAACTTCCTCCTTCCAAACTGATCTTCAGAAATCTGCAATTTCTGAATATGGATGTTCTGCAGAAAGTAAGAAAAAGATATGTGGCACTTAAATCCTGATGTATAATGAAGTACAAGACTCTTTCTAGAGATTCTCTAAGAAAGAGGTGGGATTCCTAACTAGGAACACCCTATGCTAAACAACACTTGCAATCTCTGCTAAACAGCCCGAGAAAGCAATGGAATGTCACATGACAATTCTAAATCTAAAAATATCTTTACATCAAGAATAATCATCATGCCATCATCCTTGCCTTCATCTTTCTAATATAACATTTGAGCCTTCCCAAGCCTTGGCCCTCATCTAGACTGTGCAGTGTATGTGGAAAATATCCTCCAAGTTTGACTGCACTGTTTGACCAAATCAACCATCATGTCTAGGTGCAATGTACACCCTCATCAAGTGTGCTTTGTTTGCACATCATCCTCCATCACTTTATCATGAATATCTCATTATCTTTTGTTTGAAATCTTCAAGATCTTAGTTGATTGTGTCAACCTCCATGATCTATATCATTAATGAGACAGGTTCTCCAATTTCATTCACATTAGTAGTTGCTCAACTACCTTATTATGTAGATCTAGGCTTAATTAATCCACATTCACACACACAAAGTGGATATTTATTCATATTGAGGATTTTGGGTCCCTCCACCCTTTTATTTACTTAATTCGTTAAGAAAATAAAGTACTTTATTCCAAATATGATGTGGAAATTTGGGACTATTCTAGTCCCCCCCCCCCCCCCCTGAGAAAAATGTTGTTTGTCCTCAAGCAACTCCAAAAGTAGATGAAAAGCCATCTATTCCCCTCCAAATGGCATCCACATAAGGAAGGCTTCCTCCATTTTCTGCAATGGTTATGCATGTTTGGTTCCAAATTTGTATTTTAAAAACATAAATAATGACCTCTAACTATATGGCTAAATGTCCTCCTTCTTTCATGAAGTACCAAGTGACAACCATATGATGTCCAAAATCATCATCAATACATGAGGTGCATAAAATAAGGTGGTTCTCTTCACAAAGGAAAATCTCCATCACACAATACATCTCTCCATCCCATGTTTAATGAATTTGATTGAGCATTGATATGTTCTCATACTTAGCCCTGTTGGCCTTGTTGGATCCAAGCATCATTCCAATGTTATGAAAAAGAAGAAGGAAATAAGCTATATGGGTAGACAAAGATGTCAAACCATATTCTCCTAATAGTAACCATCGGAGTAAGGCCCTTTGCTGTTGTTAGCCACCTATAAATTTTTGACATAGCAAACCGGTGGCTAAAAATGTTGTTGAGCCTTCAAGAGAAAAATTTCCCTTGAAAATATTTCATTCTTGAAGGCTCTATGTGTCTTCTGTTCCTTGAAGAATATTCACTGATGTTTCCATTAAATAATCCTGTTGATTGGTGGAGGAAACTGCTGTCAAAGAGGCCTCCATTTGCCCTATTTCATTTCTTCAAAATCCCCATTTTCACCCCTTTTCCCCTCACTAAATTTCCTCCAAAATCCCTTCATGAGCCCTCTAAATCATCAAAATTCCCTTTTTAAAACCTTACAACTCCCTTGATTTGGTTTAAAAATCTTCTTTTTCCTCTACCGAAACCCCTCATTTGGCCCCAAAAACACTAAATTTGGCCTAAAAACACCCTATTTTCATTACAATAGGCTTAGGTCCCCAAGGGCTTATATGCTGCAGCCTTCTTCTCCATATAACCATAATCCCTGCAACCGGGCGCTTAGAAACACTAACCTCCACTAAAAACTCCAAAAAACCCTTTGAAAAACATAAAAAATAGTCTCTCCGCTCAATAAAGAAGTCTAGCCCCCAAGGGCTTATCTCTGTTAACACCCCTCCATGGAACCTTGAATCTTGTGAAAAAGAACTTAAAAGCTTGAAAGACCCAATCAAAATCGGTTTTTCCCTTTGTTTTATCACTACTCGTTATTGTGGTTTCGAACGATCTGTGTCATTGGATGCATAAAACCAATGGTGGAGATCTCGCCTGTCTCCACCTGTTCGCCCGTTATCCCCTCCCGATGATATCAAATCTTAACCATCCATCAGCTTAATCCGATGGTCCACAGTGAACTCGATGGCCCACTTCTACCTCGTGCACCTTCCCACATCGCGCTGTCATTTCCACTGTTGGATCTCCCCTCCCCACATGCAACAGCCGAGAAACATATCGCGTTATTTTTATGCTTGACAATTAAATCTCTGAAATTACGCGATGTAAGTGGTTTTTTTTCAGCACGTGGCACATGATGAGTGGAATCCCGTTGTTTTTTTGAATTCCACTTACCACCTCTAGCCCAACGTGAAAACCACTCCGGTTTTCCGCTTGCTGCCCTCCACAGTGAAATCCCATAAATGATCTCAGCCATTGGTTTCTTCAATCCGATGGCTCACGTTTGATCTTACCTCCACTCATCTTCCATCCATCTAATCTTCCAAAAATCCTAATCGTGCAACCTCCACCATCGATTATCGTTGTATGATCTAATCGGACATTCCAAAATGCACGTCGCCCCCAACCTTCATCGGATCAAATTTTCACCATTCCACATGGTTTTCACCCGTTTTTTCGCCTGCATCCACCATTTTCCTCGCTTGCGCCACCATTTCCATGGGCCTCCAAAGCATCCATCTCCCCTCCCAAATGGATTTCTTAACGTATTGATCATTTTTTTGCAGGTTTTAAAAGGGCATGAATCCACTCTGTTTCACAATCATAGACTGGGTTTTTCAGAGTGCAGGAAGATATTCTCAGAGCTAGAGATCGCATAAAATAACGCTTGAGAAAGGTTAAAACTTGATTTTCATTAAAGATCGGGTTATAAACTCTTATTTAAGACCTTCTACGCCATTAAATCTTGTACATTCATAGAGACAGTCAATAGAAACAGAAAAGTGTATCAACGAAATCTTAAAGGGTTAAAAAGCATGGTTTTGAAGGCTAAGAGGCCTAATCCACGGTTGCAGACTCAAAGGACACAAATGAGGACCATAAAGATGATTAAAAGGCTTAATGAAGCCTAAAACACATGAAACAAGCCATATCTGTGATTTAATGACAACAGAACATTTTTCTCCAAGAAAGGACTATCTACATGACTTCCTCCATCTTCCATCGAACACCAGAATAGTTACTACACTAACAGAGGCCTTACAGAACTGTTAGAACAACATTTATGGAAGTATGGGAGACCTCCAGACCTTCTAGCCACCTTACTTATTTAATAAGGCAAAGAAAAGTACCATGCAGCCAGAGCACTTCAAAGAACACACCTGAAGTCATGGTCAATATGACAAAGACTTCCAGACCAGCCTAAAGAGTACAAAGCATGTCAATACAGGGCCATTATGTAGAGTGGGCAGTCGGATACTTCCTCCACTCTGTCTTAATGAATCAATTAAGTTTACATCTACTAGTTGTTAGAACTGTTATTGAGGGGAAGTAGCTAAGTAGTCTGTAATATAGTAGGTTGGGAAGAGAACTCTAGATTGTAAAAGGCCACTGAGTTCAAATTATGTGACTGGTTTTGCACATCAATTGATAAAGATGATTCATAGGATCCTGGTCTATATTATTGGTGATGTTACTCTTACTGTAATTGTCTCTTTCATGTTTTTACATAATTTCCATTATTCTCAGATAAATAACAACAAGCATAGATTAGGACATACTGTTGGAAGTACCCTAAGTCTCACTGTCAAATCTTTATCTTTTTGTTTTCTGCTATTGTGTATCTAAGAGAAAATTATTCATAATTTAACCAGTATAGAAGTTGGCTGGTCCATGCTTACTAATGTATGAATTTGGAGTTTTTTTCCTTAGATGTTCTTGTTTGGTTTGAGCTGAAATAATTGGGAAACTGGGAGATTAGAGCTAGCCCTATCTTACTAGGTTCCTTTTCCAACAGTTTTCCTTTCTAATATCCCTTCGAGTTAGTGTCAAAGCATTTAAGGTTCAAAGTCTTTCTCTGATCTTAGGCCTTACTTTGTGTTTAAACTTAAATGTTTTCTACCATTCTGAAAGTGGTTATGAGGACTATTGGATTGTCTTCCTTGAGAGTATGCTGAAAGTAGGTCTGGATTTAAATGACATCCGACCTGATCTTAAGCTGCCCTTTGTGTCTTATTGAGAGTTTCCTTTGAAGTATGTCAAAAGCAGGCTTGGTTTTAGATGACATTTGACCTGATCTTAGGCTGCACTTTGGTTTCTTTCCTTCAACCATTCTTAATGTTCCATTCCACCATCTATCTAAAAGGATACTTTGGTATAGATGACTTGCCCTATGGGAACCCTTGGATAGCTGTTATGCAAGTAATCCCATTTCATGACTCCATATCCTAATGGATTAACCTTTCTCTTGACTCATCTTCCCATGCTGAAACATCCTTCTATTCAGTTCCTTCTTTACTTCCATAACCTTCTCAGTTAATGATCTCCAACCAAACAAACAAACCAAAAACCCTTGTGCTTCATACCTAGCCTAATACCTCATTTTGAGCCTTAAAGATATATCACTCTTTACATTTATAGAGAGATCCCTCTCTAGATCCAGGAGGGCTAGATCCTGAGATCCCAAAGTGGTTTGATGTTGTCTTATCTTTTGGTCTTGCCAATCTGGCCAAAACATAGGAACCACAACAATTGCCATCCTCCATCTGCTCCATGTAAGATGGACAAGCCAAACTCCCCCAAAAGAAACCAAAGAAACAAGATATTTTGCTGCTTTCTCTCCTCCTCATGTGCATCATTAAGAAAAAACATACTAATGGACATATGGAATGTCACATCAGCCCAATACAAAGAAACATCATTAATGCACATCATGAGAGCATCATGCCAAGATTTACCCAATACAAAACACAATGACATAGGAGATGTCATGTGGTGGCCAATCTCTATCAAGTGAAATAAAAATGAACATGGCTCATTTTGCTGCAAAATATCATGGATACACAAGGCATGGATCAGAAAATAATGAGTTATTAGGTGGTAACCATACTCACCCAAGAGCAGCCAGTGCATCCATGCATCCTTCTTCATTTCATAAGAGTTCCTCAAGGCATGGATCAAAGAAATAGGAGCCTTTGGGTAGTGAAAAGAATCTCCCAAGGGGAAACAATGTAACCAAGCTTGCTGGCCCATGTCATACATCTGCAAGTGGTCATGCAACCCCTTGCTTATGTAATATCCCCAAATGGGAATATTCAACAACGCCTGCTGAAATAACGCACTTCTGGGAAATCTGTGCACTAAAATGATTTTGTAGCTCCTGTATCCCTTAGATTAGTGGATTTAGTGTCTAGATCCAAAAGGAGAGAAAAAATAAATCAAACTAGGTATGGTAAACAGATCTCCCACCACCTAGTCTAGCTAAAAAACACCCAAAGACAAGGGCTGCAGCTATGTGCAACAAAATACTTCAGAAATAACACAGTTTTGAGAGCATGAGTAGAAGGCCAATAATAAGGATCAAATTTTAAATAAATAGCAGCAAATCAGATCCATAATGATGTCCTTATAGTATACAATAGGATTTAGAAGACAAAATAGAAGAAACTCTTCAGAAAAGAGGGCTGCAACACATTTATTGACTGCAAAATAGCTTAACAATGTTTTTATAAGAGCTACATCAGCTGTATGTTACACTTCAGATCTAGAGAAGATCTGTATACAAAATATCAGATCCATTTCAGATTTGTACATTAGAAAGGTTCTTTTACAAGATCCCCTTAGGGTTTTGATCAAATCATTGCAATACAGAGAGTAGATTTGAGATAAAGTTGCAGATCTGCAATATTATTCAGAAATTTCTGAAGATGTTTTACATTAGTAACAGATCAGATCTGTATAGAACATGGATCAACAAGCTAATCCATGGATCACCAAAGTGAAAGGAAAATCCCGGCACCAGAGATCTCTTGTCAAAAAGTGGGTCAAACACCTTGCAATTTCTTCTTTGAAAATAACGCAGCCCGGGAAGGGAAACTACATTGTAGCTTGAAACACTGAGTTGGCTTGATGCCAAGATATGAAATATCAGCTCCAAAGGTTCATAAATCTCTTGCCGTGGGATAGAAGACTTTCCCAGTCAAAAGAGACCCTGAAATGGCCTAGATCTTAGCAGATATTTCCTCCACTTACTGCATCTTGCAAGGACAACCCAATCCTAAACATGATCAGTTCTATAGTTGGAAGATGAGCTTCAGCCAATGCCTGATAGTGGATGAAATCAGCAAGAATCCTCCAAGAAATCTTCAATGGAAGAGGTGGCATTCTTGCATAGGAACACCCAAGTGCTAAGCAGCACTATTCTCAGCTAAACAACAGAGAAAGGTATTTGTCTAAACAAACAATATAGTAAAAAATATGCATAATCAACAACAACCCTCTCTTGTTGCTTTCCTCTTCTTTTTATAAGATGGAAGCTTTTCAAACCCTAAACCACTTTAATGAATTAGCTCCTTTCACATGAGGAGCCTCCATCTAAAACTGCACTGTCCATCCATGAGGTACATTGAATCTAGACTGTGCTGTAGATTTGTTCAAGGTTGACCCAGTCTCAAAGCTCAAACCCATTCACACCTACAGGTGTTTTTTTTTCCATGGCCCAGATTTATCCTTGTTCATATGGGCATCGATTTATTCATTTATTTTTAGGATTTTCACATGTCCTCCTTTATTCATGTATTCATGCAATAGAAAATGAGACAAAAAATTATATTTCTCTTAGCTTAGGCTAAGAGGGAATATTACAGCCCTCCCCTCAAAAATGTTGCTTGTCCTCAAGCAACTGATAGGGTGAGTGCTGCAGTACTTCTCCTCCTCCATTGGTGACACCATCAAGGATCAAGCCCTCATAATCCAAGTGTTCACCAAGCCAACCCATAATGAATTGTTCCTCTGAAGTCATCATAAGATGTACACAGTCCATCCCACAACGAGTGAAAATTTCAATAGAAATAAACATGGTTGGAGCAATTCTTTCTCTAAAACATGTAGCATGAGGTACATAGAGAAGTTCCATTCCATGTGGTACATACAAACTGCCCATCCTCGCTCCATACAGTCCCATAAATAGCACAACTAAGTCATCCAAGTATGGAAGCAAAATTAGATATATACAAACAAAATTTTGAGCTTGAGGAGGTGGGTCAAAATCCCACATGTGATACCAGCGCAGTGCATCTCTTGCCTGCATTAGATCAAGGTGTGGTAAGTGGCCTTCCCACCACGCATTTTCTACATAAGTCATCCTAACATAGCTGAAGATGTCAGATATGTTTGGTGCCTTTGGGAAGCACCCATCATGAAAAGGAATATCCCTTGGCACAACAAGGGAGTGGCCAAGTTCAAAAATTTTATTGGCCCACAAAATTCCATGAGATATACATGATATATCACTCCCTTTAGGAGTAATAGCCTTCGAAAACATGGTAAAAGAATGTGATAAATCAGAAAGTGAAACTTGCTTTATATGATCAGATTCTTTTCCATCATAGTTCCTCATACACATGGAGTTGTGCATGGGCATTCATCCTCTCCCAAAAGAAGGAAAAAATGGCTAAAATGACTCTTGCATAGAGTCCCTTGGCTGCCCCAACTCCACATATCTCATGCACTCTTGAAATTGCTAATGTAGTTCCCCTCTCAAGGGTTCCCAATCAAAGCTCCTCATGATTAGGGTGTAGATTTTCATTGACTACATATGGCTTAAAAAGAACTCTTTGTGTGTCCCTTGTAGTATCTTCTGCTTGAGCTTGGAAGTTCTAGACAAGAAGACCCTACCATGATGATATATGACTCCCCCTTGGACTAAGTAGCCCTCTTCTTGCTGCATGTCATCTAGTATAATACATGTGTGGAGATCTTTGGAATACTCTACAAGCAGTTGATATTTCCAGTACAGATTCACACTGCTCAACAATGACAACGGTGATGATACATCCACAAGAGTGTCTGTCATGTTGTTGATCTCCTCTTTGACATCTCTCATGTCAAAGATGTGTGTTGGAAGGCTGATCCTCCCATTCTTCTCCTCCCACAATGCAGATTTGGAAAATGAGAGGGGGTGGTTGTGATAAAGGAAGAAGATCCCCTTTATTCTTGAGTTGTCCCAAGCCTCCCAGTGTTGTAGCTTGGTATTCCATTGCTCCAATCCCTCCTAGATCTAAGTTTTGAGCAGCACTTTGTGAGGCCTTCCCCACAAGATCTGAATCTGGTGGCCTCCCAGGTGGTTTTCCACTAGATAAGAATGTCCCATGTAGAATTCTCATGAACATAAAAGAAGGGACTGTGAGGTCTTTACTTCCGCTGCATAAATCCATCTCTATTGTTTGTGTAGAAGTGTTAGGTGAGGGGTAAGTATGCATGCCTTGGATCATTTGAGGTTCACCACTCTTCATTTCCACCCATTCCATTTGCAGAGCCTTCCAATCAGTGGTGACTTTCCCCAATGTAATCAACCATTGAACACCCAAAATGATATTGGTGTCTGGTATGTCAACTACAAAAAAGTGATCCACCAAGTTGTAGGATCCCATAGTGTGAAAGTTATGGGACATATTGCATGCATTGCATTGTCCTATCTCCTGGGACCAAAACAGAGAATCCCTCAAAAATATCTGTAATATCCCAGAATGGGAACAGCTACACTATTAGGAATAATCTGGTTATTACCAATGTGGAGCTTCATTAAATCATGAGCTTGGATATGTATAGCAACTCAATAGATGTAAAATAACATCACACAAGTAGATGAATAACCTCAGCAACAAGATGATCTATATTCTGCTTCCTGGGTGGGGGAAATGCAACAATATAGAGAATAAATCAGCTGTATTCAGAAAATAACGTTATGAAAGTGAGAAATGGGACTTGGATCCCTTAGAAGACATTATGTACAACTCACATACAGAATTTGAGGTGAAACAAATAACTCTAGCTCATATAAAAATATCTCCCAAGTCAATGCAGCTCAAATAAGCCCAAACCCCATAACCTAGCTCATGCAGAAAGTAATGAAGCAAGGAATGCATTATTCTATTGAGTGTTATGTAGAAAATGATGAAAAAATTCTGATATAGAACTTATATTAATCAAATAGTAGAGAAATGGAGGTTTAACCTCCTTTACACAAGAAAGAGACACCCGGCAAGGGTTTCCGGCAAAATGTATGAATAACAAGAAACACTGTAGAAAGTAATGTAGTTACTGCATATATGTATTATAAATGGATGAATATGACATGATATAGATGAATAATACAAGAAAATGGCTCTAGGCCCTCTTAATAGAGCTCCGGGAGGGAAATGAACACCTCCTGCTTAAAGACTAGCAGAAAATCAAACGGTGCAACTTTGCTGCTGCTGCCCCTGCATAAAAGATGCAGTTTTCTGAAAGGAAATATGTTATGGCTAAATTGAATGAATGGCCCAAGAAAAATTCTGAAATGAATCTCAAATCCTTCCCTCTTGATCCTTTAAGGAAGCTGATCCAAAGGGAGGATGGAATTCCCGCACGAGAATTATTTGCACTAAGCAGTGCAGCAACTCCGGCTAAATAGTTGAAGCATGCAATTAATCGCAAGACCAAAATAGCTGAATAAATGAATCCCTTTGATACTATGCCTTCCCTTTTATCTTTGGTGAGCCTCCTCACCCCGGACCCCACACAATATTGAGGTGACTTCCTAGCGAAGCTTCCTCTTTCAAAACTGCACTTCCCTAGCTAGCTTCCCTCCTCTTTGTAGCAGCGCTGTTGACTTGGTCAACTGGAACTAATCCACTTGAAATGCCTCTTTTCACACTAAGGGGTCTTCAATCCGGTTCTCATATGTGTGTCTAGGTTGATCCTTGTTCACATTGAACTATTTTATTTGAGTGATTCCTTCCTCCTCAAGACTGCATGTTGAATTCGTCAAACTTGACTATGTCCCCATCTATTTGGCCATTGTTCACACTTGGAAGTGTAAAAAACAGCTCCTAAAGTGATCTCCCTCCTAACTAAGGTGGCATTTATTCATATCTTTATTTTTTATGGGCCTCCTTTCCTATTTATTCCTCTCCTAAGTGAAAGTATCAAAATCTAATATTCTAATTTTCTTGTGTGCAAATTTTGGAATATTACAGTCCTCCCCTCCCAAATGTTGCTTGTCCTCAAGAAAATGAAAGGATAGTAATGAAGAGCATCCTCTTCTCCCCTTTAGAAACCTCATAATATGAAAGCATCCAAAGATCAAGGTGTTGCATCATCAACATATCTCCAAGTTTCCTCTCCCAAGTATGTAAGTTATCCAAGTAGCTGGCTTCATGTGATAGTGGATCATCCATGGAGGAAAAAATGGGTTGTTTGAAGGTCCTCTTGGGGCATGAAGGCTTATATAGGTTTGGATTCATCATCCCCATTTGAATATCTCCTCCCCAAGCTATCAACCAAACAAAATGAGCCACCCTCCAAAATGGTAACTCATGCAAATCATCCTCCACCTGAAGCTTTGGAAAAGTAGGTGGGTTGGAATTCCGGACATGGCAGACATAGTAGCCCGCCCTACGTTTCTTTCCTCTCTAATTAATATAAGTGTAGATATTTTGCTGATCTTGGGCTGCAATAATGTTTCCCTCCACTAGCAAGAAGGAAACTAGACCTCCAAAGGTCTCTTTCCCAACGTTGTAAATCAAGTGGGCCCAAACCATATCATACATGGTGGGTAAGAGATCATCGTCATATAGCACCCCATCCACCTCATGGTCCTCCTCATAAAGAAAAAAATATTTTGCGGTAGAGGCCATGTCTCTTCCCATGCTCCCCTTAGAGCATGTAATGCAAAAAGTGTGGGGATGCTCCTCCCCTAAGAACACACCCACTCCATGTGTTCCTCCTCCAATCATGCTCCTCATATAGGCAAGAATAATAGAAGAAAATAGGATCATGATCAGCATCATAATGAGAGAAAGAATGAAGGTTTTATGTGGTGCTGGAAGGTACCAACAGTATCCGAAGTGGTCACAACGCAGTCTTCCCCACTGCAGCTTCGGAAAATGGTATGGCAAGTTGTCTCTTGAAAAATGGCTTGTTGTATAATTCATCACACCCACTAGTAAATATTAGATGGATGAATATGTCAATTGAGCACATAATAAGTAACCACATACTTGCCCCAGATCATATAGTAGATGGCTGTCTCCATCAGTATAGCTGGCCAAAAATAGACCATGGAGTGTAAAGAAAAACTTGCCCCTTTGTAGAGCAATGCACTGCAATGAAAAGGTAAAAGCATGCAAATATTGTATTGAACAATAAATAAATGAATAAACAAAATTATTACTATGTAAGGAAAGTAAGAAGGTGACAGGTTTTATCCCCCCGTAATTCCAGCAGATTGGTGAGATTGAAGCTGCGGGGAGAACACTTGAACCACTTTGGGATTCTAGGATCTAGCCCTCCAGAATCCAGAGAGGGATCTCTCTATAAGTGCAAATATTGATTTATATTTAAGGTTTTTATGTGTGATATTAGGCTAGTTATTAAGAGCAAGAGTTTTTGTTTGGTTTTGGATGGTTGAGCATGATTTTTAGTTGAGTGAAAAGTCCTAAAATGAAAGAGTTTAAAAGGGTGAAGGTATAAGCAATCAGAACAAGATTTGGTTGATAGGATAGATATGACGTTGGTTTTAGTCCATTGGGCTATGGAGTAATAAAAGGGTTTAATTGTGCAACAATTTCAAGAGTGGTCCAAGGGGCAAGTCATATATATCACAAGATCTCTTAGATAAAATGATGGAATGGAACAATAAATGTGTTGAAGGGATGGAAAAAGACAATAATTTCAACTAGGAATTATCAGTCTTTCCAAACAAGAAAATCCTTTTAAGTAACTGTTTAAAACCAACCAAAGGACAGGGCTAACCATAGACTTCTTTGGGCAAGCTTGTATTAAAGCTAACTTAACAGACAAAAAATCCAGTAATCCACATAATTACTTTCAGAAGGGATGAAAACAGACAAGAAAACAAAGTGCAGCTTAAGATCAGATAAGATACTTTTAAATATAAACTGCTTTCAACATACTCCTAGGGAAAATTTCAGAATTACCTTTGAAGAAAGAACTAAAAGACAGGGCAAACCATAAACTTTCCTAGTCTAACTCTACTGAGCATATAATGAAAATATCATTCAAGAACTTCCTTTCAAGCTTTGCACATCAAGATAGGGGAAAACCAACATTCCTTGATAATGTTTACACTTAACTTAAGTCATTCTCAAACACACAATTTGGAAGAAAACATTGAGATAAAGCTTATCAGTCAGAGAAGAGTACTGTAAATAGTAAATACTAACTCTATTCTTGTTGTTCTTTATCAGAGAATAGGTGGAAAAAATTTCATACATGAAAGGAAAACAATAACACAGAAAGAAGCACTTCACCAGTGATATAGATTAGGATCCCAAGTATCAGCTTGTATATTGATGTCAATCCAGTTACATTCTTCAAGTCCAATGTTTTAGTACAACAATCATCTTCTCTTCTCAACCTAACTTATTTGATCACAAATAGAGCTTCAAGAGCCTCTGAACACCATTTACATGTAGAAAGTTTCGAGCACAAGTATTATATCAAAGTTCAGCAACCAACCATTTACAATGTGCTCCTCAAGAATATTTTATAGGGAAATGAGGAGGTGGATGAGAGAAAAGATCTATAGGTTTAATTAATACAATTTAATGCTTCTCGGCCTTTGAGGGGCTCAATGGAGAAGATTATAGATATTTCCTCTATATTAATGGGTTTGTATCAAGTGTTCGATATTCTTAGTAGAGTTCTTTGACTTTGGAACTCTTTCTCATCTTAGTAATAACTCTGCTGACAGTTTACAATAAGTTCCTTTGGCTGAATTAATTGTTCAGTTGTATTGAGGCAAATATCATTGACAGAGGAAATAACTTTGCCTCCTTTGAATGCTTTGAGGCTACAGGTGTCTTTTGGCAGCTAAGAGGATTCAATTAGCCTCTGATGTGGTAGTGAACGCTTTCTCGGACTGATAGATATTATTTTTTTTCTTTAAACACTGTTAATTTTCTTTAGCTCTATGTGTTAGGCTTAATTAGGCCCAATTTCTCTCTCTATTATTCAAACTATGTTTAATTGAATAGATTAGGCTTTTAAATAATCGATTTAGGCCGTAATCCCTCAAAACTATATAAACAACCTTCAATTCTTCATCTCTGCTGTGACTAAATCCTTTCACACTGATACTCTTTGATTGATTTAATTTGTTGTGTCTTGTTGATGTGCAGGTGCGCAGAGGGTTTTAAAATGGCATCAGTGCTCATGAGGCACAGACGAAACATGGTGTTGAACCCTATAGAATTATATTCTTGATGAATAAAGGCCTAGGGGATCGTCATCCCCGACCTTTTATTTTCTTTTAAAACAATACACAAACAAACAAAATTATAAAAAATCCTATGGGATAAGGTTTAAACTGCTTTGGAGTTTGAGGTTAGATCGTGCCTACAGAGGTTAAATAGAGAGGTGGTTGGAGGGGTCAACAATAGATTAAGTTCGAGTCGTCGACATATTTTGATCAATGGTCGAGATCAACCGAAGATATTTATAAGGTGGAAGGGGAAAGTCATAGTGAAATGGGGGAAATTACAAAGAAAATGGGCAAAAACCTTAGGTGGAAGGAAAAAAGCGTTAAAATGAAATTTGGGGTTTCCGAATGATCCTGGGCCATTGGATTGGTTTGGTCCACAGAGATCAACAGTGGGGAATGATTTAAGAGGCCCTTTGGAGGATGGGTGGAGGGCGATAGTTTAATGATCAAATGAAATCTGGGCCATTGGATGAGTGCGATGAATGACGGAGATCAAAACATGAGAAAATACAATGAAAATGGGTAAACTGGTTTCGGCCAAAGAAACCACTAGTTTTGCGCGAATTTGTGGCGGTTTCCAAAATATCCATAAAAAATGCGATATTCTTCTCTGCCCGCCACGTGGCTTTTTAAAATTTCCCATATCGCGTAACTTTGGAAAATTAACTTTTGGGCTTAAAATCACGCAAAACCACGTGCTGGCCATCAGATCTAGGGTCTTATATTAGACGGTCATGAGGAGAGCACGATGGCAATGAGATTCACAGGTGATAAGAGGTGGGGTAGGGTCAAGGAGATTTCAATCTTGACTGTCAAATCAGGGATGGACGATGGAGATTTGATCTAAAAAGGCTAGGACCCAAACTAGTTGTGCCTATCGAGCTTATTCTAGACCATTGGATGAAATGAATGAACAGTCTAGATCCAATATTGAGATCAATGCAATAAAATATGAGGTGAGAGGTCGGGAGGAGAAAGGGTCAATGTGGGTCGTTGATCTACAAAGATCAACAGTGGATATTCATTTAAAACTTTATACAGTGGGGTTCATGAATTTTAACCAAGGGTGGTAAGGATTGATCTGGACCGTCGGATCTTAGTGCATGGACGGCCTAGATGAAATCAGAAGATCGTGATCGGTGGGGGCAAAGGGAAAAGAGCGCTGATGTGATTGAAAAAGGGACGTTGATCTGAGGATCAAATCGACGGTGGAGATTTACTTATGAATTCCGAAGGCGGAAGGATGGGCTTATGAACAGAGCGATGTGGGCCATCGGATCTGAGCCTGACGGCGAAGATCAAAGGCTGAGAAGCCATCAGAAGGTGGCCAATCAGAGGGGGAAATAACTATTAAAATATGCCCGACGAAAAATCTCCAATGCGAGGTCCTGCAGATCGTTGATTGGTTTAAATCAACGGTTGGGATTCGCTTCCACCAATGAACTGTCGGGACTCTTTGAAACATAAGAAAATTGGATTTTATAAAATAAAAAGGAAAATTTGTTTTGGGGAGTGGTTTATATGGTGTTTAGCGCCCGATTGCGGGGCTCTTGGTTTTACAAAGGAAGCAAGGGATCGGGAGTTAGAAAGAAGAGGAGCCAATCACATCGGGGGATTTTGTAACAAAAGACATGCGCTTCACATGAACGCCCGATTGCGATAAGCACCCAGGGCCTTAACGCTTGGTTCTAGCACCAGGTCGCATGGTGGGGAAGTGGTTTAGGGGTTAGCCAAAAGGGGCTTAAGCTGATAATGTGAAAGTGGGTTTTTTATGGTTTTTCAAGGATTTTCAAAGGATTTGAAAGCTTCTAATAAGGAAAAAAAGGATTTTTAAACCTTATCAAAGGGGTTTTTATGAAGGGAAGAAGGGAAATGATGGAAAATAGAGTAATTTCATGGGGAGAAAGGGGATAAAATGGAGGTTAATTATGAGTGAAAAGAGGGGTAAAATGAGCAGAAAATGGAGTTTTTGCAGCAGTATTTTCTTCAAGAAAACAAAAGATTTTCAGAATTGAGAGGGAAACAACAGTGAATATTAACTCAAGGATAATTCACCTTCACAAGACTTCAAGAACTAAAAATTTGACAATAAAATTGTTTCTTGAAGGCTTAAAAAAATGTTTTAGCTGCCATTTGATATGAGAAATTTTATAGGTGGCTAACAGTGGCTCCACGTGGAGATGGCACCTTCTTAGAGGTGTCAAGAACTTTAGACTTGCATTCTCTGGGGGATGATCAATGCCTCATCCATTGGGCTGCAAATTTCTTTACTTTGATGATCTTCTTTTGTTCTGACAATGTTAGCAGCCATGAAAAACAATGGAACTCTATCAAAACAAGCTTTCTGCCTACCCAATCCTACTTATCTAACATTTTTTCTTCTTTTAGAGTGCATTTGGATTGGCAAAATATTTTACAAACATTTTATTCTTTTGAAAGAAAAAACTAATCTAAGTCTACTTCTTATTTCTCCATGAACTCAGATTAAACAGTTGAGTTCATAAGCTTCTCTACCTAACTACTATCTGTTAGGATTAGACTGTCTAACAGATCTTTATTCTCTAAATTCTAAAACAAGAAATTTAAAAGCATACAAGTCAGGATTGAACAGTCTAACTTGTTGCTGATCTATGGCATAAAAACAAGCTACAAATAGATTATTATTTGTAGAAAATTAAATCAAAATGGTGAAGGATTAAGATCTGAAATTTTTAGGAACATCCTTCTCTTTTCTTCAGCTCTGTTTTTGAGTTTATTTGAGCTGTTTTACATTCATTTCTGGTTCAAGTTTTGGGCTTATTAGAACCATTTTACTTCTGTCTTTGACTCATGATTTAAACAGATTGAAGTCATTCTTCTTTTGAAAACTCATAGGTTCATATTTTTAACTTGTTTGAACCTTTTTCTTTCTATCCTAATCTACCTAACTGATAAGCCAAGATTAAGCTGTTTGGAAAATCTATTTCACTAAGCTATCAGCAGTAAATTGAAAAATAATTTGTCAAGATTTAGGCTATATGACTAACTAGAAGTGTGTTTTTCAGGAGTGGCATTTGAGCTTGCACACTTTCAGACTTTGTTTCTCTTTTTTGGTATGGGGTTGTACCTTTCTTGTTTTTACAATCTGCCCTCTTTTCTCTTTTTATTGTTTTTGTATTTTTTATTTTTCTAACTTTGAATGCAATGATGGATGAAATATTTATAATGAGAAAAAGATAAAAGGCTTCCAAGCATGATGGGATCAAGAGAAATAATTTTTTACCATCCTACCATTGACATGACCCCCAAACAGTTCAACTCCATTCAATTACTGCAAGAAATATGCATTTTTACCCTCAGTAGAATGAATGAGATAACAGCCAAGCCATAAGTTATCAAATTTCCCATGATTTCCCTTGTCTTCTCTCCTTGAATCCCACTTTAACACTTTGTCTCCAACGTTAAAATAACTAGCCTTTGTCCTTCTGGAAAAAATCTTCTTGATGCTCTCTTGCTTTTGTAATGCTCTATTGTAGACCTCCTCTCTGGTTTGCTGAAGATGTATATTCTGATTTATTATTCTGATCATGTCATTGTCTTCAGACTGCACTTCTTGGATCAAATTCGTAACTGGCACACCTAGGCTAGTTGGAAAAATTGCATATGTACCATACACAAGCTGGTAGGGTAACATCCCAATATATTTCTTAAGTGTTAATCTGTCAGCCCATAGTGCATATACTAGCTTTGTGTACCATGAATTATTGTTGTCTTCCAACAACTTATTGATTATGTTCACCAAACTTTTGTTTGAGCATTATGCTAACCCATTACCTTGAGGGTAATAAGTAGTAGAATGCTCAAATGTAATATGATATTTGTGATAGAATTCAGCCATCTTCTTGGATCCAAATGCAGCTGCATTATCAGTGATGATCTTCCTAGGACATCCAAATCTAGAGAGGATGCGAGTCTAAATGAATTTTATGATGACAGAGTCATTGGCTTGTCTAGAAGGGATGGCTTCTATCCATTTGGTAAAGTAGTCTGTTGCAGTGAGAATCGATCTATGCTGGGCAGATGAGGGTGGATGGATTTCCCCTATGAAGTCAAATCCCCACTATTTAAAAGGAGCTTCAACAGTGATTGGATGCAGAGGTAAGGGCAACAATTTTCTCTTTCCTTCAAAGATTTGACATTTATGACAGGCAATGATCATTTTATGGACATCTAGAAAGAGTGTGGGCCAATAGTAACTAGCTCTAAGGATTTTGTTGGTTGTAGTATTCTAGTAGAGGTGGCCTCCACATTCTCCTTCATGGAAATCGTGCTTAACCTTCTCTGCATCATTCTTAGGAAAACATTTAAGCAATATCCCACTTGCATTTTTCTAATAAATACATTTATCTATAATGCAGTAGCTTACAACTTTTAAATTTAAAAACCTTGCTTTGTTTTTGATAACCCAGGAGGTGTATTCAAGTTAAGAAAAACATATAGAATATCAGCATACCAAGAGGAATTCATAAAATGGTATTCAACAATGGGATTTGACAATTCCTCTTGTTCATCTAAAGAATTTATCATATTTATATCAATAACTTCAAAATTTGATTCAGCGATTAATCTAGCTAGTCCTTGGCCTTTAATGAGTTTAGTGAGCTTGATTTCTAAATCATATTCAAGTATCATAGTTATCCACTTACCTCTCTTGCCATCTGGGTCCTGTGTTAGAATGTATTTCACAACAGAATTTGGGATAAAGGCAATGATGTGGGAGTGCAAAATGTAAACTCTGAAGTCTTTTATGACTTTGACTAAGGAAAAGGCTTGTTTTCCCATAATGTTGTACTTCAGAGGAGCATCTCTCAATGCCTTGCTAAGGAATGAAATGTGCTGCTCTTGTCCCTGTTGATTTTTCTGCAATAGTAAAATAGCTATTGTATGTTCTGATGCAAATGAAAAAATGTAAAAATATTTTGAAAAATTAGGACTTATTAGAATTGGTGTTTTGGTCAATGCTTGTTTCACCAACTCAAAATATTTATTTGCTTCCAAGGTCCATTTAACCCCTTATTCCTTTTTCAGCATGTTTGTAATGTTTCTAAGGAGCTCAACTAAGTTGGGTATGAACCTTCTCAAGAAATTAATATTTCAAATGAAAGATTGAAGTTCCTTGATGTTTCTAGGATGAGTGATTTGCAATATAGACTCAATCCTCTTTGGGTCTATCTTTATCCCTTCTTCTGATATGATTTGCCCAAAAATTTTACCTTCTTGGAGACCAAATAGTGTTTTATTTGGATTTAAAGATATCCCAAACTTTTTGCATTTCTCGAATACTTTTCTCAAGTGTTCTAAGTGCTCTTCATCTATCTTGGACAAAACAATGACATCATCAAGGTAAATAATGATGAAGTAGCCCAATTCTTCCAAGAATGCAATATCCATGGCTCTCTGAAAAGTAGCACGAACATTCATTAAACAAAAGGGCATTTTCACATACATGAAAGTGCCCCAAGGTGTAGTAGAGGATTTCTTGAGTTGATCATCAGGATGTACTAAAATCTGGTTGTACCCTGAGTAGCCATCTAGCAAAGAAATTCTTTGAGAACCAACTACCCTTTTTAAAATATGATCGATCCTGGGTAAAGGGTAGTTATCCTTTAATGAGGCTTTGTTTAAGTCTCTAAATTCAATACAAAGCCTAATCTCTCCTATTTTCTTCCTAACTGACACTAGATTAGACACCCACTCTGAATATCTAATAGGGACAATAATACCAGCTTCATACATTTTCTTGATTTCCTTCTCAACCAAAGGTAACTGAACAAGGTTTATTCTACGCAGTTTTTGTTTAAATGGCTTTTGGTTTTCCATGAGAGGTATTTTGTGCTGAATTATTTCAGTGTCATAGGATTTCAAATCCTCATAACTCCATGCAAAAACATCAGAAAATTCTTTAAACAACTCTATGTATTTGAGTTTCATGTGAGCTGGTAAAGTCTTAGACAGTTTGATCATCCTTTGTTTTACTTCACTGCCTATATTACACTCTTCCACTTCAGTTTCCATAGGTTCCAGATTTGGCTTCTTGGCCACGTCATTGAAATCAAACAACTCTTCTAAAGGGACCAGAACTTTTGGCAAACTTTGATTGCTAGAATGCAGAGTTTCTAAGTCTTCTTTGTCTAACTCTGTACTAACTTCTGTTGTGTTTTCAAGTTTGTTAGACAACAGATTTATATCAACAATATTTGGAGAGTTTTCTTCATTATCAAGTAGATTTTATTCATTAGAACAGTATGTTTCATAATCTGAATCTGAACTTGGTAGCTCGAATTCATTTCTAGACTGCAGGAAGTCTTATATTTGTTTGTCTCCATCAAACACTTGCCAATATTTCTCGTTATCAGGGACAACTGGTAAAAATTTGATTTGAGTTGTGCATTTTTTGGTTTCAAATGGTGTTAAACATGTTCTAGCAGCGAAAGCTAAACTGTGGGCGAGGATATTCTTTTGTCTTGGGACAAAAATAAGTTGGGATTCCTCAAAAGTTTTCAATAAATCCATGACATCGTTGCTGTAGGATCTAATTCTGGGGTATTTGGTGTTGTATTCCCCATTTAATTTCCTAATGATTAACTTTGAATCCCCGTGCAATTTTATTCTCTTGGCTCCTAATTTTTTCAACAAGTGTAAGCCTAAAAGAAGGGATTCGTATCCCGCTATGTTATTCGAACACTGAAAATTTAATCTGTAGGAATGGCCTTCTGTGCGGTTGTTCTCAGTGTTATGTATCCAGATGCCTGCACCTGCGTTGGTCTTGGTGCAAGACCCATCAAAGTTCATACTCCAAAGAGGACTAGTTTCGGGTTCATCAGTTTGGTTACTATCCTCTTCAACTAGTGTGCTTTCGGATTGTTCTTTAAGGTCAACACTTTGTTGAATTTGTTTTAATTCCTCAGGTTTTTCATTGCATTGAGGAATTATTTCTTGACTCTCAAGGTTTAAAAGTAAAGGATGAATGATTTGTAGCTCTAAACCTGTGTTTTGTTTGCTGTAGATTTTGGGTTTAGCAAACTATTTTGACACTTCTGTCTCATTTTCGTTCTCCTCTCTATCTGCCATTAATTCGGTTAAGGTCACTTGTTCAGTGAATGTTACATCGTTGAATAGGATAAATGAGTCAAGGCTTATATTTACAGAATAAAGGGGAGATTTTTGTGGTCTCTCTTGGCTAGTAACCATGTATTGCATATGAGACTCCCTGTAAAGTCTTCTAGTTTGATTAAATACAGGGATAGTTGCATATGTCATATCCATCTGCATAGTTCCTTGTAACTTAGCTCCCCAAGATCTTGATAACATAATACCATATTTTTGGGGTACATAAGCCACTACAATATCCATTGCTAAACATTTGGCTGGATTTTGTGCTAAGTTAACACAGAGGTCTTTGATTAAGCCTAAACATTTCACTCTGTTTGAGTCAAAGGAGTAAAGATATTTGTAAGGTCTAGTGATTTCAAGGCCTAGGCTCTCCATTATAGCTTTGGGCATTAAATTATGAGAGGCCCCTGAATCATGCATAGCATTATTGTTACACCATTTTTTGGTCATCTAGCCTATTATCATTAGATGAACCCAAGTACACCATGTAAGACCAATTTTACCCTAAGTAAAATTGCTTTCACCATATGAAATAACATTTGTCTATATTTCCTGGTCATATTTAACCCAAAAACAAGGAAATTAATTATATAAATCATTATTTAATTAATTATTTCCTAGGAATAAGTTATTTAAATCATTATTTAAATAATATTCCTAGTTAAATTTGACTAAATCATTTTTAAATAACTAAATAAATCATTATTTATTTAATTATATTCCCACCATCTCCCTAAAATAATAAATAAATCATTTATTTATTTGTTGTTTATAAATAAAGGAATTGACCCAAGTCAAAAGACCTTTTCCCTCCAACAAATATAATAAAATATTCCTAAAGGGTGATTCTAGAATTTGATTAACAATATTTTATTCATGCACCGAGTTCTAGAACACCCCAATATTTTGTTATAAATAGAAGGGTTTTCCCCATTCATTAGTCACCTCCATTGCATTAGATCACTCTATATCTACTCTTGGTCACCATTTTCCATTTTTTCCTTGTGAGCTCCCATTGAGTTCTATGTTTGTTTGGGTTTTCTACCACAATAAGAGAGAGGAATTTTAGATCTGAAACGCTGAGGACTTTCAAGAACCCATCCCATTAAGGAGAACCGGAAAACACCTTTCTTGTTTTCCTCTCAGGTGCCCCCTTTTAATATAATACAAAAATTCTTTCAAATACATTGTTCTTGTCTTGTCTATTAGATGCATGGAGCCATATTTAACCTTATCTGCTTAATGTCTTTTATGCTTAGATCTGGACTTGTGCAACATTATTTGGATCATATAATTGCAGATATAAAGATGTTTTGCAGCCATAATTGATGTTAGGGCTATTTTTTATGCGTATCTAAAGTGATATTTTATGACGAAAGATTCATACTAACAATTGGCGACTCCACACGGGTTTTCTTTTGCAACCGCTGTCATTTTATATATTCCTGCATATCCAGCTATTTCAGACTCTAGGGTTTCTCTTCCATTTTCTGTTTTTCCTATTTTTATGGTGCTTTCCACCTCTCAAACACTCAAATAGTCAAATTTTTAACTTCCGTGTGTTTCTGGCCTTATTGCGCAGGTGACAGACATCAGCCGCAGCTGAGACGACAAATTTTTCGGAAATCTGCCGCCGAGAGACCCAGATCTGCAGGTCGCACTTATCGGCCCAAAAACTACGACCAGGCCTTGAGGTCGCACTTTTCTGCCCAAAATCAGTGACCTGGACTGAAAACAGGTCAGAACCTGTGACTTGTACTTTTTTCTGCAATTTTCCAGCACTTTTTTTGGGTTTGTCTGAAGCTTCTGTCAGGGTTTTCTAGCCTCTGTCTCCGCCCGTTTAGACCTGTTTCTGATCTGTTTCACTCAAATAAGTGGAAATATTGCCCCTTATGGCTCTATTATCCTCCACTTTTTGTGGGAGAGTTTTTGTTGTTTCAAACGTCTGAATTTCCAGAGTTTCAGCCTTATTCCTTTCAAATCTGATACCTCATTTTCAGATCCCTTTAGATAAGCTCTTATCCCTTTCAAATCACCTCATATAGTTTTGTTTGGGTTCATTTCTAGGACCGCCTCATTGTCCCTTCTATGTTTAGCTGATCTCATCCTTTTTAGCAGTAACCTTGCCTCTGCCTCTTTGCTGTTCTCTGCAACTCTTTTCAACAGATTTCTTTTTTAGATCCCCGTCCCTCCTGACCTTAGATCTATTGGCCTCTTTTTCGCTTGATTTGCTTACTTTTTTACCTCTTTTAGAGTAGTTTTGAGAGACCCGCCTTCTTGGCTTAGATTGATGCATTGTTAGCTGTTAATTTTATGTTCTTTCACTCTTAATTCCTGCAGATTTATTTTCAGTTACACAACACACTTTTTCTTTTACTCTCAAAACATCTGGGTTTAAAAAATTAAAATTAACGCACGCCACACACTAACCCTAAGTGAAAAAGAGGCTGGTTAACACTGCCTGGTAAAGACTTTAAAATCAATTGACACTGCACCTCTCTGCCATTGTCTCGACATTGACCTCACTTGATTTTTCCTCTCCCTGCCCTTGTCGATCTTTCTTCTTCCCGTCATCATTGTGCCCCCAAGGCATTTTTCCCGGAGACTTCTTGGCCTTCACCCTCAGTTTCCAGTTGGTCGACTTCCTTCTTCCCGCCGTCATCGAGTAATTCCTCCCCCGAGTCCGCACTCCGACTCTTCTTCTAATTTTTCGGGTTCTCACCCTACTCCTATTTCTCCCCCTGTTACTTTCACCATGTCTACTTCAGGGCCTACTACCAGTAGCAACCCCAGTTCTACTGTTGGTTCTATTTCCAGTGGAAACACTATGGGACCTACCTTGACTTCCCCTTTGCTCTCTTATATGGCTGGCCTCAGTCTCCCTGACTTCAATCAGCTGATTAATGATCCTATCCGCCACAATGTCAGTTGGCCTGCTATGCCAACTAAGCTCCCCTCCGACATTCCCAAGTTCGAAGGCCTTGCTAGTGAAGATCCCTCTAACCATATTCGCTCTTTCCACATGTGTTGTTCCTCCAATTCCATCACTGATGACTCCATTCATCTTCGATTGTTCCAACGTACGCTTACCAGCGAAGCTTCTAAATGGTATGTTGATCAAGCGACCTCTTCCCATACCACCTTTGCGACCATTGCCCAAGCCTTTTTATCTTATTTCTAGCTCCCTCTCCGATACAACACTGGTACTGAACTCTTAACTTCTTTTCATCAATCCTCTTCAACTTGCCTTTTTGCTCATGTCCAGGAATGGCGACGAAGACGGAGCTTGTGTCGCGCTCCCCCCTTTGAAGATCAGGTTTACATGGATTGGTTCCTTCGCTCTCTCTTACCTCCCATTGGCAAAGATGTCGCATCCCATTTTCCCCAAACCGATGAAGCCTCCCTCCAAATAGCCTTGAAATATGACCTTATCTATGCTCAATCTGGTTATGTTTATACCATCCTTCCTGAACTTCCCAAGCCCAGTGGCCCTAATGCCTTGGGGGCATCCCACTTTGCTAACGGTATCGTTGGAACCCTGTCTCATACCTCTTCTCAACCTCTTCTAGGCTATGGTTTCCCTCCAGGAGGGGCTAGCCCCTCCGGCACTTTTCCCCCTCTAGGTAGCATGTATCCAGGATATGGCATGCCTCCTCCTTTTTCCCACACTCCTACTTACCTCAATGTTTCCCATCCTACCCCTTATCCATACCCACAGCCTAGTGTCCCAACTCGTCCATCATTTGGACCTCCCACTCCCTTTCCTTCTCCATCCCCGCAACTGCACTCACTACCCCCTCCAGGGCAAGTATTTGCATAGCAAGGGGAAACTAATATTATTCCTTCTCAAAGGAAGAGGAAAAGCAATCAACCTGCTTTTGGTAATCGTGGATCCCATCCTCCAAGTCTTGACTCTACCACTGCCAACCAGCCACAGGACTCTTAGCCCAAGCCGGATAGGCTGCTTTGCACCAATAATTCATGTTCGTGTTGCGGTGTTTATGGTCATTACACTCACGATTGTCCCTTATTACCACAAATGTGGCAGATGTGGGAGTCTCAGGCCACCGTGCGGGGAAAACACTCCCCCCCTAATGTCTCTTCTCATACGTCTACTTCCCAACCCGCTGTATTTACCGATCCTTTCCATCAATAAGGATTCGTGGCCACTTAACCACTTCATGCCCCAGTAACCACTCAACCTTCCCCTTCTAGTTCCTCCGATTACCAGATTCTCATGATGGCTTCTGACCAACCGCTCATCGTCGACCTCAACCTTCAAACTCGGTCCCGTCAGTATTCCACGCCTCCCATTCCTTCTGTTTCCAAGTCCCCATCTTCAGGTCCTATAGAGCCTCTGTCGACACCCAACGGTCCCTTGCAAATCCCTCTACCCAAAGATGAGCCTAAGGGCCCATTACGTCGAAATGCTACCTCTGGTCAGGCTGCCCATTCGTAAAGTATAGTAGATGATATGGCACAATCTCCTACTGCCATTTAAATACTAGAACTCCTCCAGTAGTGTCCTTCTCAAAAGAAGGCTCTACTATTTTCCATGGGTGCCGTAGATCCTGCTAATGACCAATTGATTGTTTTCGACGCCCGTCATTCAGACCATCCCCCTCTTCCTCCTTCTGCTGCTTTCCAGATCCCAGTCAAAATCCGAAATGCCAATTTTTCTCAGTGTATTATTGATGAGGGGGCATCTACCTATGTGATGTCTACTTCGGTTTGGAAACAACTTGGATCTCCTGAGCTGGCCCCTTCCACAATCACCCTTCATGCATGGGATGGCCATGCCTCCCAGCCCATTGGCCTCTTTCGTAACTATCCTATCACCCTTGCGAGTAAGACTATTTGTGTCGACGTGCAAGTTATCGATGCCCCTCTTGACTACAACATTCTTTTGGGGCATAGTTACACCTATGCCATGTCTGTCGTCCCATCCGCAGTCCACCGCAAGATGTTTTTCCCTCACAATGGCAAGATTGTCACGATTGACTAGCTGACTTACCATGAACCAAAATATCAGACCTCCCCTGAGTCCACCATCTCTACTGTCACCAATAAGCCAACTGTTGATTCTTTGACCAGTGTTTCCCCTGGCGTCTACAAAGACTCCTCCTTGCTTGGAAATTTTCTTGGTCCTCCTCCTCCTCCTGTCTCTGACCCTAGCTTAGCGAATGTTTTCATGATGCAATCGTCTCAGGCTGACCTTTCACAACCTGCTTTGGCTAGTCAGCAACCTCAATCTTGCCCACTGCAACCTGCTCCTAGCCCTTTGCTTCAGTCAACCGAACCTTTTTCTCCTGGACCTTCCCATCCACCTCACACTCAGGAACCTCCCTACCCTCCTGAGTCGGTTCCCTCAGGTCTCCACCATATGGGATCCATCCCTCCTGGTCATTACCCCGCTGTTCAGATACCTTTCCTTGGTCCCCCCCCGGCTTCTATTCGGTTCCCGTCATGGCCACCCTTTCCCTCCTGAATTTAACCTTGGGAATATCAGTATGGTATCTTACTCCTCCAGCCAAGACCCCACTAGGCCACCCCAAACCATAGATTGTTGTGACACCCATGCAACCGATTCCCTTCGCTCCTTCCACCGCTACAGTGCCCCTAGCCCCTCCGCAGGACCCTCCTCGTGCTGCAACCGCTACAGGAAAGAAATGAAAAACTCACAAGGGGGCATCCAAATACAAGGCCACCGCACCCGACCCTACCCCTTCCCCACCCGCTAAGCCTTGTGCCTTGTGTGATGGCATCGGTCATCCCACCCATACTTGTCCTGAGTTGCCCCGTATCCAACCCATGGTTAAATTGACGTTCCTTGAATCTACGGTTCCTGAAACCTCTGTTTCTTCCTCATCCACAGCCAAGAACCCAAAGACTCTTCACACCAACAAACCCTGTGCTCTATGTGGTGTCCATGGCCATTATTCTCACCAATGTCCTCACCTCACGCATTACCGAGCCTCTTTAGAGGTCATTTGCGAGTGCAAAGTTGAACAAAATCAATCCACCTCTCCCATCCTTGCTCAATATGCATCAGGTCTACTCGAGGATCCCCCTGCTACCATTGACACTACTCCCCCTAATGTTGAGATGTCGGAACCTGCTGCCCGCCTCCTATACCTATCATCATCCACATGACCCTCGGAGTACATTCCCTCTGAATCCACTCCATCTATTCTGCTTGATCCCCCTTTAGACACATTCTCGGGCCCTTCATGTTTTGACAATATTTTTACCTGTTCTTCTGTCATTCCCCGTGATGACCTGTATCTGTGCCTCTCTTCCCATACTGATGATTTCGGTAGCTTCGCATCATCATATGGTTTCCTTGACCTTTATATTTCCTCCCATAATCATGATCATACCATCCGTATCTCTGATGTTCTTTGCAGTCTGAGTTCCTTCTCCTCATCCCATAGTTCTCATTCATCTCCCTCTCATCGATCTATGCGTCCTAGAATTCCTACCCGGACTGCTCCCTCCCATAGCCGTCATTGGATGTCTACCCTCTACTCATGCTGCCATCCTTCTTCTCATCCCTCCCTTTTCTTGTCTTGTGAGACTATTCCATCGCCCCTCTCATCCACGCATTATCTGGGCTATGCCGATGGGGCAAGTCGCTATTCCCAGAATCTCGCTTCGGCAGCATGGGCCATATTTACCCCCTTGCATACCCTGGTTCTTTCCAATGGGGTTTGCATTGGTAATGCCTCCAATAATCAGGCCGAATATGATGCAGTATGTGGTCTCCTAGCTGATGCCCTTTCTCATCACATCCTCCATCTGCATGTTCATTTATATTCCTTGCTTCTTGTCTTGAAACTTAATGGTGTCTATCATGTGCATAACCTGATCCTTTTTAGACAATATTTACGAGTGAAACTTTTAATACGTGAATTTAGAGTAATTTCTTTGAACCATATACCTCGAAGTCAAAATCACTACATAGATCAAATCGCCAATCATGTTCTAGACTGGCATTTATCACACATAAGACAATAACATTTAACACCATCAAAAAACTGAATAAAAATCATATATATCATATAACATGTGTTTTTAGAGTCCATCTACTCTGAAACATATGACATGCCCATAGCATGCTACAAAAAACAAAACTACAAAAATGGGGGGCACCACTTGCCCCTACATAGACACTGGGGGGCACCACCTGCCCTACATCTAATCACTCTCTGGAGGATCCCGAGCCAACAGCTCTACTCCCGTCGCTCGTAGATCATGCACAGTCTGCCCAGCCATCGCCATGCGTCGCATGATCCCTCGCCATTTGGAGGGTAGCCCAATACATAACTCTATGTACTGGTCTTCTAAATCCTGCCAACCACGCTTCGACACACCGATCAGTAGCCCCTCACATGTACGACGGATGTCCTCCACCAGAGCGGTCATGTCCTTGTTTTGTGCCATCCTTGATCCACTTGCACCTGTAGCTCCAGCTGCTGCAGGTCGTCCCATATATTCGGTCGGTTTCACCAGAGCTATATCTGCAGTTCAAAAAGTATAAGGATTAGTACCATGACTACTATTCACAAAATTTCAAATACACATAACATATTAGTTGCTTGTCACTTACCATCGGGCCCCCATACTCGACCAGGTCGAAGCAGCAAGTCTGGATCTCCCCAATAACTCATCCCACTATAGGGATAGTCATCTATGTATAATGGCATTTGATCCCAATGAGCGAAGAACTCTGGTCGGAACACCCGTCCGACCGCCCCTCCCCCTCCTCTACACAGTAGTCATCCCCACTGACGCATCCACGGCTCCCTTGGCCCACCATCAGGTAACTGTACATGAGGCTGTAAGGGTGGGATCTTCTCAAAAAAGAAAGAGCACAATACCATCCCATAGGCACAATCATGATTCACTTGCCGCTTACATAGAGACAACTGTCATTTCACCGATACCAACATCATCTGGGCCCACCCATAGTAGGTCCCACTTAGCACACTCTCTACAATCATCATCTTCCCTCCAGTTATGTGATGGAAGGCCTGGCTGCCCAAGATCCGCAACACTGCTGCGGCCATTTCCCGGGTCTCCAACCTCTCTAGATCCCTAATGGATATCTGAGTCCCTTTGACTCGGACACCTGGTCAACAATGTCACTCAACAAACTCCATAATGTTACGCCCCCATGGTAACATTGGCTACGTATTTCCCACCATCCCTAATGGTGGGAGACCAGTCAAGAAATACAGATCCTGGACCGTCAGCTCGATGTTGTGCCCCTGCACTATAAACACCTCATGATCTAGATCCCAATAACTGATAATCTGGGCCAACAAGGGCTCTCCATCCCTCATCAAAGGGTTCTCCAAAAATTTCAGAACCCCATACCTAGCCAGTGCACGACGGACACCCTGATCCGCTTGGATTTCCATCCGTAATGTACATAGGTCTCTCTCTCTCCACTTGATCCGTATATCTGCCATATCTACACAAAAACATCATTTTTGTCAGTCCACAGATCAGCAAAACTGAATCTCAACCCATAATAGCACTGAAACCTCCCACATCTAACAGGTCACACTTTTTGGGCAAATCCTGGGCCAGGTCGCACTTTTCAAGCCAAAACCTGCGTCCCAGGTCACAGTTTTTGCCCCAAAAAGTGCGACCCGACCATAATGATGAAGTAGGGGCACTTACTAAGATTTAAAACCCTAATCTAAACTTTGAATCCATAAAAAACAAAGAGTAGGATTAGGCCTTTTACCTACAACTCACGGATCATGATTCCAACAGTCGGTTTGTCCGCTACGATCGTCGCAAGATTTAGGGCCTTCTCTCCTCTCCACATTCACCACAGCTACACAAGAAAATGAATGATTTTGGAGGGAAAATGCCTTATTAGAAGAAAAAACCCTGTTTTTTCCTTTGCCCGTTGCGACCAAACTGTAGCCCCATTTGACACACTGTTTGCACCATTGGAAAGCTCTCACCGAGCACTCAAATGGGTCTCTGTTAGTTTTCCATGTTTTGATACTTCACCAGGACACATTTTGTCCATGAAGGGTCTATTCACCTCTTCTCAAAATCGAATTTATTCACTCACAACACTTGTAATTGGCGCACCACTTTGCCTCCTTACTTTTCTTTGTTCATGTTGATTTTCGTCATGAGCTACCCTGTTGTACTCATGCTTTTATGGTCCCCCATTGGACTTTTACTTTGAGGCAGCACCATCGAGTCGCCCTTGTTTAGAGCATCTGAGTTGAGTCCTCATCCGTCATGGATTTTGTCTCGAGTCCCTTTCTACCCTGATATAGCCCTCCATCCTTCATCGTTTGGTCCCTCTCTCGTCTTGCACATCATGGCCTTCAGTACCATTATCACCTATCCTCTTTGATATTGTGTCCGTTGCTGCCAAGCCATTCATGCCCCTTATGCTCTAACAAGGGATGTCGTCCAACCGCTGCTCCGTATCCCTCATTCCATCATCATCATTAGTGTCTATCTGTTTGTCTCTCTACTATTTTCTCTCATGCCTTAGTTGGGGTTCCCTTATTGCCTCACCTATGGCGGACCTACTTCTGTCGACATCAGCTCATTTACTCCAGAAGCCAAGTCTAGGGGGCAGTGTACCTTGGTTTGAGCACTTTTCAGCATGAACTTGATCTATACACTTGTGGTCCAGTGATGTAGCAACAACTCTTTGTGATTCCCGGGCGTGTGTGAGATGTCTCAACCCTCATGAATGGGTGGCCCTGCAGGTAGCCTCCCACATGCTCGGATGACTTCTTCATTTCAGCCCTTGATGCAGCTCCTCTCATTTGATGATATCGTCCTCCGCCGCTTGTAGCGCCTCTTTGATTTGAATGTATCAGTCAGATTGTGCGAGCTCTTCCCCGTGTGTAGGGGGCATTTGGGTGTATTTGTATCTCATGTACTACCATATTATTGTATAAGTCCTGACGGTTATTCCAGGTATCGCATGTATGTGGGATTCATCATTTTATTTATCTGGCTCATGTTTAGGCCAGCGCATGTTTCATTATTGCGTTCTGTGGTTTTCCAGGCGCCTTATTCCTTGTACTATTGTCTCGGCGGGCATAGGTATGCCTCCCCCGCTGCCTTTAACACAGGTACCACTTCATCAACTAGAGACTTGTTGCACCTGTAAGTCTCGTCTCCTCAGGGTCTAGTCCTTTAGCACATTAGACTACCTTACATTTCTCTCTCTCACCCTCCTCTTGATGTTTAGTGATTGAGTTCTTACAATGTACTTCGGTCATACAATTAGCTCCTAACACTCGTACGTTGGGGGGCAATCTGTTACACCATTTTTTTTTTCATCTAGCCTATTATCATTAGATGAACCCAAGTGCACCATGTAAGACCAATTTTACCCTAAGTAAAATTTCTTTCACCATATGAAATAACATTTTTCTATATTTTCTGGTCATATTTAACCCAAAAACAAAGAAATTAATTAAATAAATCATTATTTATTTAATTATATTCCCACCATCTCCCTAAAATAATAAATAAATAAATTTTTTTTTTTATAAATAAAGGAATTGACCCAAGTCAAAAGACCTTTTCCCTCCAACAAATATAATAAAATATTCCTAAAGGGTGATTCTAGAATTTGATTAACAATATTTTATTCATGCACCGAGTTCTAGAACACCCCAATATTTTTTTATAAATAGAAGGGTTTTCCCCATTCATTAGTCACCTCCATTGCATTAGATCACTCTGGATCTACTCTTGGTCACCATTTTCCATTTTGCCTTGTGAGCTCCAATTGAGTTCTATGTTTGTTTGGGTTTTCTACCACAATAAGAGAGAGGAATTTTAGATATGAAACGCTGAGGAATTTCAAGAACCCATCCCATTGAGGAGAACCGGAAAACACCTTTCTTGTTTTCCTCTCAGGTGCCCCCTTTTAATATAATACAAAAATTCTTTCAAATGCATTGTTCTTGTCTTGTCTATTGGATGCATGGAGCCATATTTAACCTTATCTTCTTAATGTCTTTTATGCTTAGATCTAGATTTGTGCAACATTATTTGGATCATCTAATTGCAGATTTAAAGATATTTTGCAGCCATAATTGATGTTAGTGCTATTTTTTATGCGTAGCTAAAGTGATCTTTTACGATGAAAGATTCATACTAAAAATTATGTAAAAATTTTTCATGAATCTTTAAACTAACATAAAAAGGAGGAACTGGTCCTTCTTGATATCTACCCTCAATCTTAGGACCAAATATGAGCTCTGGTTGGTCATCATTAAGATTGAAAGTGTCATTATTCTCTTCTATGTTAAAAGCCTTCAAAATTTGGGATCTATACACATTTTGGGTGGCTAATTCAGTAAGGGAACAAAGATCTTTATCTTGGCAATTTCCTGCTCCAAACTGAAAGGTAGCTGACTTCTTACAAGGTTTGTTTCAGCTTTGTTAACCACCATTTTATCAGCAATATCAGCTTGTTGATTTTCTCTATTTACATTGGTTAGAATTGTTTTAATAGGAGCACTAGCTGAGGTACTAGTGTTGCTAAGATCTGCACTCTATTTTTTTTTTGTTTTGAGTGCCTTTCTCTTTATTTTTATTAGAATTTACAGCCACTGTTTTTTCTCTCTGCTTTATAAATTTGGGTTTATTTATAGTGCTTTTTTGTGTAGAATTTTCATAGGTTTTAGTCTTGGGAGTTTCCTGATTGCTTTTACTCCTAAGGTCATATTCCTTTGTGGTTTCTATGATAACATTTTCCATTTCTTGATAATAAAATTCATCTTCTCCTCTCTTGTCATCATAGGGTGTATATAGACCTTGTTTCCTATTGTAATAAACTTCAAAATCATCATTATCTACTCCCAACATGTTTATATCATCTTCCTCTATATTTTCTAATGTTTATTCAACCTCACTCACATAATTTTGATGAAAAGGAGGAGTGATCTGTTGATCATCCTCTCTTGGTCTATTTTGAGGCTGGTTTCTCCTAAAATTATGATTTTGGTTTTGATTTCTGTTTTGAGGAGCTGTTTGGTTTTTACTAGCTTGTGCTCTCTCAAGTATGCTCATCTTTTTCATCATCTCCTCCATCATTCTTTCCATCTTTGAGCTAGATGTGGAAGGTGTAGATTCCTCTCTAAAGGACACTTTCTTCTCATTCCTCATTCTTTCTCTTTTCTCCATTAGATTTACTTCCATAGCAAGAGCTATTTTTTGGATATCTTCAAGGGTTAAAGGATCTATATCTCTTAGCTGATAGGCCATTTCAGGATCAAATCCTTCAGGAAAAATATTTAAATCAAAGCCTTGTGGTGGTTTTAAGTTTTGGGGAAGGGCATTGTAAATGCTGTTGAACCTAGTGCAATAGGCTTGAACACTTTCCCCAGTGTTTCTTCAGAGATTTTTGTAATCAGAAAGTATTTGAAGAGGGTTTTTTCTCACTTCCAATTTTTTTAAGAATAACTTATGGAAGGCTTGGAGATCATTAATACTGGGAGGGGTTAAGACTTTGAACCATTTTCTTACTTCTCCCCCTAAACTCTGAGCAAATAATCTAAGTTTAATAGTTTCATCATCAATTTCATTTCTGTCAAAGTAGTCATTCATCTTATCCACATGTTGTGAAGTAGTAGTTGCATTAATGGCATCATACAATGGTATCTTAGACTGATAGTCCTGTGGAAGATTGACTAAAGTTAAAGGAAGGAAAAGGGGTGCATACCATGTTGCCATGATAGGAGGTTGTGGAAACAGTGGGGGATTTACAAGTGGTGGATTGACAAGAGAGAAAGTGGGCTATAATGGAGTGGTTTGGACAATGGATGTATGAAGAACAGATGTGGATGGACTAGAAATAGATTGTTGAGCTGATCTTGGATGAGAGACACCTAAATTGTAAAGGAAATGTAAATCAGGTGGTGTAGTTTCTTTACTACTAGGATGTTCACTTCGATCTGGGGATGAAAGTGAAGAATCTAAATCTAGATGATCTAAATCATCAAGCGACCTAGTTATAAATGTATTTCTTAAGTCAACTTGTGATTCTTGTAGAGCTGCAAGGTTTTCAGGAACGAAATTAGCTCGAAGTGGTGATCTGAAAACAGTTGAATATTTAACCTCAAGAGACTTCCTAAGGATTATTTTAGGGTTATCAACTATCTCAAGAGGGTTTGGGTCAGGATAGGCTCTAGTATAAATCTTTCTAGGAGCCACTATGCTATTTTTTTTAGACCCTACTAATCAAGAAAATCTTAACCAAATATGACAATCTTTAAGATGCTAACTGATCTTTTAAACAAGAAAAAATTAATCCTAAAGTCCTCTAACTGATTTTATATGATTTTATGATGATAATGGGTCTTCCCAGTGGATCCTTAAGCTTTTCTTAGGATTGTGGAGTCACCAGGTGGAAATTTTTAGCTCTTGTGGAGGTAAAAGGTTTTATGGTCCACCACCATGTTTATTTGAATACCAATCTGAAATATTTTTGGGTTTTCTGAGTTTTTCAGTCCCATGGGTTCTAAGAGTGTTCTAAATCTGTTTCAAAACTTAGCTACAGTGATGAGACAAAGAGAGTTTACTCTTATGGCTAAGCTAGTTGATCCTTCAAGGTTTGATAATTTCTTATGAGAATCCTAAGGTTTCCTTAGTTTGTCACTGACTCAAAATAAGTTCTATCATGATTACCATTTGCTTGGTAGTTCTTGAAGAGGGCTAATTGTACTGCACTGAACAAGGTTCTTGAATCAGGGATTTTCTGGAGTCCTAAGGTGTACTTAGATTCTCACTAACTCAGAAATCCCCAGCGAAGTCACCAGAAATGTTATCCCCCCGTAATTCTAGCATATTGATGAGACTAAAGCTGTGGGGAGAAAACTTGAACCACTTTGGGATTCTAGGATCTAGCCCTCTTGAATCCAGAGAGGGATCTCTCTATAAGTGCAAAGATTGATTTATATTTAAGTTTTTTATGTGTGATATTAGGCTAGTTATTAAGAGCAAGAGTTTTTGTATAGTTTTGGATGGTTGAGCATTATTTTTAGTTGAGTGAAAAGTCCTAAAATGAAAAGTTTCAGAGGGGTGAAGGTATAAGCAATCAGAACAAGCTTTGGATGATATGATAGATACAACGCTGGTTTTAGTCCATTGGGCTATGGAGTCATAAAAGGGTTTAATTGTGCAACAATTTCAAGAGTGGTCCAAGGGGCAAGTCATCTATATCACAAGATATCTTAGATAAAATGATGGAATGGAACAATAAAAGTGTTGAAGGGGTGGAAAAAGAAAATAATTTCAACTAGGATTTATCAATATTTCCAAATAAGAAAAGCCTTTTAAGTAATTGTTTAAAACCAACCAAAACCATAGACTTCTTTGGACAAGCTTGTATTAAAGCTAACTTAACAGACAAACAATCCAGTAATCCACATAATTACTCTCAGAAGGGATGAAAACAGAAAAGAAACAAAGTGCAGCTTAAGATCAGATAAGATACTTTTAAATCTAAACTGCTTTCAGCATACTCCTAGGGAAACTTTCAGAATTACCTTTGAAGAAAGAACTAGAAGACAGGGCAAACCATAAAATTTCCTAGTCTAAATCTATTGAGCATATAATGAAAATATCATTCAAGAACTTCCTTTCAAGATTTTCACATCAAGACAGGGGCAAACCAACATTCCTTGATAATGTTTACACTTAAGTCATTCTCATACACACAATTTGGAGGAAAACATTGAGATAAAGCTTATCAGTCAGAGAAGGGTACTGTAAATAGTAAATCCTAACTCTATGCTTTTTGTTCCTTATCAGAGAATAGGTGGACAAAATTTCATACATGAAAGGAAAACAATAACATAGAAAGAAGCACTTCACTAGTGATATTGACCAGGATCCCAAGAATCATCTTGTATATTGATGTTAATCCATTTACATTCTTCAAGTCCAATGTTTCAGTATGGCAATCATCTTCTCTTCTCAGCCTAACTTATTTGATCACAAAAAGAGCTTCAGGAGCCTCTGAACAATATTTATATGTAGAAATTTTCGAGCACAAGTATTATATCAAAGTTCAACAACCAACCGTTTACAATGTGCTCCTCAAGAAGATTTTATAGGAAAATGAGGAGGTGGATGAGAGAAAAGATCTATGGGTTCAATTAGTACAGTTTAATGCTTCTTGGCGTTTAAGGGGCTCAATGGAGAAGATTACAGATATTTCCTCTATATTAATGGGTTTTTATCAAGTGTTTGATCTTATTAGAAGAGTTTGTTGACTTTAGAACTCTTTCTCATCTTAGTAATAACTCTGCTGATAGTTTACAATAAGTTCCTTTGGTTGCATTAATTGTTCAGCTGTATTGAGGAAACTATCACTGACTGAGGCAATAAATTTGCCTCCTTTGAATGATTTGAGGCTATAGGTGTCTTTTGGCAGCCGAGAGGATTCAATTAGCCTCTGATGTGGCAGTGAAAGATTTCTCAGACTGATAAATATTATTGTTTTTCTTTAAACACTGTTAATTTGCTTTAGCTCTGTGTGTTAGGCTTAATTAGGCCTAATTTCTATCTTTGTTCTTCAAAATGTGTTTAATTGAATGGATTAAGCTTTTAATAATCGATTTAGGCCATAATCCCTCAAAACTGTATAAAAAACCTTCAATTATTCATCTCTGCTATGAATAAATCCTTTAACACTGACACTCTTTGATTGATTTAGTTTTGCTATGTCTTGTTGATGTGCAGGTGTGCAGATGGTTTTAAAATGGCATTAGTGATCATGAGGCATGGACAAAAAATGGTGTTGAACACTATAGAATGATATTATTGATGAATAAAGGCCGAGGGGATCGTCATCCCTGGCCTTTGATTTTCTTTTAAAAAAATGCACAAACCGTCAAAACCTACAAAAGCAAACAAAACTATAAAAAATCCTGTGGGATAAGGTTTAAAATACTTTGGAGTTTGAGGTTAGATCATAGTCGTTGGATGAAAGCATCCAATGGTGAGGATTTCCTGCAGAGGTTAAACAGAGAGGCGGTTGGAGTGGTCAACGACATATTAAGTCTGAGCCATCGACGTATGTTGATCAACGGTCGAGATCAACCGAAGATATTTATAAGGTGGAAGGGGAAAGTCATATTGAAATGGGGGAAATTACAAAGAAAATGGGAAAAAACTTTACGCAGAGGGAAAAAAGTGTTAAAACGAAATTTGGGGTTTTCGAACGATCCTGGGCCATTGGATTGGTTTGGTCCACAGAGATCAACGACGGGGAATGATTTAAGAGGCCCTTTGGAGGATGGGTGGAGGGCGATAGTTTAATGATCAGATGAAATATGGGCCATTGGATGAGTGGGATGAACGGCAGAGATCAAAACATGAGAAAATACAATGCAAATGGGTAAAGTGGTTTCGGCCAAAGAAACCACCAGTTTTGCGCGACTTTGGGGTGGTTTCCAAAATCTCCATAAAAAATACGATATGCTTCTCCGCCCACCACATGGATTTTTAAAACCACCCATATTGCGTAACTTTGGAGAATTAACTTTGGGGATTAAAATCACACGAAACCACGCGCTGGCCGTCAGATCTGGGGTCTTAGATCAGACGGTCGTGAAGAGAGCATGATGGCAATGAGATGCACGGGTGATAAGAGGTGGGGCAGGGTCAAGGAGGTTTCAATCTTGACCATCAGATCAGGGATGGATGGCGGAGATTTGATCTGGGAAGGGTAGGACCCAAAGGATTTGGGCCTATTTGGCTTATTCTAAACCGTTAGATGAAAGGAATGAACGGTACAGATCCAATCTTGGGATCAATGCAATAAAATATGAGGTGAGAGGTCAGGCGAAGAAAGGTTCAATGTGGGTCGTTGATCTAGAGAGATCAACGGTGGATATTCATTTAAAACTTTATACAACGGGGTTCATGGATTTTAACAAAGGGTGGTAAAGATTGATTTGGACTGTCGAATCTTAGTGCATGGATGGCCCAGATGAAATCGAAAGATCGTGATCGGCGGGGGCAAAGGGGAAAGAGCAACGATGGGATTGAACAAGGGTTTTTGATCTGAGGATCAGATCGATGGCAGAGATTTACTTATGAATGTCGAAGGCAGAAGGATGGGATTATGAACAGAGTGATGTGGGCCGTCGGATCTAAGCGTGGCGGGGGAGATCAATGGCTAAGAAGCCATCGGAAGGTGGCTAATTGGAGGGGGCAATAACTATTAAAATATGCCCAACAAAAAATCTTCGATGCGAGGTCCCGCAGATCGTTGATTAGTTTAAATCAACGGTTGGGATTCACTTCAGCCAATGAACTGTCGGGACTCTTTGAAACATAAGAAAATTGGATTTTATAAAATACAAAGGAAAATTTGTTTTAGGGAGGGGTTTATATGGTTTTAGCGCCCGATTGCGGGCTTTTGGTTTTACAAAGGAAGCAAGGGATCGGGAGTTAGAAAGAAGAGGAGCCAATTGCATCGTGGGATTTTTGTAACAAAAGACATGCGCTTCACATGAACGCCCGATTGCGATAAGCACCCAGGGCCTTAACGCTTGGTTCTGGTGCCAGGTCGCATGGTGGGGAAGTGGTTTAGGGCTTAGCCAAAAGGGGCTTAAGCCTATAATGTCAAAGTGGGTTTTTTATGGTTTTTCAAGGATTTTCAAAGGATTTGAAAGCTTCCGATAAGGCAAAAAAGGAGTTTTAAACCTTATCAAAGGGGTTTTAATGAAAGGAAGAAGGGAAATGAGGTAAAATAGAGGAATTTCACGGGGAAAAAAGAGGATAAAATGGAGGTTAATTATGAGTGAAAAGAGGGGTAAAATGAGGGGAAAATGGAGTTTTTACAGCAGTCTTTTCTTTAGGAAAACAACAGATTTTCAGAATTGAGAGGGAAACAACAGTGAAGATTAACTCAACAATAAGTCATCTTCACAAGACTTCAAGAACTAATAATTTGGCAATAAAATTGTTTCTTTAAGGCTTCAAAAAATGTTTTAGCTGCCATTTGATATGACAAATTTTATAGGTAGCTAACAACAGGATCCATAAATGAGCTCTCCATAGTGATAGGACATACTCCTATGAAGAGGAATAAAACATACGCTGCCTGAAGATCCCTCTCCTCATTCTTCGAAGTCCAATCCAATTAGGAAATACCACAACAATAGAGGAGTCCATCCACTACTCTATCAGTCTCACCTCCCCCATGTTCCCCAAGTGCATCAGATGTGAAGTGATCCTGGGAACACTCCATCAACAAAATCCTCCTCCAAGGTGACAACATTGTTAGCCCATGAAAATACACTCCTGCCAACTCATAAATCCCTTCTCTGACATTTTCAATGTCAAAGACTCCTCCCATAATGTTTCCATCTCCTCCCATTGCAACATCATGCAAAATGTGAGAGCAACTCTGCCCTTGCTCTCTCTCAATCCTCCAAAGCAACAAATGTATTTTCTACCCCATCACACCTCCATCATACAACTTATTTAGTGAAAAAAAAATGACCATACCATCATAATGCATCCACACTCCTTGCTGCCCCATGATGCAAGTGCCTTGCCAAGTTCTCTCCTTCCTCATACCCTTAGAAGAAGGATATGCTCCATGATGGCCAAACTCTCTCAGGAGTAGCCAATGCAGCTTTTCCTCTTGCTGCCTTGTGTCATAAATTTACAAGTGGCTCACTAGCCTCTTGCTCTTCCCCCACATCCATTCAACCCCATGTGGATGCCTTCTGTCATTCTTCACCTTGGCATTCTTCCTACGTGGGCTATCATTCTCCACAATCAGTTCCTCTTCCCCGCATACCATGAAATGCTGCAATGCATTTCCTTGGAGATCTCTTAGAGAAGATCTCATGTCCATGGCCATCTTGAATCCATCAAGACCCAAAGGTGACAAAGGCAAAGCCCCCTCACTGCTATTGTTTGAAAGCACTGGTAACTTCTCCCATCGTATAGTTGCTGCCTCATACTCCATCTCAAGGTTCATGAATCCCTCCAAAATATCACACTCCAACCTCAAGGGTTGTGTGAAACTCAACAGGGGTCCATGAGAATTATGGTTCATCTTCTTCTTGAACCATTCAAGCTTGCACAATGCAGTGCAATCCTGCTGCTCTATCTCAAAAATAATGTTTGATCCTAGGCCATATGAAAACATATTTCCACAATATTTAGAAGGATTTGCTGCAATAAGTAAAAGTGGAAATATTCCCATACCTTGATGAGATGTGGGAACCTCTTGTAGTGCTGCAAGGGCTCCTCCCTCCAATATAATGGTTTCTCCAACTACTGGTGTAGAAGGATGCTCTCTCAAGGCTATGACAGCGCTGGTACTTGCCTCCTCCCATGGTAGTGTGGGCCTACTCTCCTATGATCTTTCTTCATCAAAGGTTCTGATCAGCTCTTGAGTGAACTCAGAAAAAGAAGTCACTCTTGTGTGGCTTAAGTGACTGCACCACCAAGCATTGGCTTCACCCTCCAGGTACAGCGCTACAACTTCTGTTGCCTCCCTCTCTACCACTAGATGAAGTAGGAATAATGCATCAAGATTCCTTTCCCAAGCTCTTTCTGTAGTTGACCCATCAAATTTAGACAATAGGAATCTGTTGCCTTTAATCTTTCCTTTACTGCAAGGTCTTCTTTCTTCTCTTAGTTGAATAAACTGGGGAAAATCTAAGGTCTCTTTGGAAGCCCTGGGTTGGCACTTGTATTCTGCCAAATACCCACTCAGGATTTCATGCTCTAAGTGGTTTCCTTTCTCTCCACTTCCTCTATGAGAATAGGAAGTGCATGCATCTTCTCCTGCTTATTGAAACCTTCTAGAGGTCTCATTGCAACTCTCTCCTCCTTGAAACCCTCTTGGAGTTTCAATGAATTTCTCTTCTTCTTTCTTCTTAGATTTGAAAATGGATGAGAGTAAGCTCATCCTATCCATAATTTTTTTCTCCTATTCTTATTATCTTATGATTGTATCTGAAATCCATAGGATAATTCAAGATCCCAGCTTTGATACCACTGTAATATCCCAGAATGGGAACAACTACACTATTGGGAATAATATGAGTTATTACCAATGTGGAGCTTCAGAAAATCATGAGCTTGGAAATGTATATCAGCTCAATATATGTAAAATAACATCACACCAGTATATGAAGAACCTTAGCAACAAGGTGATCTATATTCTCCTTCCCGGGTGGGGGAAATGCAGCAATATAGAGCATAAATCAGTTGTCTTCATAAACTAGCGCTATAAAAGTGAGAAATGGGACTTGGATCCCTTAGAATACATTATTTAAAAATCACATACATAATTTAAGGTGAAAAAAATCACTCTAGCTCATATAAACATATCTCCCAAGTCAATGCAACTCAAATAAGCCCAAACCCCATAGCCTAGCTCATGCAGAAATTACTGAAGCAAGTACTGCGTTATTCTATTGAGGGTTTATGTAGAAAATGATGAAAAAATTATGATATAGAGCTTATACTAATCAAATAGCAGAGAAATGGAGGTTTAACCTCCTTTACACAAGAAAGAGACACCCGACAAGGGTTTCTGGAAAAATGCATGAATAACAAGCAGCACTGCAGAAAATAACGTAGTTACTGCATCTATGTATTACACATGGATGAATATGGCATTAGATATCTGAATAATACAATAAAATGGCTCTAGGACCTCTTAATAGAACTCCCAGAGGGAAATGAACACCTCCTCCTTAAAGACTAGCAGAAAATCAAAGGGTGCAACCCTGCTGCTGCTGCCCCTACATAAACGACATAGTTTTCTGAAGGGAAATGCACTGTGGCTGAATGTGGATGAATGGCCCCAAGAAAAATTCTGAAACGAATCTCAAATCCTTCCCTCTTGATCCCTTAAGCAAGTTGATCCAAAGGGAGGATGGAATTCCCGCACGGGAATTATTTGCACTAAGTACTGCAGCAACTCCAGCGAAACAGCTGAAGCATGAAAGAAATCACAAGACCAAAATAGTTGAATACATGAATCCATTTGATGTTATGCCTTCCCTTTTATATTTGGTGATCCTCCTCACCCTAGACCCCACACAATATTGAGGTGAATTCATAGTGAAGCTTCCTTTTTCAAAACTGCGCTACCCTAGCTAGCTTCCCTCCTCTTTGTAGTAGCGTTGTTGACTTGGTCAACTGGAACTAATCCACCTGCAATGCCTCTTTTCACACTAAGGGATCTTCAATCTAGTTCTCATATGTGTGTCTAGGCTTATCCTTGTTCACATTGAACTATTTTATTTGAGTGATTTCTTCCTCCTCAAGACTACATGTTGACTTAGTCAAACTTGACTATGTCCCCATCTATTTGGCCCTTGTTCACACTTGGAAGTGTAAAACCAGATCCTAAAGTGATCTCCTTCCTGAATAAGGTGGAATTTATTCACATATTTATTGTTCATGGGCCTCCCTTCCCATTTATTCCTCTCCTAGGTGAAAGTATCAAAATATAATATTCGAATTTTTTTGTGTGCAAATTTTGGAATATTACAGTATCAGTTGGTATTTCCCTCCTCTGCACAAGATGAGCATCAATAAAGTTGTGGGTTGCCCCACTGTCAATCAGTACAGAAACCCTTTTATTGATGATTGAACCTTGAACTCTTAAGGTCAAGTACTTAGTTACTCCTCTCAAAGATGCAAGAGATCCTCCTATTGGAGCAAAGGCTCCATTCCCATCTCCAGATGGTGTTGCATCTCCTTCAACATTGTCAGTGCTATGACCTCTTCTTGGTTCATCATCTTATTCTTCCTCCCCAAAATTTGAGAAGAATTATATGTAGTGTGCTTTCCCAGCAGCACATCTATTTCCAAGTGTCCATGACTCTTGGAAAGTGAAACATAACCTCTTCTTCCTTAGCTCCCTTCAGACTTCATTATCAAGAGGATTCTTAAATGAGCTCTCCTTGGAAGGAGCAGATTTCTCTTCCTTCCATTTAGAAAGGTAAGGGGCTTTGTTCTAAAAATTTTCCTTTGCTTTTGGCAAGGCATCTTGAAGGTCTCTAGCCCTCTCAATGGCATCATGCAAAGTGATGGGCTTGGTAGATTTAACCAACCCATGCAAAGGTTCATCCAAGACATCGATGAACATGTACACCCTTCTTTTTGTAGGCAGATCAGGAACCATAAAAAATAATCTCAGAAACTCAAAGATATAAGATTCTACATTACCTGACTGCTTCAACTTTGCAAGACTCATGAAAGGTGCTTCTGCATCCTTTCTGTAAAACCTCTCCACTAGTCTTCTAGTGAATTCAGAAAAGGTAGTCACATTGGCATGGCCCAATGTAGACAGCCCATGGAACCACCAATTGTGTGCTTCACCTTCAAATTGCATCACTGCAATCTTGATGGCTTCCATCTCATGGACTATGTTCAACTAAAAGTAGATATCCATCTTTTCTACCCATGCTTTCGCAGAACTGGTGGATGACCCATCAAACTTGGGTAAAAATAATCTGCCCATAGAGTGATGTTGATCATGATTCTGAATGAATCCACCATCTCTATACTGATGCCTTGGTCTTCTTTTGTCCATGAGGTGAAAAAATTCTTGAAAACTCAAGTGGTCCTTGAATCGTTGATTCTGAAACTCATATTCCACAAAGTAGTCTTCAAGGGATTCTTTCTCTTGAGGCCCTTCATTCTCCACAGCCAAGAAGGTAGGCATAGTAGAGCATTGTGGAGCTTGTGGCTGGTTCACTGGTTGATAATTCCAGTGGTGAGACATGCTAGAGCTTTCTCCAGGATGAAATCTCCCAGGAGATTCCTTCATCCTATGCATTCTCACCTCTTTGATCTCTCTAGCAAGATCCTACATGGCTATCAAAAGAATTCTTGCAAACTCTTCTCGAGTCTTTATCACTTCTAGATTCAGGGGCTTTACCCTTGTCCTGATCATCATTAGTGTAATCAAATTTCTTCTATCCTCTATGTAGACATCTCTTCTCTATGTCAGTAAGAAGCTCATCTTCTCCTGAATCCATCTTGGTTTCAAATCTTCAATGAAAAGCACAAGATGTGCCAAGAAAGAAGCTCTGATACCACTGTAATATCCCCAAATGGGAATATTCAACAAGGCCCGCTGAAATAACGTACTTCTAGGAAATATGTGCACGAAAATGAGTTTTCAACTCCTAGATCCCTTAGATCAGTGGATCTAGTGTCTAGATCCAAAAGGAGAGAAAAAAAAAATCAAACTAGGTGTGGTAAATAGATCTCCCACCACCTAGTCTAGCTGAAAAACACCCAAAGAGAAGGGTTGCAGCTATGTGCTACAAACTTCTTCAGAAATAACGTAGTTTTGAGAGCATGAGAATGATGCCAATAATAAGGATCAAATTTTAAATAAAAAGCAGAAAATTAGATCCATAATGATGCCCTTGCAGTATACAATAGGATGTAGAATACAAAATAGAAGAAACTATTCAGAAAAGAGGGCTGCAACACTTGTATTGACTGAAAAATAGCTTAACAACGTTTTTATAAGAGTTGCAGAAATTGTATGTTACACTTCAGATATAGAGCAGATCTATGTACAAAATATCAGATTCATTTAATATCTATACACCAAAAAGGCTCTTTTACAAGATCCCCTTGCGTTTTTTATCAAATAATTGCAATACAGAGAGTAGATCTGAGATTAAAGTAGCAGATCCACAATATTATTCAGAAATTTCTGAAGATGTTTTACATTAGAAACAAATCAGAACTTTACAGAACATGGATCAGCAAGCTAATCCATGGATCACCAAAGTGAAAGGCAAAGCCCAGCACCAGAGATCTCTTCTCTAAAAGTGGGTCAAAACACCCTGCAATTTCTTCTTTGAAAATAACGCAGTTCGGGAAGGGAAACTATGTTGTAGCTTGAAACAATGAGTTGGCATAATGCCAAGATATAAAATATCAGCTCCAAAGGTTCAAAATTCTCTTTCCCATGGGATAGAAGACTTTCCTAGTGAAAAGATACCCTAAAATGGCCTAGATCTAAGCAGATCTAGCCTCCACTTGCTGCAGCTTGCAAGGACAAAAGAATCCTAAACAGGATCAATGTTGTAGTTGGAATATGAGCTTGGCCCAATGCCTGATAGTGGATGAAATCAGTAAGACTCCTCCAAGAAACCCTCAATGGAAGAAGTGTGATTCCTGCATAGGAACACCCAGGTGCTAAGCATCTCTATTCTTAGCTAAACAACAGAGAATGGTATTTGTCTAAACAGACAATATACTCAGAAATATGCAGAGTAAAAAAAAACCCTCTCTTGTTGCTCTCCTCTTCTTTTTATAAGATGGAAGCCTTGTAAAACCCCACACCACTTCAATGAATTATCTCCTTTCACATGAGGAGCCTCCATCTAAAACTGCGCTATCCATCCATGAGGTACATTGAATCTAGAATGCACTGTAGATTTGGTCAAGGTTGACCCAGCCTCAAAGCTTGAACCCATTCACACCTGTAAGTGTTTTTTTACATGGCCCAAATTTATCCTTGTTCATATGGGGATTGATTTATTCATTTATTTTAAGGAGTTTTACATGTCCTCCTTTATTCATGTATTCATGCAACAAAAAATGAGACAAAAATGTATATTCCTCTTAGCTTAGGCTAAGTGGGAATATTATAGCTTATCATTCTCACCCACTCACCCCAATATGGAAGATGAGTGATGTGCTGCATAATCATGGTATGCTCCATTTGTAGAATACCATATTCCACAAACTGATGAAGAACTTTGCACTCCATGAAATTTTGAAGTGAACCTCCAATGAGATCTCTTAATGAGAAACTCTTCTCATCCATGGCCCCCCAAAACCAATGAGGTTCTGGATCTGTTGTAGGTAGAAGTTTCTCTTTGAGCTGTGAGATGCTCATTGAGAAAGGGTCATATAGAAAGGAGAAAAGGTTTCTCATCTCAAGATGTCTACCATTTATCATATTTACCTTCATTTCTTCATGAGTGAAGCTACCTTCAGAATGCTCCAAGAATAATGGGGCCTCATCATTATCACTTCTTCTAAGTGGCAACGCTATAGATCTGCAAGGTAATACATAAATTGTCTCAAATAAAGGTACAATACTGATCTCATAACCAGTAATTCTACAAAGTATTATGCTCATCCCTTCTTTTGAAACTCTACACTTCAACTCAAGAGGTTGAATGTAGTTCATCCATGACAAACTGGGATAGCTTTTCATCTCCTCCTTGATTAGATCAAAGGTCCTTTGCACTGTGATATGTTGCTACTTCAAATTAGCACTATGTTCTAACCCTTGGTTATGCATTGGACTTAATGGCATGTCCTCATAAGTTTCAATAAAATTTACTGAAAAAATATGTGATGAAATTTCATGAATACCTTGGATCAACTGATATGTGGGAACCTCTTGAAAAAACAAAATAATTCCTCCAATTAGGACAATAGTGCCCCCAACTGCTGGTAAGAGTGATGTTTTCCCTTCTCCAAGTGTACCAGCACTGGAATTCTCCTCCTTTCCCTTATGAATATCCTGAATCATGCATGGGACTATATATGTTAAGAGCTCAAGACCATCTTGCAAAGATGTAAGAGTCTCTTCTCCAAATGAAAGTACTTCTGCAGCTGGTGGTGAATGTAGTGATTTCTTGTCCAAAGTGAAAAGATTGACATCCTCCTCCTTAGGAAATGTCACTTTGTGGGACATCTCTGGTTTTCTCCCATAAAATTCCTTCCTCAACTTGTGAAAGAAATTTGAATATTTAGTCACCTTTGCATGCTCCATGCGACCAAACCACCAATCATTGGTTTCATCTAAAAGATGAAGTGTTGCAATTTGAACAACCTATTCTTCAGCTACAGGATGTAGTTTTAAAAATGCATCTAACTCTCTCCTCCAAGCCTTAATAGTGCTTGAGGAAGATCCATCAAATGTAGGCAAATAGAATCTATTGTGCCTCTTCCTTCTATTGCTGCTATAGGATCCTCTTTCTTCTTTGATTTTGAAGAATTGTTGGAGAGTTAGATTATCCTTGAACGCTTTATACTGTGCCTTGTACTCTTCAAGACATAGACCAAGAGTCTCATGAGTCTCAGGTTCATTCCTTCCTTAACTTCCACACCCTTCGTGACCTTCTTCAAAGAAAGTGGGCATAGTGGATCTGTGAGGAGATCTAGGATTCTCCGGTTTTCTTCTTTGCTGATAAGAAGTGCTTGGACCTTCCTCATCACCTCTTCTTCTTGGATCTTCTTTCTGCCTTTCCTCTTTCATTTTACAGACCTCCTTGGAGAGATCTTGCATAGATCTACAGAACTGAGTGGCATAATTTTCTTCCTCCATGATAAATCTCATCTATTTGCTTCTTCTTTAGATACAAATATGAAGTGTCCACAAGTTGAGTCGAAGATCATGCTTCGATACCACTCTAATATCCCCAAAAGGGACAATGCAGTAATACTTAAACACAATATAAGAACTGCAACAAGATAAACAATAAATCTTAAGACAATATCAGAATTTACAGAGAAGCTGAGCCATTTTATTAGATTGGAGAAGAATTAGTTACACAATGTACAAAATATGAGTATATCTAGCCAAAATTTTGGTCTAGAATCACCCAGAAAGCATGCTACAACAGGTACAGCATAACTGGAGAGGCACTGAAGCAAATACTACATTGTCCCTTCAGCAGAATATGAACATATAGTTTCAGGATGAACAGGAAAATGCAGATCTACTAAAAAATGAAGCTCAGATGATGCCAAGATTCAAGATCTGGCCAATGTGATGGATTCCCAAGATAACCCAGAAATGATTTTTCCAAATCTGCAACTTTGGAAAATCACCTGCCTAGGATTTGATCCTTGATCCGTTGGGAACTAAAAATTTGAAGCTAGATCTGTCAAGAAGATGGCTGAAATGTGTTGCAAGATTAGATCTAAGCTTGAAGGGTTGATCCCTTCTTCAGATCTACAAGCTAGAAGCTCGAGATCTAGCTTCTCAGCCCTTCAATGATGATTGCAGCTGCTACAACACAACTGCCACTAGAAACTGCACTGTGAGGGAAAAAGTGGCCTTCTTCCTACTGAAAAATGCTGCAATAAACTCCAGGCTTAAGGTAATACTGATGGCAATGTGAGGGGATGATCCCTCATAGGATTACTAGCTGAAATTCTAGTAACTTCCTTCCTCCTTTTTGATCTGCAAAATGGACAGCGTAATTCCTGAAGGAAATACTGCTTCTAGGAGGTCAATAACTTTTGGCCTGATGCCAGATCTAAAATGAAGCTCTGGGAAGCTGATATTTAATCCCAAGGTGATAGGAATAAACCCTCACCAACTCTCCAGCTGAAGTACTGAAGACAACTTCCTCCTTCCAAACTAATCTTTAGAAATATGCAATTTTTGGATATGGATGTTCTGCAGAAAGTAGGAAAAAAAGATATGGCACTTAAAGCCTGATGTAGAATGAACTACAAGACTCTTTCTAGAGCTTCTCTAAGAAAGAGGTGGGATTCCCGACCAGGAACACCCTGTGCTAAACAACACTTGCAATCTCTGCGAAACAGCCCGAGAAAGAAATGGAATTTCACATGACAATTCTAGATATGAAAAGATCTTTACATCAAGAATAATCAGTATGCCCTCATCCTTGCCTTCATCTTCTTAATATAAAATTTCAGCCTTCCCAAGCCTTGGACCTCATCTAGACTGCATAGTGTATGTGGACAAGATTGTAATATTCCAAATTTTTAGCCTTCAAACTAAATGGAATGTTAGAGTTGTTCCATCACTAGCTAAGTGAATAAATGGGTAGGGAGGCCCATTAACCTCTTTAGAAGGACCAATAACACTCCTAATGTGGATG